>OY725339.1:33907928-34507928 GCA_963243735.1 Neocrepidodera transversa
GAAGATAAACATCCCCAAGCTAGAAATTTGAAACAAATCAGTTAAAAAAAACGGAGGTTTAAAGTAAAAAAAAAAAACTAAATTATGTAAAAAGGTACGTGTCGCATAAAGCAAAAAAATTTTTTTGGTATTACCAATTTATTCATACAAACACAACATGCGTCATTGAAAAGAATTCTTAACATATGTCATTAGTTTTATTTAAATTTTGAGGTTAAGTGTAAAATAACATTCAAATAATATACGACAAACGTAAAACAGCAGAATACGTCACCGATTATGAGGTAACGGCAGAGGATGGTTAAACAAACTCTATGTGAAAACATATGGTATAAAAGTCCGTTAGGAAATGTTCAAGTACTGTGAGCCCCTAATCCGTTTCTTACTTTTTCCCATCTTCTACTGCGTGTATTTATATGTGTCACTAGTGTATTAGGCAAAAGAATGAATGCTCCAAAATTTAAAAAAACTTTGTATTCGAAACGAATTTCGTTTTTTAGCGATAACTCCGTTTCCTTTTGAGCTATTTCATCTATACGAAAACCGTAAAGAATTTCATAGGCTACAAGGTCATGTACATTTCAATCTCTTTGGACCCTTAGTTTTAGAGATGTTTGAGTTTAAAGGGCTCGGAAAAGGTACCCTTCGCGCAAATGCATACTTTTTAATGGCCATATGTCATTTAATTTTTATTCTACAGAAATGGAAAAAAAAATGCAAAATTTTTTGTGAAAAAAAAGAGAAACCTTTGTTAAGAACAACTTTTTACGTATTTCCATTAGTTATTTTGAAACAGTAGTTTCTACAACAAGTGCGCAAAGCGTCACTTTTCCCACGAGCTCAGAAGTTTGTGCAGATCTAGCGAGTGGGAAAAGTGCTTTGCGTACAAGATGTACACAATATTTTTTCTACAACCACATTTATTAATGAAAGATAAAGAGTAACTTGCCAAAAAAAAGTTTACAGGTCATAGCTGTGTTTGACATTTCCGTGGGGAAAAGTGCCATAGCGAGTACATTTCGCACTCTAAATTATTACTTTTCCAACGGATATCAAAGAAATTAAGAAAAGGCGTGCTTTGCGTATAAAAATTTGTGTGGAAAAGCGTGTTTTGCATAATGGTTGTTGAAAAATGAATTTTTGTTTGTTCGTATTTTATATGCTACCGTACCGTTAATTCAAAACTTTGTCAACTTATTGCTTGCACTTGCGCGAAGGTTATAGGCATAAATTAAATAGCCGAGGATCAAGTTTATCGCACTGCCGTAAACTTCCAAGCAGATAAATTGTACGACACTTTAAGAGGTTGTTCTGAATACGCCCGCGAAGGTTTCTAGCCACAAAATCTACCGAATAACGAAAACATGACATTGGAATGCTTCGCACATGGACAACTGTATGTGGCTATGGTGGCTATTATTCAGGCAGATGAATTTTACGTCACGAGTCGTAATCGAGTGTCATAAAGCATCCATGTTTCTCAGATGAACAACTGGTATATGGCTCCTTTAACTTGTTTTAATCGTTTATCAATAAAAAAATTGTGAAATTCATTACCAATTTGTAGAGGCGTTTTAGTGCATTGGTGTACCTGGATACCCCATGCAATTGTGTTAAAATGACTGACGCGAGTACTCGAGTATTGAGTGTCTTTGATTATAGAGAAGGGCTTTGAATTCTCCATTGCTTATGAAAGAACAAATTATCTCTATATCATAACAGTTCGGGAAAGTTCTTTAACTAGTTTGCTTACAGATTGGAAATTTTTAGTTATTAGCGATTTTAACATAAATTTTGATGTACAAACACTAACTGGATATTTAATGTTTGTAACTGAGTCCACCAGAAAAACAAGATACTCAGCGATACTTATTGATTATATATGTTCAAATTTTAACGAATAGTGATTTTCTCTTGAATAAACTGTTCTATCTGAATTAAAACTTAATATTTTATTGTGAAATTATCTTCATGGTTTTCCTAAGTCAGTTTCCACATATCACAACTTTTAGAGTTTAGTTGGCTTAATTTGTCAATTTAGCACGGTGATCGTTTTAAAACAGTTATGATATAATAATTTATCTCTACCAAGGAAGAAAGGTTGTGTTATGAATATTAAGCCACATATCAGAAAACGAGGTGTTTGACGTACTACAGTTTCGTACCTCGTCAATGATCGTTGGTAACGACTTTTCAATGCAGTTGTAGGCAAACTCAACTCCCTGCAACTCTAACTCTGGCTGATCTACAGGATTCTATCGTTAACATGCAAAAATTACGGGCAAATGAAATAACAAATAAACAAGATTTAAGTAAAACTAACAGTTTTTTTAATTAACCCCAAGATAATTAATATTTTAATACTACTTTTATTGTTTTTCTTTTATTCTTGTTTTTGTGTATTGTAGAAAAGAATTTTTAAGAAATTTATTTCTTTTCTTATATTTTATTTCTTTTGTAACTAATTATTTTACTATTTATGAATTTGGCATTTTTCACTATTTATTAATTAAAGAAACTATTAATTCTACTTATTTTTCTATAAATATACATTTCTTTCTACCTGTGACAGACGACTTTCTTTCAAATGGTTCAGCTCCGCTTCTTTTGCAGCTAACTGCGTCCTCCAGTTCATTTCTTCCTGTTCTACGTGTTTTTGTAACTTGTTCAACATTCCTTCCTGTAATTAAAAATCAAACTCAAAATTATTAAATGTTTCTCCATAAATAAAATCACATATATTCTTTAATAAACCATGTTTTTAATGATTATTTTGTGTTACGATCTTCCTTTATTAAAAGAAATTTTGATCTAATTAATTAATAAGTGTTATACCTCAAGTATTTGATAATGGAAGTAAATATCTGATTTATTCAATTCCCATTCGAGAACACCACCATTCAAGACATATCCTGGTAACTTGGCCAAAAAACGGTACAAGATTATCAAAATAGATATAAGATCATCAAAAAGCGGTACAGGAACGTTAAAAAATGGCCTTAGATCATTAAAAATGGTATAAGATAATCAAAATCATGCAAGATCAATAAAATATTGTACAAAAATGTAAAAAGTGGTGAAGTATTATCAAAATGTGTTACACTATTATTAAAAGTTGTAAAATCTTAAATTGGTGCAAGATCATCAAAATTTAATACAAGATTATCAAAAAGTCCTGTAAGATCATCATAAATGGTGCAAGTCTATAAAACAAAATGTGGTACAAGATTATAAAAATCTAAAAAATAATAATGATAAGGTTATGTATGACTATAATAAAAAGGGCAAGATTAAAAGATTAAAAAAAATGGTACAAGATTATTAAAAAAATTGAAAGATCATTTAAAATGATACACGATAATTAAAAAAGTATTCAAGATCATCACAAAACGGCGTAAGATTATTAAAAAGCTTTACAATATCATCAGAGATGGTGCAAGACTCTTCAAAAAGGTACAGATCTTTAAAAAATAATATAAGATTGTCAAAAAATAATGCCAGATCAAATAAACTGTATAAGATTATCAAAAAGCGGTGCAGGAACGTCAAAAAATGGCGTTAGATCATTAAAAATGGTGTAAAATAATCAAAATCATGCAAGATCAATAAAACATTGTATAAAATTCAAAAAGTGGTGAAATATTATTATTAAATGTTGTATAATTTTAAATTGGTACAAGATCATCAAAATTTAATACAAGATTATCAAAAAGTCCTGTAAGATCATCGTAAATGGTGCTAAATTTTAAGAAATAGTGCAAGTTTATCAAAAGCGATTAGATATCTTCAAAAAGTAGTATAAGATGACACAAAGTGGAGCAAGATCATACAAAGTGGTGCAAGATTATCAAAATCTAAAAAAAAAAATAATAAAAGCTTGTTCAAGATAATCACAAAACGATGTAATATCATTTAAAAGCTTTACAATATCGTCAAATATGGCAAAAGATTATTAAAAATTGTATAGAATAATCAAAAATTGCTACCGGAGCCTTAAAAGATTATCAAAATAGATATAAGATCATCAAAGAGCGGTGCAAAATTATCAAAATCAAAATTAATAAATTATTTTCAAAAATTGTATAATTTTAAGTTAGTGCATGCAAGATCATCTAAAATTAAAATAAGATTATCAAAAGGTAGTGTAAGATCATCATAAATGGGGCCAGATTATAAAAAAATTATACGAGATTATTAAAAATTAATGCAAGTTTATCAAGTATATTCAACAATTGTACAAGGTCATAAAAACTGGTGCAAGATCATACACAGTGGCGCAAGATCATATAATCATCTAAAATTAAAACAAGATTATCAAAAGGTAGTGTAAGATCATCATAAATGGTGCCAGATTATAAAAAAATTATACGAGATTATCAAAAATTAATGAAAATTTATCAAATATATTCAAAAAGAATTACAAGATCATAAAAACTGGTGCAAGATCATAAAAACTGGTCTCTATTCATTATTTCGAAAGCTCTTTTTAAGCCAAGAAAAACAGCTACTATATATTTATTAATATTCAATTCAGTTTTGAATTTACATAAACGAAATTCGGATTGGTTGTTTATCGTATCTCATTTTTTTTCTGAATGATAATAATAATAATAATAATACTCGCCCTACATGATTTAAGATTTTACTGTAAACAGCTATTTCTAATAGTTTTTCTAGAGAAGGCAATTTATTTATTGGACAGAACTCACTGGCTTTAATGATTTTATTTATTTTGGAATGGATACTGACTTTAATTTTATTTGGAGAAAATACTACAAAATTTAAAATAATGTTATTTAAATTACTTACGGTGTCATCTATAATATTCTTGTAATGGAGAAGTTGCGAATGCAACTTCGAGATTTCAGAACTTTTATGGGGTGATGACGGCGGTGAGGATAAAGGCGATGCGGAAATTTGTTTTCGCTCTTCCTTAAGACCAGTAACGTAATTCTTAATCAGTTCAGCGTATTTGTTTTGCCAATCGTTTGTATTTGTGGTTTTGAGGTCTTCAATCTCAGGGAACAGTCGTTGCATGAATTGTTTTTGCGATTCTTGTTGATCGGTGATGATATCTGCTGTCAGTTTCTGAAGTGAAACAAATAAGATTCTTTTCAAATCAATATTAGTTAAAAGAATTGGATTTCTTCAAAGTTTAATATTCTTTTTATTTAAACAGACACTTTCGAAAAATTATGTACCTAATGACAATATTTTCCAGGTTTGTTAAAACTATTGCTTGATTTTACATAACATAATATATAACGCTTCCAAATATGTAATTTTTCTAGATATTCGGTTAAAAATCTTTGGTTTATTAATTTTCGAAATAAAAGTTTTACATCACAATTAAAAACCAACTTTAAAAAGTATTAATTAGGAAATAAACAACTGTTTTAATACAAATCCCATTTTATTTGATGTTTCTGTATCTAATCAAACGTCAATTTCACTATTAATGGTTTTTAATTTTAGTAATCCCACAAGAAGGAACATATAGATTATAAAAACCCACTTATTTTACTTGAAATGGAAAGTGATGAAACAAACTACTTACTTTAACGTCAACATCCGTATTGTTGGTACTGTGTTTATTGCTCTTGCTTTCGGCGGCATTTAGAGCCTCCATCACTTTCCAATTCTTTGTACGTAACTCCTAGATTATTAATGCAAAGGAAAAAACAACACAATGATTAGTATTGGATTTGATAAAATCTTCATAATCATCACTGGACATTAAAATGTGTATTAGTTGCATGGTTAGCAAAAAACAAGTAAATGACATATTTCTTGAGGTTTATAACACTGTCAGGCTTTAAAGCACTGCCTATTACTTTCTAAAAATATTTTTAAACACAACATTGACTTACAGTTATTTAAAATCGTGGATTATTGATTACATTTTGCTTCCCCCCTACCTATACCATATATACAATAGTATATATAAAGGGAAAGAATTGTTTTCGGGTAAAATACCGATCTCGAGATTTTGACTCTTTTTTACGTTTCTATGTCCTGAGCCTAAAAAACCCAGTTTTGGAAATATGTATGTATGTATGTGTGTGATAAAATATTTCGATGATTTTTTTAAAACTGCAGAACCCATTTTAACCAAATTTTCACCAAAAATTGTTTTGGTTCTAACTCAGTCTTTGCAGACTTGCAATATGAGCTTTCGCTGTTGACTGTTCAACTTTTGGCCACCACACCACAGCTCCATATGTAATTATGTGTCAAACTGCCATGTATACACCTAACCTAACCTAGTTGATCATTTTGGGTTTCAGCTCCATGTTTTTCCGAATGAAGATGGTTTTCGCTATTTCGATAGTCCTGATTAAATAAGCGTTACACGTTAGCTTTGACTCCAGTGTTATACCTAAGTATTTGAACTCATGGCTGATTGTGATTTCATTATCAAAGAGTTTGGGTATCATAAAGTTTACAATTTTCCTCTTTTTTTGTGAAAGAGACCATAACAGCTTTTTGGGGATTAACCCGAAGGTTTTCCCTTAAACAAAAGTTTTGAATCAAATTCAGGGGGTTTTATGTAATTTCTACATATGTGTTCATATGCTTCCCTTTGACTTCTGCCACAATATGGTCAACGTAACCTTGTAGAAATGAAAGAACATAAATAAGCATAAGTAAAAACCCAATAAATCAATGTGTTTAAAAAAATGTTTAACAATCAATTTATAGTAGATTTTCTCAAAATCTTGTCATTAATTTGTTTTACTTATTTTGTTTAAATTGTGGTTGATTTTGATTGTTTTTTTTTTCGTATTTTTAGAAGATAAAGTAATGATTGGTAAAAATATTTTTAGAAAATACTTTTGCAGCCTAAACAAAGAAGAGATGGCTCTAACAATGAGATGATGTATATAACAAATAAATATAAACATTACACTTACATTATTCTTAGTTTTCTGGTCTTCTAGCTCTTTTTGTACCAATAAGTATTTCTTACTTGACGTTTCCAATTCAGTTTTATATTTCTTCTCCGTTTGTTGCAATTCTTCAATCCTGGATGAAAGTTCATTCCTAGTAGATGAAAGTTCATTGCTTAGATTCAATATCTCTACCTCGTGACTGTTTTTCCCATCTGATAATTCACTCAAACGATTCAGCTCTTCCACAGTTTGTTGTAAGTCAGATTTAAGCTAACAGAAAATAATTTTTAATAAATGTTATTTAATTATGTTTAACATTTAAAACTATTAAGCACATAATTCTTTTTACCTGTGCTTTTTCGTTGTTGCTAAGACGCAATTGATCATTCAATTGTGCTAAGGTGTGTTCCAAGTTGCGATGTTCTTCGAACTGTTGTTGCAGAGCCGAATTCAAATTGGAAATTTCACGTTTCCACTCAACTTCTTGTCTTAAGACTTTCTCCAAATTCCTTTCAATTTCTTGATTCGAATCCTAGACAAAACAAAATATGTAAGAATTAGTTATAAATAAACAAAAGTTTTAGTTTAATAGGATATTTAAAAAAAACTGGGCGAACCCAATCTGTTTATATATGGGTTCTCACCTAAAATCTTGATGGTAAATTCTAGTATTATAAACATTCATATTTTGCATGTTGATTAATGATATTTCTAATTATAGCCCTAAAATATTGAGCAGAATTGATCACTGTATTTTCACTGTTTATTTTTAGCTACATTAAAAACTTAAATACAGTACAATCATTTCTACACTTCTTTGTACCAGTCCTATTTCTTAGATGCTAACAGCCTAATCATCTCATTAACCAATAAGAGTGCCGTATCTTTTACCTTTACAAATTCCCGCTCGAATAAAAAAGGGGATAGGGTCCACTTAAAAATAAACATTTACTGTACACATTAATTTTGTGATATCTTTAATTTTCAACATATTGAAAGTCAAAAATGAATCTTTCTCGACTCCAAAAGTCAACTCTATATAGCGATTTACGTTCTCAACATAGTCAACTTCTGATATATCAGTCTACTTGAAACTTGAGAAAAGGATAATCCTAGACCATCTGATTTAACCTGACAACTATTTTGTTCGAAAATGAAGAAATGTTAGAAGAAATACTCAATCTATATTAAAAATTTCATATACAAAGGCAATCTTCTAGATCACAAGCAAGATGAGTTTGAACTCTATCATGATTCTAGAGATTCTTATGCTCCTTCCATTTACAACGACACTATCTGATGAAGACAATTTAGATGACCATCCATCTGCCAATGAAAAAACACGAAATAAATAAACGGATCCTTATTTAGTATCCCTCTTTCGCTTTTCGCTGCAGAACCCATTCTACTCAACAATATAGATTTGACCAATCCTTACGAAAGCTAAAGGAATTTTATAGCAGACGAAATAATTGACATGGAGTAGCCCACTATCAAGCTTCACTATTAACAAAAATATTGTTAAAAGTGAAAATGTGCCTCATCACTGAATATAATGCGAGCGCCATCCCAAAACTAATTCATTATGTTTTCGCAAATCGTTTTTCCGGTAAATAAACTGCTTTTAAATATGTGTAATTTCTTTAGATCATTTGGTGGGGACTTGAGGAAGGATTTACCTTTTGAAATATGTAAAGCCAGCAATGGACTAGGTGCGTTAATATAAGTGGAACGGACTAGGATATTAATTTTTTGTATTTAATAGGCTGATCTATAGATTGTGTGTATGTGGTATTTTTTCATAAGAGCAAATAACTTTATTATTGACATCTGATTGCTAGATACATTAGACAGTTTATCAGAAAACGAATCAAATCCTGAATCTTTTGCATCCACTTTCCATAAACATGGATATTTTCTCACTTTCTATTAAATCTTTCATGTTTTACATAAAGAAGTTGTTAACACACACACAATTCACACCAATTCAAACCACCAGAAAGATGTAAACAAACACGCCGCGATTCATACTTGCGGGCGACACAACCGAGGGGTAGGATATACTGTAAAATATCGCTCCGAAAGCATATCTATGCAAACAATATATAATAAATAATATTAATAACCTATTGGATTTTACATAATATATAGCCTGAATATAGACACATATATAATATAAAGGGTGTACCATCGATAGGTGGGTAGACGATAGCTGCTCCCCTATTTGAGATAGGCAAAAATGTCTTAAATAAAAGTTGTAAATGAAAGCTATATTCCTAAAATAAATACCAGCATACATTTGTGACTTATTAAAGTTTTTTTCAATTAAACACCCTTTTGAAGTGATAGGCAATTGAAAATCGCATTTTTTTAACTTTAAAGTGATTGCTTCGGTCAAACAACATATCCGATAAAACGACTTATATGCCCCTATCTCAACTTTTTAAGTTCTACTGACTGGCTGTAATTCTTGGTGGGTTAACAGCCAAGAATTATACCTTGTTACTATCAAATTGGGCTTGGAAGATGATTTTGTCGAAGAGCCACTCAGTTGTTTTTGCAGAACTGATACCGCATGAATAAATGAAGAAACTTAATTTTGATTTATTTATTCCTATCAAAACTCTTATTATGAATGAATTTGTCCATGAAATGAATTCATTTTTCAAAATAGCGAATTACCAAAGTCGGTAAAAGGTAAAAGAATTTCCCTAAGAGGAAGTTTTCCATGAAAGGAATTAATTTATATATTTAAAGGTTAGGGATTGGGCAAAAATCATTATTCTCGCAATCGTTAAGTTGGTGTCGACGTAGAGTATAAGACCTTGAAAACTGTTTTACACACTTAAAGCACTGCATTGTTCGGCGTTATAAGAAGAGATCAACTACGCAAATCTTTCCAAACTGAGAACGCGTCTGTTATGCATCACATATATACTAAAATAAAATGATCACGTGACCTCCAGATGGTTAGAGAAGGGGACGTGTCATCTACGACAAGTCTGAGCGTGAGAAGTTGTTACATCGTATTTCCCACACATTTTAATTAAATTTAATGAATTAATAATGGATAAATTTCACTGGAATATTATCCAGAAAATACAAAATAATTCATATTTCTTTTAAAATTAATAATATTAATCTTTCAGTTCATACTAATGTCTATTATTGTATATTTTAAAATCTAAAAATAGATTTAAACTCAACATAAGAGTTATTCCGTCTTTCTCTCAGGCGTTTTTTCTGTACTTTCAAAATACCGTTAACAAAAACAAAATACATAAGCGACCGTTGCTATGCAAGCAATCTTATCTTTCTCTCAAATTATCCCATCATTATAAGAGACAAAAAATATAAATATATTTCTTCCCGCTAAGATTCTGAATTCAAGGCTATTTGGATACCACGTATCATGTCTTCTACCACCAATAAAAAACCTGCAACCCTACTCTCTTCTAAAATTCAGAGCATAATCGCTCTCTCGCTTACCGACTGTAAACGGATGCAGTCGCATTCAATAGAGTAAAAAAGTTTCTTCAAATAATTAAAATGATGCGTAATTAACCACACCCAAAAACTTTCTGAGTTTTCGTAACAAAAGATGTAAATAGTTTTTTACAGTGAGCGAAGTGATGAGTTATATTTGATTTCGGCTTCATAATTTAAATTAATGTGCCGTTTATATATTATTTTTCTGTCCATGTTAGTACTTGGAACAAATGGAAAAAAATTACATTCCTATTTCAAATACTGTTTTTATTTTGGTGTAACTCCTACCTAAAGAGTTTGGTCCTTCGATGTCTTTAAGAAAATATAAGTCTAGTATTCGTTTCAACATTTATGAATACTAATATTCGTAAATCGTTCAATATAATTAGATACAGTTTTTGCTCATTATATATAATTGGATACCATTTTTAAATAACCGGTTTGGCAGGTGGTCGTTAATTGAACGGACACAGATATTCATTATAGGATCGTGAGAAAGTCATTATAACAAATTTTAACTAGATGGGGTGCTCATTAGATATAATAAGATGTATTTTTTGCTCATTAGATATAATTGGATACTTTTTTGTATAACCGGCATGTGGTCGAGGGATATTACACGTGAAGTGCTCATTTTGTACCTTGAGTTCAATGACCTCTGGCCATGACTGAGTCCACATTTGCACCGCTATTACCACGTCTTCACCAGATAGTCGCCAGGTGTTGATTCCTTATCGAATCGTGAGAAAGTTGTTTTATCGTGTTTCCCACACGTTTTAATGAGATGGAATGTATGATATACAATTTTTTGCTCGTCCGCAAAAAACTGGTTTCGTCATAAATGGAATGTAGGTCAAAAAACCGGTGTGCACATTTGTATTCCCATTTAATATCTACTGTCTGCTAATCTTGGAACACTCTAGAAGGTGTGCGATGATGTAGGAGATATATATGTCTACACAGGTAGAAATGAATTGAATCATTTGTAGTTAACACTTGAAACTAATATTTAGAAATAAAATTGAAATATATTATTATATGAAGTATGAAGATTATTTCTGGTTAAATTGAATCAAATTTAACCAGTGGCACAAGAACAAAATGTATACAGAGTGATCAAAGTTTGCGTATTTTTAATAACCTTCTTTAAATTTTTATCATATGCTACCAAGTAGTACTCAAAAAGTTAAGATATGGATATATATGTAGGCCGTTTTGTCTGATTGCACGCCTTATGGCCGGAGCAATCACTTAAAATTAAAATGCGATTTTCAATTGTCTTCAAAACTTACATTATTAGTGTAATAGGTTTTGAAATCAGCTTGTCGGGACGAATCTAAAAATGTAAAAAATTTCATTTAAGAAAACATAACTTTGTTAAGTCACAGATTTATGCTGGTATTTTAGACACATAGCTTTGATTGCTCTTTACAACTTTTATTTGAAACATTTTTGCCTATCTCAAATAGAAAAACTGCTATCGTCCACCCACCCATCGTTAATACACCCTGTATATTAAAGCGTTTGTTCTGTTTAATCACAACGATATTTTTGTAATGTGTAAAGTATAATACATATTATATTTAGTCCGTTGCCGGCTTAACGGTTAGCATTTGGTATCTGTGTTAACTTCTTTATGTAAAACATGGAACACTTCATAGAAAGTGTGAGAAAATATCCATGTTAATTCAACTTCGAATGAACTGTCAAATGTATCTAGCAATAACATGTTAATATTAAAGTTATTTGCAAATATAAAAAAATTCCACATACACATAAACATAGATCAGCCTACTAAATATAAACAAGCAATATTTTTGACGTAATTTAGAATTTTCGAAAATTTAAAGTTACGAAAATAAATTTCTATACAGGTATATACGTTACATACTACAGTATATAGGGTAGCGGGAAAGTGAAAATAAGTCAAAGATTAATATCATTTTTGATTGCTGTTGTCCGATAGTCTCTATCTCTCTCCGTTCTTGAGTTGAAGCAGGCTAACAGACGGACGGACAAAACCGTTTTGTTTTTTTCTTCGAAAACTAAAATGTAAGATCCTAGTCCGCTGCACTTATAAGATAATATTATATTATATCTCATTACACATCAGCTATAATATATGTATTATATTGCCGGTTTTAGTGAGGTATGGGAAATCTTTCGCTGGACCCGTACCGCATTTATATATTTAGGTCGGCTGCCAGTTTCACGTTAAAATGTGATTTTAAGGCTAATAATATTGGTTATTTATAATAAAATTAATTTACTCATTTTTTATTATGTACGTACCTTGTAGCCTTTTTCTATATTGTTCATCTGGATCATAAAATGTTGATGTTGGTGTTCTTTTTCGGCAACTATTTGTTGAAGTTGTTGATTTTGGGCAGATAATTCTTCGATATCACATCTAAGTTTTCCGATAATGCTGTCAGTCTGAAATAAAAATATTTATTGCTTAACTTAAAATATCAATCCAATCTTTTGCTACAATAGGACGAAGTAAAGCAAATTATCACTTATAATTATACGAGAGCTTTTTTTTGTCGAAGTAAACTTGACATGTATCAATAAAAATTTTGTTGCCTGGCAATTTAACGAAAAAAACTGCCTCTCAAAAAAATTACCGAGTCCGTAGGACGAGTAATTTTTTCTGGCAGTTTTTTTCCTGTTTATACCATTAGTTTTTCCCATTTTATTAATTTTTTTGCTTATTTTTCCCTACTTATCCTTATTTGTAGTTATTTTAACCTAGTTTGTCTTATTTTCCTCATTTATTTACCAATTTTCCCTTCTGTTTCCCTATTTTTAACTATTTTCACCATTTTTCTCTATTTCTCCCAAATTTCCCGGTTTTCCCTATTTTTACATATTTTCACCTTTTTTCCAAATTTCCCGGTTTTCCCCATTTTGTCCTGTTTTCACTATTTTTCCTAATTTTTCACTCTTTTACCCAATTTTATCTATGCTGCCCCATTTTTTCTTATTTTTCCGTTTCTCCCAATTTTTCGCTATTTTTTAATCCGAAAGGGGAGTAAATTATTATTATTAGGGTCACAAATATCTACAGATTATCAAAAGTTTTGTTTTTCTTAATTTGGTAGCATTTAACAGATGACTTACCTTATTAATTATATTTATTCTTATTAGATGATGGCAATTTTCAATAATAATATACTTACATCTTGGATTTGTGAAAGGCTGACTTCGTACTGCTTGGTTTGCATTTGCAGTGCTGCGTTGTCCTCCATAACTTTGCGGGTTTTCATAATTTCAGCGTTTAGTTCCGCTTGTAACTGCTGAATTTTCTGGGAGCTGACCTGAGACCGATTGTTAACAGCTTGGATTTCGATTTGTTTAGATTGAACCATTTCTTCTAAACCACGAATTTTCTGCTGTAGTTGTATCTAAAAGAAAGTTAATATTTGTATTAAGTCTGGTAAAAACTTTTATATCTAGTTGCAAATTATTAAAATTTATAACTAATTGGTAACACTGAAAGGTGTTCAAATAAATCGTAGTAATTGCCAGCACAGTTGTCATTTTAGGTCAAATTAATTTTGACATATGTTGGCTTTCTATTTGCGCAGCACTGTGTCACGAATTATACACCTTATTTAAGAAAAATCAGCACAATTAACATTCGACAATTTTTGAATAAATAAAATTAAATATAAAATGATTTTTCTCATTATTAAAAAAGAAAAATGCACCTCACCAAAGAAATTACTAAATAAAATTTATCAACACAAAAACAGGAGATTGATATGCCACTAATTTCGAATTTTCTTGGTTTCGTTCTATAAAAACCCATCAAAACTGTATGCAACCACATAAAAAATGATGTTATACAAAAACGGACTTGTCCATATAAAATAACCTTACAAAAACGTAAAAAAACTTTTCAAATCGAATAACTAACAATAGTGATGTTACATAATCGGAAAAGTGTCGAAATTGGAGTGTTTAATTCAAGTTTTTTTCCAAAAAGGACAAAAAGTACAGCTGGAACGTTAAATAATGGTTCTCGTAAATCAAAAAGGGAAGGACTAGTAAAACAACGAAATCTGCACATTAACAAATCATGGAATTATTCAGAATCGCAGACTATGAAAAAGTCGGTACAATTACACTAGACTAATTTCACCACGTAAAGCAGATTCTCTTACACCTGAACGTAATGAGTTTTCTATAACTTTTGAGAGGTTCTAAACAAGATCTTTTTTCTTGGATGCTCCAGTATGAGTAATAATCGAAGTAACAATTGTAAACGTCATTTTTTACGGCAAAACGCCTTACGAAAATAGAGAAGGTGATAAATAAAGTAACTAAAATATTGAGAAGGAAAATATGAGGATATTTATTTCCAGTTAGCTATCTCAAGAGTCTGAAGATAATATATCATATGAACTTAATATAACAAGATTAGGAAATGTTACAACAATAAAATAGCAGAGAATATGAAACTTAATGAATCTATGTTCTGGCGAATTTTTGAAAATAATTTTAACATATTTAACATAGCACTTGTACTCTTCAAAAAATATCTAACAAACCGAAAACAATCAGCGTATTTTGATGCATTGAAATTTCAATTCCAAGTGCAGAATCCTAGATTCAAAGTACTTTTTTGCGCTGACTAATGGAACTCCAGCAAATTCACTTTTTGATTTGATTTACAAAGCTCCAATGAAAGTCATTTTATATGCGTCAACTTGGATGAATCTACATTTCTTTTTATGCACAGAAAATCAAGCTATGAAATGTACAAAATAGTAGTGCAACAAGTGTGGATATGGACATTACACACGAGTTGAACAGTACATTTTTTCAAAAACTCACCAAAGGAAAAACAAAAAAAAAATTATAAAAAACTTAAAAAAAAGATTACAGACACCTGGTTTGAACAGACGACCTTCGTATCCAAAAGCGAGAGCGTTAGCAGTGGGCTATCACGGATTTATTATAAAATCATATAAAACTAATAGGCACCTTCTATTTTTAAGTAGGTCATATTCATATTGAGTTTTTGATTTTTGGGGTACTAATATTATTATTATTACATCTTTGCGACTAAATGAAAATCTGGTGTAGTAGCATTTATTAAATCACCACTGGAATTACTCATTTTTACAAATATGTTTCTGTATTAACATAAAAAATTCGGATTTGTTTTGACAGGTTATTTAAAATTAAAAAAAAAGGTGGTGGGTTAGACAATATCCATGTGGGTGTAGAAAAAATCATTTTCAAATCTAACAGATTACCGTTACCAAAAGTAACGCGAATAAAAGTGTAACTAAAAATCGTTCGTTGGGATATATTAATGAAAATAAAAATAATTAGGTCATACCTTTTCTGCTTGTTGTTCAGAACGAATTTCACGCACTTTTTCTTGGGCCCCAGTCAAAGCTTCTTGTTCCTCGGCCAGTAGTTTCTCTTTTTCGGCCAGTTGTTTCTTCAATTTTTGGATGGGGTCTGACTTGCCCTACACATAGAAAATTTATAACAGAATAATGCGAGATAACGAAATAATTTAGATTTAAATACAAAAAAATGTGTAAAGAGTGCATTATGTAATATATAAATCATCTTTAAGAGCTATTGTCCCGTCGAATCGGGTAAAAATACGGAAATTTATATAGTACAAAATTCACAATGGGTTTTTTTATATACTAAATGTGTGTTTTAAGGACCACCTGACAATATTAAAATATACACAAAAGCGCTCAATTAGATCCAGAAAAAAAAATTAATTTGCATGTGATAATGGGCTGGCGTTTTAAGCATTGTGAGTTTACTATAAGTCTGATTAAAAAAAAAGTTGAAGCAGTATGTTGATAATTGATATCACTTGAATTTGTATTAAAAAAAATAATTTTTTTAAATTAGTTTTCAATATACGTCAAAAGTTACAAAAATGGAAAAACTAATAATTTTAAACAAATTTACTTTAATTTTTGGTAAATATTTGTATTACAAATTATAGAACAATAACTCCCTAGTGATGAAAATAAAAATTGCGGATTCATCATTTTTTAAAACCATTATTTACTGGATCATGTTGATGTTATTTGTCTATATTATAATGTTGTCAGGTAGTACTTGAAACACTTCCAGTATAAAATCAAAAACCCATTTTGAAAATTGTGAATTTTATATTAAAAAATGTCGAAGCTTACTTTTTTCGGTATTTTTACTTGCTCACCAGGGCAATAGCTCTTAGTGTAATTAATTTTATGAACAGGATATGTTGTGTTTTTATAATATTTATTTATTGTATGAGTGTTTTAGATAGTATTTTATTCGCGCAATATTGTTTACACCTTCATTTGAAATCAGAATCGCCGAAATTTTTCATTAAAAAATGATTTCACATTTTGCTCTAACAGCGGCTGTCACTTCCTCAAAAATCATTGAAATTACGTACAAAAATATTGGGAAGTGTTAAATGGTTGCTATTTATTTTACATTATTTTCCACTAGTGGAATAAAGTAATTTCATCCACTAGTGGATAGAGGTATTTTATACGGTTCATGAGTGTGGATAAAATTTCAATTATAAGGTGATTGTGGATAAACTTTATTTAAATACTTTCTAATTTATCTATGTGGATTGGATATACAGGATTCTTAATCAAAGTGTAAAACAATTGTAAAGCATTTATATCTGTATTTTTTTGTTACTATAACTTTCAACATGTGCCATAAAACAAATGGTTATATTCAATGAAGTTAATATTGTTATAAAGGATTTGATGACATTTTTTAGAGTATTTTATACTAATAAAAACAAATAAAACGGAGCAAATAAAAGTTTTTATGTTATACAGGAAGTCTGAAATTGAAAGGGATAACATTGCGATATCAGAAACCGTAAGAGAATTAGTACTCGTAAACAATAATCGAATTATAAAACTTAAACCTCCAACAAATATTAATACACCAACTGTCAGTAGATACAACGTTCTTTAACTTTAACGGTTCTATAACTAATGACAATGACGTTTAGATTGTGACAATTGTATTAGAAATCAACTTGTAAAGTTTTATTCTAAACGTCATTGCCTTTACTTATTGAGTCTTTAAAGTTAAAGGACGTTCTATCTACTGACAGCAAATGTTGTATACAAAATTAACTGCAAGGATTGCCCATCCACCTATAGGCATTTTTTTTTTGAAAAACTGTTTTGACACTGTTTGCAACAGTTTTAAAACACTTCATTTTAAATGTTCATGGGAAAAAGGTTGTAAACTTTAACAACAGAATAAAGTGGCTTGGCTTTAAATAATACACACTGTCTATCGTCATTTTCAGATTATTCAAGGAAAACCAAAAATGCTTTATTTTCATTTAAACCGCCAACGTCTTTATTTCAAAAAATATCAAAAAAATTATAAGGAACTTTTTTTTATACAGTGTATCATTAAATCTTTAAAGCGACGTTTAGTTTTTTCGGGACTACCATCAACATAGCATGTTGTCCCCTCCAATTTGAGACATCATATAATTTTTTTTTAAATTATATTAAATTAATAAGTTAAAAAAATTTTTCTTTTAATATTGTTTTTAATCTATTCTTTCAAAATAATTCCGGTGTTCATTTTAATTTTAAAATTTGAATACGTTTATTGTATTTGTTTAAATTTTTTTTTAAATTCAATCTGACTTAGACTGCGATTTCTAAAAAAAATCTCAAATTGCTAAATTTTATTTTTTACTATTTTTATATATTTTATTTATTTTTCAAATTTTTTTTTAGTTTAAGCTTTTCTGAAATTCCAAAACAGTTGTAATTTGTATCTTTATAGAATTGAATTTATTCGAAAATTTTTATTTTTTCTTTAAAATTAATAATTTGTTTATGTTAATTGATATAAGATTTTTTGAATTTAACTTTTTTTAGGACTTTTTTATATTTTGAATTGTTTCAAAATTTAATAGACTAAAATAAGTCTTCAAATTAAATACTATCTATAATTTGATTTTTCATTTACACATTGATTTTTTTTTTTCAAAAAAAAATTTTGTGCAATTTTTTGTAACATGTAAAACCGAATAAAACTTTTAAATTTGAACAATCAAAAATGTACAAAAAAAAATTATATTTAATTTGAATTCATCATGGTAATGCAAGTTTAATTCTATATTTTTTCCAAAAATTTCATTTTCGTTTTATGAAACTAACTGTCAGTAGATAGAACGTCCTTTAACTTTAACGGTTCTGTAACTAACGACAATGACGTTTAGATTGTGACAATTGTATAAGAAATCAACTTGTTAAATTTTATTCTAAACGTCATCGCCTTTAGTTATTGAATCTTTAAAGTTAAAGGACGTTCTATCTACTGACAGTAATTGTCTAAAAATTCTTAATTTTATGCGGTTTTTTGTAAAAAAATATTCTGATTTAAAATAAAAATGCCAAATCATTTATTTCCCAAAATTTGTAGTTTCCTTTTTTATTTTTCAATAACTTTTTATAAAAATAAGGTGTTTTACTTTTTACCTAACCATTGAATTTGAATTTTCCAAAAACGTAAAAATTTTTTTTTCCCAATTTTCATTTCATGCAAATTTCGATTAGTTTAAAAATCCATCTTCTTTTTTAGGATTGCTACACATTCAAAATACTTAGCAATTCATATTTTTCAATAATCAATTGATAAAACAAAACTAAAATTAGTGTACCAGACTGTTTAAGAAAATTCCTTAACTTCTGAGGATATTAAAAAAATTCCTGACTTTTCCAGTTTTACAGGTGAGGCCGAACACTATAAATTTGGAATAAAATTTGTACATTTTAAATCTTTCATTTCATTATAGACTTTTGACAGTTTGCACATAGAATTAATTTCGAGTACTTAAAAACGTTCTTATCATTCATAAAAATATTAAATTAAAATAGACGAAGATGACTTCTTTGAGGAACTTCAGGTGGGATTTAAAAGTGGTTATTAATTTTTACTAAATATGAATCTATTTAATTAAGAAGTTTTATTGAAACTCCATACAATGCTAATAATTGATTCAATCAAATCCTCTAGACAAATCTGTGACTTCAGCTACCTCATTATCATAATAATTTGATATTTGGTAATGAAATAATAGACAATTGACTATAGCCAGAACATAAAAACAATTTATGATTGAGACCAGAGGTGAAAGCATTTTAATATTTGTTAATTAAGTTCAGTTTTTATCACAACAAATGTATTAGTTACAATTAGTAAAAATCATTAAATAATAAAAAAATAAGGAGGAATATATATAAAAATATTAATATGATGACAATTTAATATAAGATTACCTCGCTCCATTCGTCAATGATGGCTGGGGCCTCAAGCTGCTTGTTGAGTAATAGATCAATGAGCAATTGTATCTCAGTCTTAGACAATTCAGCTTTACGCACCGAATTTATAAGTCCATCTCTTTCAGCAGCTGCATGAATAAAAAAAAATAAAATAAATATATTTTCGTTCAATTAAATCACAAAGGACAAGTTAAATAAACACTAAATTTTTCAGGATTTCTTCATTTTGCAATTTATTGTATCTCTTGCCTTATATTTTAAAAAAATTTGCATAATAAGACTATAATCAAGTAAATTTTCTTTAACCTTCAAGCGGGCGCGCGTAGTCGTTTTGATTTTTATTATTTGATAATATAAAACACAAATTAACCAAATAATTATTTATTCTTAATAATACTAGTTAATGAAAGCATTAAGAAACAATTTGAAGACAAAAATCGCATACATAACAATTATCATTTTCATAGTTCTTTAATTGCATAGACAACATTTACACTGTTTTCTCTATTTAGCTGGACATATTTTGCAGTGTTCTCCACAGGTACTCGAAAAGGTGATTCCTTCATTAGAGTTTTTCATCTTATGTTCCTTTGGGCCTTTTTCCGACAACTAATCCATGTGCCCTTTAGATTTACTAATGCATTTGTTCCAGCATATCTAAGAGTCGAAAAATGGTATATTAAATTAAGCAATTTATTTTTATTGGTACCTTGGCCACTGGTGTTCTATCACTTTCTTTATCTTCAAGAAGTATTTGCATTATTTTATCATCACTAGTATGTCTGTTAGCCATCGCTCATAATAAAACACTAACAACAATGCGAAATATCAAGCAAAGAAAATCGCGTATAAACTTTTTCTTCTACTTAACTTTGAACGCGCGAAAGCGATTCGAAGCTTAAGCACATCTAAAACAAGAGTCATCTAGTTTATCCATGTCCATAATGAAACTCTTACTGGCTACTAGAGATGTGAAGTACTTACGATGTGCAATTATGATTTTTTTTAAGAAATATTGTCAAAAAGCGGTCGATTCGACGTCGCGCACTCGCTTAAAGGTTTTAATAGTTGGATAAAAAGATACCTTATGTCATAGTTAGATCCATTTAGTAAGTTTGGATTGATTTAAGAAAAAAAAAGTATTTTATGTTCATTACAATAGTAAGGAAGAATTATTTTTTGTGACGTGTAGAATATTTTTATACCCAAAGTCACTAATATATTGTCGATTGAGTAGCAGGGTTAAATTTCTTGGATATCCATATGTTTATAAAGATTTTAGATAGATTTAGACGCTATAGAAGCCAATGAAATCAAATGAAAGTAGAATCATGCACGTAAATTTCAGAAATAAAGTTAGCTTTAGACAGTGCCTTTTTTCGTGCATCTTGATGCACACGCCGTAGCACCACTATGACACATGCGCTCTTTAAAGCGCACCAATCGTTTGCGTCAAAAGGCAAAGACGCGCAGTGTTTCCCGAGACTCTTGGGAATTTCTGTGCGCTACCTTTGGCCTATTCCTATTTTTACGTCAAAATGGAATGGAACCCTCATATTTGCATTTCTTTTCCTAACAATTGACACAACCGTTGACAACAGTTCTTCAAGATCCATTGAAGACATGCTCGTAAAGTTTTGAAAGAACCAACCGCCATCTAACAGCATTTTCTCTATAAAGGAATATCTATACTTCTTTTTCCGCTAGGGTATTACACCCTTGTTTGAAAAGTGCCTTAAATGAATCTTAAAGTGGTAATGAAAAACTATAATTTTTATAAAATAATTTTTAAACCGAATAGTGCCATAAAAACAACTTTGTTAATAAATAGAACGTCTTTGCATAAGAATACAAATATTTTTGGACGTTGTAAGACTTAGTTATATCATTGGTACGTGCCCGAATGTAAGAACACTAGCGTAAAAACGCTGGGAAAGTTGTGGATTCAAGTGCCAACTGAGATAAACATGTAGTCGGAGCGGGCTGACTTTTTGAAGTTATTAAATTTGTAACCGCTAAATTTTTGTGGAATGATGTAGACAATAGAAAACACCTCTCTCGTCTCGTGTCAGTTAAAAGCAGTGTCAGATGGTTTTTTTATTTTAAACAATTTGGATCGAAAATGGGTTTTTTTACATTTCGGAAAAACTGTGCATCTTAGAGAAAAGTGATGCACAGGCAAAATATGCGCAATCAAAAGACCAATAAAATGATCAGAATCAGACAATCCGTTCAAAAGTTATTGCAAAAAACCGCAAAAACGTGGTTTTTTAGCTTTTTTTAATTGTTTATAGTATTAATAATTAAAATGCAATAAGTATGGCCAAAAGTTACAACGTATCCAACATGTGTGCGCAAGATGAGCGCTGTACAATAAATAGTTTTTGCAAAATCCTATTTATTTATCCCGTTTTACTAATTATGCAACAACTTTAAAACATTATTGTGAGAAAAGTTATTATTGAAAAAGGTTCTTCAGCACGTCATTTTAAAGTTGAAGAACTGAATTAGACATGTACTTTAATAAAATGTTGATTTTTTGTTGAAAACCCATTTGAATTATGTAAATAAACATGTTGTGGAAAAGAGCCGTTTTTTATAAACATTTAGAATAAGTTGGAAACTATTCATGCCAGTGAAATAAAATTTGCTGGATTCGAATACCAATTAAAAAAACACTCATTTTGAAAAAAAAAACAGTCCCAAAGCCCTTTTGGAGCCAAGTTAGTCCATTATTTTCAAAAAATCATAGCGCCCTTAATAACAAACATTAGGAGCTAAAATTTTAATATGTTGTACACTAACAATTTAACTTTATGGTTCAATATTTTTTGATCATATGAGTCATAAATTGTTTACATAGGAGCCCGTGAAAGTGAAGGTAATCCGAACTTGTTAGTCGGAAGACTGGTAGTGGGGATAGCTTTTGATGGGTTTCGCTGGAGCCAAATTGAACCTGGAAAGTCGAAATTGTGCGCGCAGTAAAAATTTACAATATCTCAGTTTCTGAAAAACGTAGAACCTATATTTTTTTTAATCTGAGGTAGCTTGAAAAAATAATAACGACTGGCTAGTTTTCGTACTTGTAAATAATTCTCGAAACTCATCAAACTGACGTTTTGAAATTAATATTAATTTTGTTTCTTTTGACAACTTTTCAGAAATAAATTTTGTAAATTGTTTAAACCATTAAAGAGTGTAAAACTTTGCCAACCAAACTGATACATAAAATTTTTTATTTGCATGGAAAATAAATAGATATAAACAAAAACGATACAAAATTAAAAAAATAGAACAAAATTAAATTTTTTGAAGGTAATTGGGCAAAAAGAAATACTTTTTCGGTCTTGTCATTTTTTCGAAAAACCGACTCTTTTGGATATACATAATAATGACATGTTTGTTAATAAATCTGTATATCTAACACAGTAACATAAAACCAATTTTTTTTTATTTAAAACAAATTGTATCTCCAAAAGAGTCGGTTTTTCGAAAAAATTAGCAGACAGAAAAAGTATTCCTTTTTGCCCAATTGGCTTAAAAAAAATATTTTTTTTGTATTTTTTAATTTTGTACCGTTTTTGTTTATATCTATTTATTTTCCATGCAAATTAAAAAAAGGTAAGTATGTATCAATTTGATTGCCAAAGTTTTACACTCTTTAATCGTTGAAAAAATTTACAAAATTATTTCTGAAAAGTTGTCAAAATAAACAAAATTAATATTAATTTCCAAAACGTCGATTTCATGAGTTTCGAGTATTATTTAGTACGAAAACTAGTCAGTTGTTATTATTTTTTCAAGCTACCTCAGATTAAAAAAAATGAAGATTCTACGTTTTTCAGAAGCTGAGATAATGCAAATTTTTACTGCGTGCACAATTTCGACTTTCGAGGTTCAATTTGGCTCCAACGAAACCCATCAAAAGCTATCCCCACCACCGGTCTTCCGACAACAATTTATGACTCATATGATCAAAAAATATTGAACCATATAAAGTTAAATTATTAGTGTAGAGCATATTAAAATTTCAGCTCCTAATGTTTGTTATTAAGGGTGCTGTGATTTTTTTGAAAATAAAGGGCTAACTTGGCTCCAAAAGGGCTTAGGGACTGTTTTTTCTAAATGAGCGTTTTTTAATTGGTATTCAAATCCAGCAAATTTTATTTCACTGACATGAATAGTTTCCTTATTCACAAGTCTAATTCAGTTCTTCAACTTTAAAATGACGTGCTGAAGAACCTTTTTCAATAATAACTTTTCACACAATAATGGTTTAAAGTTGTATAATTAGTAAAACGGGATAAATAAATTGGATTTTGCAAAAATTATTTATTGCACAGCGCTCATCTTCCATACACCTGTTGGATACGTTAATGCCTGATTTCCCTAACCGGTTTTTAGGTACTCCCTACCTAAGTAATTCCTCTAGGAAATGCTTAAATCCGATACTTATCTAAATCAAATTTCACCAACCTGAGAAATCCTTGGTAAAGAAATAACTAGAAAAAAATTTGATTTGGATATTTTTATACGTATAGTTGGCATTGCTGTGTGATTTTAACGTGTAAACCGAATGGGTGGAGATTATAATTTAACAACTAGTGAGAGAAGAAGAGTTGCAAAGTCCCCAACTTGCATTAAAAAGCTTCCTGTTGCATAAAAACGCAGTGTTAGTAGTAACTGATTTATAGGAGACACTGATTCATTTCTGAACAAATAATAACAAATTATTCACACACAAAGCATTAATCTAGCCTAAGTATTTAAATTAAAAGGTTTTAATTTATTAAATTAAGAGTGTAGTAACTTACCTATCACTTTCAAATTCAAGTGTTTCTTCAATTATTTATAATATTTGTAATGCCGTATTTTTATGTAAACGAAAACGCCGAAAGAAATCAGTTTCGTCCAATGTCTCAAAATAATTGGTACGCGAACGAATTACACGTTCTCGCGGCCCTTCATTTTCAGACTCTGATGAACTATCGAACCTTTCAAGACGTTCAACAAAACGTACAGCTCGCATATTTTCTTAAATAATAAACAAAACTCTCTAAAAAAATATGTAAACTATCAACAAAGATAAAAACAAACTATTTAAGGTTAAGTATTTCCTAAATGCTTTAGGCAGGCGCAGCAAGCTGTCCTAATGTTAGGTATTTCCTATTACCCTTAAGTATTACTTAGCGCGTGGTGAAACGCAAATTGCACTTGCGAATTCCTAAATCCGGTTTAAGTATTACCTAACCTTAGGAATCAGTTGGTGAAATCGGCTGTAAGAGTCGTAACTTTTGGGCATACTTATTGCATTTTAATTATTAATAACAATCATATAAACAATTGAAAAAAAGCTAAAAAATCACGTTCTTTTGCAGCTTTTTTTTCAATAACTTTTGAACGGATTGTCTGCTTTTAACTGACACGAGACGAGAGGTCTTTTCCATTACCTTCCCCTACATCATTCCACAAAAATTTAGCGGTTACAAATTTACTCCATTTTACCATCATTTTTATGTCAGTCCGCTCCGACTAATGAGAAACTTGCTTAAAACTGGCAAAAAAGATTCGAATAAGTTATTGTCCGCAAATACTACTTCTGTTATATACATTTGTTTTAACATTTCTCAACTCGGCAGAACAGGAATCGGGATTACATGCAAAAAAATTCGCCACCATCAAAGCATCTATTGATAAATTTAGTACTTTCTGCTTCTACGAAACTGTTTTCCATGATGAGATTTCAATAAACTACGGAATAAGTCTACAAACGTGATAATAACTCGAAAAAAAATCAAACTAACACAAGGCACAACAATAATCAATCTTGTCTACTAACAAAGTGACGTCACGTCGGAACCCAATATGGCGGGCGGATAGCGTTTTTGATATTTGAAGAGCAGGTTAAAATTTATATTGTATTATGAATAGAAATCAACATTTCTCTTTTCCTTTTTACAAAATCTATCATAAATACCTATTTTTAGATATATTCTTACATGGTGCAAAATACCCTATTCAACACTTTCGTTTATTACGTTGTTTATTTCAGGCTAATATGTTGCACGATATAAAAGGCAACGGTTTTGTGCGCTATATTGCACGCGCTAGCGCACGAAGAAAGGCACCGTCTGTAGCTAACTTAAGGTTTTAATCCATTGAAACTTATAAAAGAAGACATTTCCAAGCTATATCATATTCCCACGAATAATACCAGTTGCATTTTTAAACATAGCAAAATCTCTAAATATTACATTTTAATATAAAAATGAGCTAAAAGTTTAAATTAAAAACAAAAGAGATGTACCAATTAGATACAAGGGAGAAATTCCGGTGCCTCTTTGATATACAAGCAGATATTTAGACCAAGGAACATTGTAAATGCATCTTGGTATAATAGGAATAATGACATTCATCCGGACTATGTAACAAACCATTAACAAATTAGCAGTGAGTCATGAAAAACGACTGGTTCACCTCCGTTGTGTCTATTACTATAAGAAAACTTCAGCACTTTTTAACTCCGATATGAATTAAACTTTTACCAATTTGTAATGCCATAATCACCTAAAGATAAAATGTTTACAAAGCATTATATCACTTATTTATGTAAATAAAAACACTTACTCAATTGTTGCCTCGTATTAAATTCACTTTTCTTTTTCTTCTTTTCTTTACCGGTATTACCGACCACGAATCCGTTAGTCTGAGGTACAGCGGGAATGACCTCGATTACAATTTTTTCTTCGGGCGGAGGTACGATCTGCTCGGTTTTGGGAACCTCGAGTGTCGGTTTTGAGTTTCTTTTGTTTTTGTTTCCGACTATTGAGGCCTCGAGAGTTTGTTTCTTTTCTTTGATTACCTTTTCTTTGACGGGTTCCTGTTTTATAATATCGTTTTTCTGCAAACATTTGAAAAATATATAACTGCTTGTGTTAAACGAAAAAGATGACTTACATTATTGGTCCTTAACAATTCGAAGTCGTCCTTTGGAGGATTCTCCTCAAAATGGTTAGCATTTGGGGCGTCTTCTAGAACAGATCTAACAGGAGATCTGTCTCTTTTATTTATTAAAATGGGACGTATTTTTTTTACTTTTTTCTGCTGAAATTTAAGCATAATCCAATTAAAAATACAAATTCAAGATGAACAAAAGGAAATTGCATCTGATAATTGTTAAATACATTAGTTCCTTGATAATTAATAGTTATTTCAGAAAAATTTTAAGAGAAAACTAATTCTTTTATTAATTTTATTTGTTAAACACTTCCGTTTCGTATACTAGAAATTACCCTGATGGGATCCAAGCGTTTTAAAGTAAAAAAAGTATCAGGCAACAGTTATGGAAATTTTAAAATAAACGACAAGCATAGGAAAATAAGCTTTACTGTAAATATAAAGAAGTAAAGAAAATGAAAAACTGAGGAAATAATTTAGTAAAGTAACAAGGAATGGATGGATGATAAAAATGGAGAAAGTAAAAAATAACACTAAAAGAACTATAAGAAAATGGAATAAAAAAAGCCAAAAAAGGGAAAAAATAGTTGCCCGGAAAATTCGGGAAAAACTGGCAGTGCTTTTTTCTATGGGACTGGTTTGGCTCTTATTGTTTAAATATTCGTAATAGTCCGAATAGGGTTTTAAGGGAAATAAAATGTGGAATAGTTACCCGGAAACTTAGAAAATTCGGAAATACCTGAAAGTGCTTTTTTATGGAGTAAGTTATCGTTCTTGTCTCAACTCCTGAAGAAGCTTCCTACCATGAAAGCGAAACGTCGAGCAGCCATCTCGGGATTATAATAAGTCAGATGCGAGGAACAAAAATAAATCAACATGAGAGTAAAAAAAGTAAAAAAATGCAGAAATGGTAAACCATCAAATCAGGTCAAACCACCAATCAAAAAGTAGGCCAGTAGATATAGACATAATATGACAAAAATTTAATAATAATTACAAGTTTTAAAACTTTAATAAATTCAAGAGTACATTCCAATGATACTAAGTCTGATTTTGCAACCTTATTTTCTGAACGGAAGATATGGAAAATCGGGATTTAATGATTTTTTGCATTATTAGAGCAGATAAATTTGCAAAAGTTCTGCAAGCTTTCGAAGTTATGAAAAACAGCAATTTACATCGTCTGATAAATTTGCAACCATTTAAACAAAACGGAAATGATTGTTTTATCAAAAATAATATGTTTTTCGTCCTAATTTTTCGATGAAAATTCCAAAAGTTCTGACAACTCGAAAAAATAGGTAAAATAATTTTCTTAAAAAGTGTTTTAATTTGCAACCTCATGCGTCTAACGGAAAATATATCTTTCCATAAAATTGATTTTTTTATTAAAATAAGTTTCGGAATAATTCCAAAAGTTTTTAATTAGGGTTGCAAATGAAGGTATCCTTAATAACAACGTTTTTATTAATTTTCAATCTCTCCTGGAACACGGAAATGAGTATAAAATCAAAAAAAAAATATTTGCGTATTTCCGCCCTACCAAAAAAAGCAAAAGTTCTGCAAACTTTCAAAGCTAAAAGGAATTGCAGTATATATCCTTTTAAACATTTGCAACCATTTGAACCAAGCGAAAATGTTTGTTTTATCAAAAAAAATTTGGTTTTTCATCCTAATTTTTCGATGAATATTAAAAAAGTTCTGTAAACTCGACAAAATAACTTCAATAATATTCTTAAGAATTTTTTTAATTTGCAACCTTTTCCGTCAAACGGAAAATATATTTTTTCATAAAATTGGTTTTTTTTTGTATTAAAATAAGTTTCATATCAATTCCAAAAGTTTTACATAATAGCTTTAAGAGAATATTTCCTCACGTACGTTTTCATTAATTTGCAACCTCGCCCGCAACAAGTAAATGAGGATAAAATAGAAAACAAAAATAATTTTGTATTCGTACTGCCAAAAAAGCAAATGTGTTGATGTCTGCAGAGCTATACAGCCAGAACTCAAAAGTGAACCAGAGCTATAAATTACTGAATACTAGACCAAACGCATTTGACAGATTTAAAGACTAGATCATGCGCATCGGACATACCTTAAGCTGTATTTGGCAGATCTGAAGACAAGACACGTCTGACAGTGCTAAAGACTAGATCAGTTGCATCTGATATATTCTTCAGTACTATTAAGCCTATCTGGTCTGGTCTGGATACTTCATATACATCAGATCTAGTCTTTAGATGTGTTTGATCTTTAGGTTTGTCAGGCACTTATATTCTAGTCTTCAGGTGTTTCAGATATGTCCGGTCTAGTCTTCAGGTACATACAGGTCTGCCTATGATGTAGTATTACCTACATGTGCAAACTGCTAGTTTAAAGTTATCTAAGAGTCTGCTTATACTTCAGAGCCCTCTGCTGATGTCTGCAGAACTATTGCAGACTGAGCTGAAGAGTGAACAAGACGTATCTGAAGGCTGAGCTATAAATTACCTGAATAATAGACCAAACACATTTGACAGAACTGAAGACTAGATCTGAACAATAGATCTTAAAACTAGATCTGGCGCATCGGAGGTACCTAAAGCTGTATCTGATACATCTGAAGACCCATACACATCTGATACTGCTAAAGACTAGATCAGTTTCATTTGATATGGTTTTTGGTACTGTTAGGCATATCTGATCTGATCTGTGGATACTTCAAATAGATCTGGTCTAGTCTTTAGATGTGTTTGGTCTTCACGGATGTCAATGTTCTAGTCTTCAGGTACTTCAAATATATCCGACTCAGTCTTCAGATGCCTGTGTATCTGCTTATAACGTGATAATGCCTACTTGTGCAAAAAGCTAGAGTTTAAATTTGTCTCAGAATCTGTAACCGATCTGCTCATAGTATCTAAAGACTGAACTATACATTACTTGAATACTAGACCAAACACATTTGACAGATCAGAAAACTAGTTCTGAAGACTAGATCTGGCTCATCGGACGTATCTACAGCAGTATCTGACTCATCTTAAGACCTGCCAGTCTGCCAATTGGTGGCAGTACAATAATTTGCAATCTATTTTATAATCCGGAACATTTTGAATTTTACAAAAATAGTATATAGAGGTATAAGTGGATATAAAGGTCTTTAAAACACGCGCGATTTTTTCGAAATAGAGCAAGTTAATAAATAGCAAATCAACGGTACTAGTACGATGACATGACAGCCAAAATCAAACGGGCCAATCAAAAAATGAAAATCGCCCCAATTTTATTAATTTTTGTAAAGATATGAAATGTTTAAAGAAATAAGTACATTAATAAATATTTGTATGTTGCATTATGTGTTTGTCGACTTTCCATTAGCTTGCTATATCAACAGACGCCCTCTTGATTAATTTAGAGGGGACAATTTTATCTATAGAATCCTGATAATGATAAATGAGTTAAATAGCTTGCTAACCGTCTGTCTGTGCGTTTGAAATATGAAAAGTCTCGGAAAAGCTTTTCTTCTTTATTTAATTAAAAAAAACTTAGGCCCTTGTGTTATTAACATTTTAACATATGAGCATAAACTGCAGATATATGTATATTGGAATTAAACATATTCAATAAAATCAAAGTGATTTTGTATGGTGTCTATATTTTTTACTGAAATGTAATGTTTTTTCCAGAATTTAGAATAATTTCATGCTATTTATTCAAAAAAAAGTTATCAAAATATATTTGACCAAATTGATGATTTATATAACACATAATTTTCATAAAAAACGCACAAAATTATGGTGGATAGTTTCAATAAAATCATATGATAAACAATGGAGTTATTCTCTTTATATTTAAAGATAGCACAATATATTATTAAAAAAAAAACTATTTGACCGAATTAAGATTTGATTTCACACATAATTTGCACAAAATTATGGTAGTAATTTGAATAAAATCGTATAATAAACAAAAGAGTTGTGCTAGCTTTATATGAAAGATAGCACAATATATTATAAAAAAACTATTTGACAAAATTCATTTTTGATTTCACACATAATTTGCACATAAAACGCACAAAATTATGGTGGTAATTTAAAAAAAAATGCATGATAATTAAATTAACAAAAGTATTGCTAGTTTTCAATTAGGCTGACACAACTTTTAATATAACAAAAAGTATAAATGCACAAAAATCGCAAATAGCGCATAAAAATAGCACATAAAATGTTAAAAAATATAGTGCTAATTTAAAAAAAATCGTATGATAATTAACAAAAATTTCGCTAGCTTTATCTGACAGATAGCACAATATAACAAAACTCTTTGACAAAATTAAATTTTGATTTCACACATAATGGGCTTATTCCATAATATACTTTTTACATTATTTTTCGGCATTTTTTTAGAGGACCTGATATTCTTATTAAGCCCTTAAAATTTCATGTTATTAACTTTTTCCGTTTCCAAGATACAAGATGTTCAAATTTGCACTAGTCGAAAAAACAGTGCTGCGGCTCGTGACGTCACTATACGCAACTCTAGATTACCGACTACACAGACATCGTGACTCCTGACTGTTAATACGCTTTCGGCCGTTTAGGTGAAAAGTGCCTTGTTCTTTCGTTGTATGTTTTTAAGTTTTTCTAATATGTATTCAATTGAAGTTGAATTTAGTAAAGCTGATTCTGGTAATCTACCCGAAGTTGACATGTTTATGATTATGGACTATTTTAATAAAAATAAAGAGTATGTCAGTACAGAAATGAAGGGAATAAAGTTACAAAGGTAAGTTTTTAAAATATTAAATATTTTTTATTTCTTTTTTAAGCTAGATAATATTTAATTAAACCCAATTATTCTTTACTAATTAATTTATATTTATGAGAAATAGGTATAAAATATTATTATTGTATTTTTTACCTGGATTTAGAGTTTCCTAAACAATACAAACTAGATATGTAAAATTGTATTTATTTTGCTTTGGATTAAAACTCTAGATACTTTTTATTACAGATCTGGTAGACAAAACTACGGGGACAATGCTATTGGTTATGTCCAAATAAGACAGCGGCAATCAATATGTGAACTAAAGGCAAAGATTACGCCAGAACACAAAATTAAAGCAAAATATTATAATGTACAATGTATTATCAATACTTCTGAAAGAAAAGTCATAGAAGCGAAATGCAAAGATTGTGCAGCCTCCGAGGGTGGCTGTAAGCATGCGGTAGCTTTTCTTATGTGGCTGCATCGTCGTAGTGAAGAGCCTTCACCTACAGAAAAAGAATGCTATTGGAAAAAGTCATTGTTATCGGCAGCATCGACAACAAATAAATATATCAGTACTGCTGATTTTAATAAGAAAAAAATAACGATTAGTTATGATGACTCATTGTTAAATGAATATATTGAAGAAAGCAAAAAGCGAAAACTGGAAAACAGCCTAACGAGATACCACTACCCTTACAAATATTCCAGACTTTCTATCTATCATCTGTCGTTGTATTTTAGAAACTCTGCATTTCAAAAAAAAACTGAACATTTTATTGAATTTTGCAGCAACCAAATGGATGAGAAATTAATTAAAGAAGTAGAGAAGGCAACTAGGGAGCAAAGCTCCAGTAAATTGTGGCAAGAAATGAGATATGCTAGGATCACAGCTTCGAAGGTTTACGATGTTGTAAAATGTAAAACAGTGAATGGTTGTTTAGTTGAAACAATACTGGGTGCAAAAATATTTCAGACAGAAGCAATGTCGCGTGGATTAAAATTAGAAAACGAAATTTTAAAAATACTGACAGAAAACATGTCGACAAAATTTCTAAAGGCAGGAATATTTCTGTCTAAAGATTTTCCACTTATAGGGGCGTCACCAGATGCTATTAATGATGATTTCGTGGTAGAAATTAAAAGTCCTTCTTCAGAAAAAACTCTTTGTAATTATTTGGATTCTGATGACAATATGAAACCAAAATTTTATTATCAAATGCAGCTGCAAATGTTTTTATCCAAAAGAGAAAAAGGTATTTTTGTAGTGGCTGATCCCCAATTTGAAACTACCAAAAAAATTTATGTTAAACATTGTGATTATGATAGTGAACTTGTTAAAAATATAATGAATAAGGTTAATGAATTTTGGTTTAATGCTATTTATACTAAAGTCATGTAAGGTGTCACAATAAAAAGACATAAAAGGTAAAATATAATTATTTAATTAAAAAATATTGAATATTAATGATTCCACAAACAATGTATACTATTAAATCTACGTATTTGATCAACTGTAAATGAATTCGAGCGTGGGGTTCAAGTATGCGAAATTCCCGAATTCTTGATATTACACGTTCAATATGTATGCGTAAGCTTGCTATCCGCTTTGCTTCTTTTACTTCTTCTTTTGAACATTTTTCTCCAGATGAAACAGATGGTGGTCTCACTAGTTGGGCATTTCTGGCTGACAATTGCTCTTCAAGGTACTTAAAGCCTCTGTCTGCCATAATTTGTGCTCCACCTTCAACCAGATTAAAAAAACCTGACTCTTCAACAATCATTTTATCTGTGATTCTTCCACCAAATCCGCTTGATATAAAGGAAATTAAGCCGTCAGGAGTGCAACCTATTAAATACTTTATAGTATTGCATCCTTTATATTGAGACCACGAGAGCGACTGGTGAATTGGATTACCAGGTTTTTGAATAGATATTTCAAAACAATCTATTATACATTGTACATTTTTGTATCTATGTCTAAATGGGATGGGAAGTTGTTGTTGAACTTCAAGTAAAGTTTTCCATTGAACAAAGGGCTTTAGGAATTTAGCCAGTAAAGGAATACAATTTTGTATTATTGAACATACTTTTGTAACTGACAAACAAAAGTCATCGGCTAATATCCTGTACGATGTATGAAGTTTAATTTTTTTTAACGTGATAAATATGTCAAGTTTCGCAATTTTACACTTTTGAGATAGCATCTCTATAATAAACAAAGAATTACTCGGAATTCCTAAATAAAGTTTTGGATTTTTTTCAATTAAATATGTAGCTCTTTTTTGAACATATTCTTTGCTATTCCAAATTTGTACAAAATGCTCAGATATATTATTATCAGATATTGAGAATGCGGATGTGCTGGATGTACCACTTGTGGACACCGACAAATCTATTTGGGAACCTTGTTGTGATTCAAACAGTGATAAACTTTCACGTTTTCTTTGTCTTTTATTATGGGGTTCTTTACTAATATTTTCTGATTTACGTTTTTCGCACGTTTTTTTAACTAAGTCACTCCTTAGGCATTGAATACCTCTGGACCTTACAGGTTGCCTCAAATTAACTTGAACACCTCGATCGGTTGAAGTGTGCTCTTGAATTTCAATTTTTTCCTCCTCTTTATTAGCTTCCAAATGAAATTCCTCATTTACCAACTTTTCACGCAATAATTCTTCTATAACGGCTTTTTGTTCTTTTTTTTTCGTTAATAACCGAGGCTTGGAAGTGTATAATGCGGAGCGTTTCTTTTGGCAATCAAAAATTTTCGGAATAACACCTGATTTCAATTTTATTCTCCCACATTTCATAGTTTTTATATAAAGATAATTCTCTATGTCCTCTTCAACCTATATGTAAAACAAAAACACATGTTATAAATACGCTACCTAGTTATAGTATGGAATACACTCACATTAAAATGATCCTCACAACAAAATCTTGTGCCTTTGTCGGATACAAAATCAGATCTCCGCATTGCACGTTGCCATGCTCTTCTTAGCTTTTGGTCGGATGGCAAACAAATAAATAATTTTTCCGGAGCATTTGTAGTTGTATTTTTACATTCTGGAACTATACAATACTTAAAATTCTTTTTATTTTCACTCATATTTAATCAAACAAGTAGTACGCAACACAAACAACACCCCGAATACACTTGCAATAACTAAAAAGCTTGGACTTCGAGTCAAGTGCAGTCGCTGTCGCTTTGCGTATAGTGACGTAGCGCCTGGCTACGCCCTCTTTCTCGCGGAGTGGTAATATGTTATTGTTTTTAAGGCACTAAACCTTCGAATAAAATTCTGATTTTTTACACATCTATTTTTTTTTATTTGTATTTTCGATTTTTGAAATAAAAAAAAAAACCAAAATAAGCTCATTTGCACATAAAACGCACAAAATTATTATGATAATTTAAAAAAAATCGCATCATAATTAACAATTGTGTGCTAGCTTTCAATTAAGCTGGCACAACTGTTAGTATAACAAAAAGTATAAATGCACAAAAATCGCGAATAGCGCACAAAAATTGCACATAAGAAGCACAAAATTATGAAAAAGGTCTGACAGTAGATGGTGCTATAATTGTTGTGCTAACTTTATGTATCTTTTAAAGACCACTTGTCCGCGAATACTTTACGATTTTTTTTATTTGTACACTTTGAAATCATATTCAGGCTAGGACTTGCAGAAATTCTTATATATGTTATAGCTAATAATACGATGATTTGAATAAAAATTGAATTTATCAATAAGATCTATGGAAAATTCTGGGAAAATTATGTGAAATTTATCCAACAATTTTCACCACAAATAATTAAACAATTGTCATCTATGGCTAAAATTTTTAAAACACACAAATTTAAATAAAACTCAAACAAACACTTCAGTACTGGACTAGAATTAAATAAAAAACGAAGTAGATACCTTTTCGTAGTTGTTATGGAAACGAAAACCACGTGTATTTTATTTGTATAAACCTTTCTTCACCAGTACAGGGGTGCATTCGATAAATTACTCCGAGAGTTGGAGTTAACCATATGTCAAATATGCTGTGTGTTAACTCGGAGTGACAATATCTATCGAACAAACAAAGAGTGAGAAAAAGTAGGGTTCATGTTTGATTATTTTTATTTTAAATGAAAGAAATAGAAATGGATCCACAGTTAAAAATGAAATTATTGTTAGCCGCCGACAACGTAGCTAGAAATATGTTTTCTGCAACAATTCGGATGTATGAAGTAAATAAACTTTTTTTAGACTACATGTATAATATAATCAACATGATTTGTTTGAAGGATGAAGGTTCGGATTCTGAAGAGGAATTACAATATATATGTATGTCAACAATAAGGGGCCCTCGAATTACATCTGTTCGTAATGTAAATTTTGCTTTGCATGTTGTTCCATTAATAAAACATCTTTGTTATTCACTAAAAATTTGACTTGCATTTTCAAAATCTCGAGAAAAGTCACCGTCACCAATCTAAAAACGAAAACAATCTAACCTCACCTCCTAAAACTCCTAACTTTTAACATTTATTGGTAGACAGCGCATGACGAGTAAATTTTACCCACCTTTTTAGTAGAGTTAGAAGAGTTAACTATTTAGAGTAAACTACGTGTTTTCGAACGATACGTGTTAGGTCTTTTTTACTCGACTCTATGATTCTCGAACGGATAATTTACTCTGAGAGTAATTTATCGAATGCACCCCTGGACGTCTAAATATTAAGCCGGGCTCAAACGACTCGTGTACTTGGCAAATACACAATTATTTGCGTACTTGGCAAGTATACGAGCTTTTGCGAATTGCGATGGCAAGCAGGGCGCTCAAACGACGTGTACAATTTACAAGTACGCGAGCGCGAACATTTGGCTTCGCCTTAAACCTTGACAAACGAATCAGGGGTGTGGCAGTCATTATTAAAATGTCTAAAAACCCTTGTGTATCTACTGATTAGATTTTGTTTCGAACTTCTTGGGAGTACCACCTGTTGCGTTCAATAGAACTTACCAGAATTTTGTAAGATGGCGCTGTTTAGAATTGTTCGTGTCCTAGCTTAGTTTGTCACAGATCACCTAAAGCAGATGAGATGTCAAATACATTATTTTCTGTCAATGTCAATGCGGATTTATTTATGTATGTGGTATTAGTATTAGTTCATAAGGAATAGTTTTAAATAGTGTATAAGGATGGATACTTTTCGTCAAATGGGGCCGTACTGTATTTTGTGTGGAAAGTGTAAAGCTGCAGATTCGAGCATACAAATAATTGTACAAGTAACCCACTCACACGACATGGCAAGTATACGCAAGTAACGATTATTCGCCAAGTATACGAGTCGTTTGAGTCCGGCTTTAGGAAAGTGTGTTTCCGGATTACAAAAAATATTGCAAATTAATGAGTACTTTAATATAGAACAATATTTGAATAAACTTATTTGCATTTTTTTTTTACAATTTATGGCCAAATTATCAAAAAAACAAAATAAAAATATTTCATAAAAAAATGTTCCGTTAAAAAATGACGGTTGCAAAGAACCCCGCACAAACCTTATGTGAATTGGCTCCCGGTCAAATTGGCTGAAATTTGGATGTATTGTTCGTTTCGGCATTCTGAACAAAAGTCTCAATGTACACAAAGCTCAATTTTGCTTATTTTGGCTCCTACGGATTCACCATTATTTACTGCTTAAAATGGTAATCTCTTCGAAAGTTTAGTATTTGCTGCGTTAACAAAAAGTCCCCTCTTATGTTTTCGAGGTCACTGCATCCAAATCCAAAGGTCACTGCATCCAAATACAATGCCAATATAATAATATTGACTGTTGACAGCTGTCAACTAGCTGTCAAACAATAAGGAATAAGCAAAATTGATAAAATCTACATGTAAATATATGTTTTTGAGGTTGCTGAGTTCAAAACTAATGTTAAAAAGACGATATTGACAGTTGACAGCTGTGATCATTAAAATTGATAAAATCCCTATGTAAATGTATGTTTTTCAGGTTGCTGAGTTCAAAACTGTTGTTAAAAAATCGATGTTGACAGTTTACAGCTGTCAGATAACTGTCAAACAGCATGTAACACTCGAAATTGATAAAATTGACATTGCTTGTTGTTTGACAGTTAATTGACAGCTGTCAACTGACAATATCGTCTTTTTGACATCAGTTTTAAACTCGGCAACATATATTTACATGAGGATTTTATCAATTTTGATTATTGCTTGTTGTTTGACAGCTGTCAACTGTAAATATTATTATATTTTCATTGGATTTGGATGCAGCGACCTCATAAGCGGGTATTTTTTGTTAACGCAGCAAATACTAAACTTTTGAAGATATTACCCTTTTAAGTAGTAAATAATGGGAATTCGTGGATCTTTTGAGCTCCGTAGTAGCCAAAATAAGCATAATTGAGCTTTGTGCCCATTGATATTTTTGTTCAGGATGCAACATATCCAAATTTCAACCAATTTGACCGGGAGCCAATTTCCATAAGGTTTGTGCGGGGTTCTTTCTTGTGTAACGTAAAATATTAGTTGTAATTATAACTGCAATTTGCAGAACTTTTGCAAATATTTCAGCAGTTGTAAAAACGCAAAAAAATAATTATTAGTGAATAAATTAAGTTTCCGTTTATCGTACAAGGTTGTAAAGTTACAAATTCATTGGGGCCGCTATTATCTTTATTTGCAACCAAGATAAAAAACTTTTGTAATTATTTCGATGCTTGTATGTATTAAAAATGGCAGCATCGAAGAAAAAAGCAAAATAAAGTATTAAAACGGTTTTGCGATTTAAACAATGTTCCGTTCATCCCAGACTTCCGCAAAAATTTATAGTTTGCTTTCATTAATGCACTAACACATCATGAAAATTTGAATACTTTTGGAATTGATGTGAATTGATTGTCCCCATCGACTGGCCTAAAGAAGGAAGTTCAGAATTAAACCTATTTTAAGATATTACTATATGTTGAATTGGGAATTTGGAACATTTGGTTTTCATCAATGTTGAAGAATATCATCACACACATCAAAACTACACTTTTTTATATATGTACGTTTCGCTAACTATGTTAGCATCATCAGGACTTGATGATAAACTGTTTATCATCAAGTCCTGATGATCCTAACATAGTTAGCGAAATGTACGTAGAGTGATATAAAAAAAGTGTAGTTTTGGTTAGTGTTGACGATATTCTTCAACAATATTACTATACGGTTGTGAGCCATGGGCGGTAAATAAAAAATAAAAAAAGAGCTAGGAGAGAAAAATTCTTAGAACAATAAAACTGACGACGGTTACATAAGATGAACTAACGAAGAAGTGTATAGTATATATCGCGAATCAAAAGTAGACTAGGTAATAATATCAAGGTGACTGAAAATATAATGAGAAATAGAAAGACAGCGAAGCAGCTCTAGAAAATTAGAGAGAAAAAAATGTAATACACTGGAAGATAAAAGCGCAAGATATAAAACTACGGAAAATAATTACACAGCTTTGGTACCAAATTTGTTAAATCGAGTAATAAGAAAAATAATCTTAACAGCATTCGAACCTATTTTGCCAATATTGAAGAATATTTTAATTTTTTAAAGAACACATTTAATCTAGTAAAAAATTTACTAACAGGCAAAGTAGAAAATTAGCAATGATGTAATGATATTTACCAGAATACATTTAATAATTTGGATATTTAACTGTAAAATATAAATGAATTGAAATTATGATGATTCCAAAGGTTGTTTAATATTCTATCGAAGTCATGTAATTAACGGTTAATAAAAAGATATGACAGTTAAATTCTATCTAGAAATATGCAGGTATCAATGCTTAGATTAAATCTAGTATGAAGTATTCCTAAACACCAGTTCTGCTTGAATAATGCGAAAAGATATTTTTTATCTATTGTTTTAAAATACCTATCAAATGTAATAAAAATTAGTTTGATTGAATTCCTTTCAAATATTTAAGTTTCACAAAAGAAATATGATTCCTTCAGCATTAGTCATTTTTAGGTGCACATTTTTTTTATAACCTTGTAATTTGTTATTATCATGGGATCAGTATTTTGTTTATAAATAATGTAAGTCAGAAATGACACAAATATTTAGTGATTGTGTTAAAATTTTGTATAATATATGTTTTAAATAAGGGATAGTAACACTTTCATTTGATTCAAATGATAAAATAAACAGAAAAATATAATCTCTTGATACTTCAAACCTGTTAGGTGTTCTTTAAAAAATAATAAAAACTATTCAATATACTGAAATACAGTTACAGATTTTACTAACCTTTGATGGTTCTTTAACGACTGGTAGGGTCAATTCTTCCTTGGAGGGTACCTCTTCCGCATCATCTTTAAACTCGACATGTGGTTTAGCGGGATGAGTGTTTTCCTTATTTTCATTGTTATCCACCTCTTTTAGTTCGTGTTTCTCGACCTTCTCCTTAGGCTACAAGATTTAAAGAAAAATGAGGTTTAAATAAAGTTCGTTTATAATTAGAAGAAGTAAAATCAGACAAAATACTTTGAATAGCAGTAGTGGAAGTAGTGTGAGAATATAGTTGAGAGTGGCCCTTCGAAACGTTCTTTTTAAAAATTGGATACACTATGTTAAGCGGCATATGACCTTTAATAAAAAGCCTTATAAAGCTTTTTCAATGTTTAAAAAATAAGGTATTAAATAAATAAAACGAAAATCGTCAATTTCGGTTTTTCCTAAATGTGTAGGAAACCAGTTCTGATATTTTAATTTTGAAAAATCCTTTCAATTCATCTTTAAAATACGCACCTTTTTTCCCATTTGTATCTATAACGGTTTACGAAATCCCAATAGTGTTCAATTAAATTTGCGCCACCCTGTATCTCTAGTCAAGTTGAGTTTCTTTTAATATTGTTCCCAACCAACTATTTCTTCTTCTTGTGCTCTGTACTAAAGGATTTTAGTAGCTTTTTTTTCCGATTTTTTGTTTTTACTCGTAGATTCATTTTATACAACAAATCGTAGAATAAAAATAAAAAAACATCTGGGCATGTACCGCACAAACTCTTGTTTTGGAATCTGTATGTCTGTCTGTCAGTAGTGTCATTTTTTAATTATAATAATGAATAGATATGCTTATTAGTTGTGGTCCTATTTCAATACCTATTACCATTTAAAGGATATGATTTTTCAATTTTTTTAACTTCGGCCGCTTTTTTCTAGGTAACGGTTCGTTCGACATCAAAGCTAAAAACACTTTATTTACAAACTTTTTCGTTCTAAACAAGAATCTGAAGTCAGATTTTAAATATCTTGATGCTACACAAACATACAAAATTATAGATTCCAATACTTAACTCCTGCGGAGTTTGCGATTAAACAGAGAATAGATGATGAAAGTCCAACAAAATCTTCTAGTACAGAAAACAATAAGAAACAAAATAACCAGTTGTGAAAAACAAAAGAAGAAATTCAACCTATGGATAAGAACATAAAAACAAAACGAGGAAAAACTCATCAGTGATGATTTAAAAATGTCAAGCAAGTACGAGGTTGAATATCCAAGATTGGAGCGACATTTCAATCGTATTTAATATTTATAAATTAACTGGCAGCAAATCATCGATATGCCATATCATAGATTATATCGAAGAATTAAATCCAACTCATAATGACAGGTAATTGAAGCGCCACCTACTAAGCTGAGAATATCAAGAAATAATTTTACTTTCTAGTCGTAGTAGTGTGTATATAAAATTTGTTCCAGCACCTTGTTCTGAACCGATTGATCATGCGCAGTGTAAAATTGACGTTCCAGCAACACAAAGTTCCGTTATTGCATGAAAAGTTCTGTGTTCCTGCATAACCTTAAATTGTTTGGAACATGTTTAGAGGTTGTTTTATGTGTTCTCAAAATAAATGAGAACTTTCGTTGCAATTTATTTAGCGCCGGAGTATTGAAACAGTCTTGACAGTTCGGTTTCTTATGTTTAACCACACTTTTAAATATTTTTATTTTACTTTTACTTTTGTTTGGAATTTTTCAAATTTTTATAATAATGGAGTTTTTTGAATGAAGCAGCGATAGTGAAGAAGTAGTGATTATTTGAGGAACTTGTATTAGACCGGCAAAGGTCTAAAAATGAAAATTTTATAGCGGATACAGTTCAACAATATAATGAAAAAGAATTTATAGAACATTTTAGGATAAGCAGAGGGACTTTAGTTGCGGCGAGGTTTGAACAAAGCAATTTATATAACCAAGAATCAGGGGGAAATGGAAAACTAAGTGCTCTGGAACATGTACTAATTTTTTGTTTATTTGCTGGCCATGAAGCAGCTTCTTTATGTGGGTGATAGGTTCGACATAACAATAAGTTCTGTATTCAGAGTAACTAGAAGATTGATATATTTTCTAAGTAATCTAGCACCTCAAGTTATTAGTTGGCCTTCTGTAGAAGAGAAGCAAGAGATTGAAATATTCTTTAGGGAAAAGGGATTTCCAGGTGTGATCGGGGCTATTGATGGTTCTCATGTGAGGATTGACAAACCTTCTATGGATCCAGAGTCCTATTATAACAGAAAGAAGTTTTATTCTATTCAAGTAAATTGCAAATAAATACATATATGTAAGTTTTATAAAATATCCATAATTCCATGAAGCTCAAAACAAACTCAAAATAATAAAATTTTAGTAATAAGGGTATGTCTTCTTCTTCTTCTTTATTTGATTTGTTTGGGCTTAAAATAAGGGTATGTTTTCTGTGAATAACCCAATTATATCTTCTTGTCTTCTTTCTGTTGCGGACTTAGACATTAAAGAAATCTAGCCACTACTAGTTCGCTATAGCCACGTTCCAGCAGGAAATGTTACGAACTAGTACCGAAGATGTTTATATTAGAGCATGCGCTGATAAAAAATGATCAAAACATGATTGTAACACGCTGCTGGAACAAACCTATAATACGTGCTCTAAACTCCGGAAGAAGCTACCTACAGTGAAAACGAAACGTCGAGTATCAATCTTTTTTTTTCAGATTGATCTATCCTTTAATGCCATATAACGAGACTATAGATATGAGTTGTTTAGGTTTGTTTTTATCTATCTTCAGAAACTTTAACGCTGCTAAACTACCTTTATAGGTATTTAGATTTTAATATGGGTTGGTCGATGGCTCAGTGGTCAAGAGCTTATAGAAACAGTAACAAACCGAATGTGCAAAATAAACGTAAAAATTTAGTACAGAACTTAGGTGGTCATGTTTATTTAAATAAAAAAACATTTGGTCTGGTAATTTTTTATTACCTTGATATCTTGAATCGAGGGCTTTTTTCGGTATTTGCAATTTAAAAACGTTTCTATTTCTACCGTTTTATGGCAATTGACATAAAATGTAAATAAAAGATAGGGTAAGAGTTTCACAAACATTCTAAATTATATTAGATTAAAAAATTGTGTTAATACCTACAAAGATAACTTAAATAGCGTTATTAAAATATAATGCAATACATAAGTAATTTAATTGCACTTTTTTGGTATAGTCAGATAATCTCAGTAGACAGCAAAGATAACAAAATACCATATCCTGTACAAAAATAGAATGAATGTATTCTTGATAAAATTTGTTATTTGTTATTATAAAAAAATTATTTCTGAACAAAATTAGTATTTCAACAAAAAAATCAGAAGTACCAGCGCGTTAGCAAGCACATGACGACTTCTAAACAAAAATGCGATTATCTCATGAACCATAAAAGATATCTCAAATCTGTTTTAAAATATCGATTCAGCGTTAAATTTCACGTCGGAATGCTATTTTTTTGAAACCGGTAGTATCACTTCCCGGTTCTGGTTTGTACAACCAGTTTTGAAACCGGAAGTCATAAAAATCTGAAAATCTATTTGGGAACTAGTCAAAAGGTATGCTGAGTTTATTACCGTTGACTGTTTATCCCTATCTCTTTTCGTTTTTGAGTTCTAAATGCGGACAGACGGACAGACAGACAGAGCCGTATTATAAGATTTTTCTACACTTTAGGGTTTAGAAGTATAAAATCTATTTTATTTCCATAAATTAATAATTTTAAAAGGTCTTATTTGTATGCAGAGTAGTTTATTCAGAAATACACATACATTAGTGGTAGATAGAAAGGGTGTACACGATTTCGGCTCCGAGAACATGAATTCGGCTAAGATACTAAACCGATTAGCGCGGGGCATACATGAATTCGGCACTGTTTATCTGTGCGTTAATCTCTTTAAATTTGATTTTATTTGAAATGAAATAATGCTGCAAACAATATTTAACGAAACTTCAGAAAAACGCGAGTTAGTTTGAAAATATTATTATTAAAAAAACACTTATTTACTTATACATACGGAAATATATTATTTTTGTAAATAAAACAACGTTTATCGATTTTCACAAAAATATACAAGGTTCGCATTGGGAGACACCATTTGCAAACACGAAAATGGATATTTAATTATTTTAGTTGCAAAATAAAATTAAATATTTAATAAAAAAAAACACAAAAATTGATTTTTAATATTTTTACTTAGAAAATAAAATAAAGTAATTAATAAAAAATCACGAAAATAGGTTTAAAAAAGCACCAAAATAGATAGTTATTTCTTTTAGTTACGAATTAAAAAATCAGAAAATATTGGAAAAGAATCAAACATAAAAATACGGGAAAAAGGAGGAAAAAATTTAAAAAATGCAACAAAAAAAAAGAACATCATAAATTGATATAAATCGCAAAAATAAAAAAAACGAAACAAAATGATAAAAAAGGCCAAAAATTTCCAGTGCCAATAATTGCAAACAATCTGAAAAAATTGTAAAGAAATCGCAAAATAATTCCAAAAAAATCGCAAAAGCTCGCTAAAAAACAGAGAACAACCAAAAAACCGGAAACAACTGTAGACATAAAAAAAACTAAAAAAAAATTAATAAATTCAGAAGAATTGAAATAAACTGAAAAAAAAAAACGGAAATAGATTTTTAATTCTTTTAGTTAGGTATAACATGAAATAAAATAAAACATGAAAATAGAATTTTAAAATTCGAACAGTTGTCAATAAATATGATTGTTTTCGCTAATAAAAAAATTTGATTTTTCCTTCTACTGTAATTTCCAATAATAATAGAATCAAGAAGTCATCAGTCCTAATCTGGTAGCGTGTAGCCGAAATCGAGCAAGGGATTAAAGATACAGGTAGTTTGGCGCCGAAATCGTGACCGACCGATAGAAGCCACCAAGTTGATATTAAATAACCCATACGTGATGGGTTTCCAACTAAAATTTATCCATTTTTCCCATTTCTTCCTTAAATGTATCTTACGAACCACACTGTACTTTTTACTTAACATTCCCTGGATATTTTCTTTGTGTTATAAATAAAACATGTTTGATATCAGAATTTTTAAAAATCTGTTTACATATTTGAAAATATTGTAAAAAATTATTTTGGCTCTGCATACAATTCTGATTGTGACTTTTTTAATCTAAACGTTCAAATAATTTCCGGGTATTTGTCAAATTGAAATAAAAAATATTCAAAATGTTTTCTTAATTTCTGGTTTACATTTTTCATCTCAAGATCTGACAAAAGCACAAATTGTCACAATTTAATTAAACAATCAGATAACAAATAAACAAAAATCTATAAATCGAAGAGGTTATCCATGTCTCAAATGTGGTCCAAGTATTTTAATCAAAAAATAAAACGACAAGTCAGTACCACAACGTGTATTACAATTAGTTAAAAGGGAAGATGAAGAAGGCGACTGGTTTCGGCTAAAAAGCCATCATCAGGCCAATAGAAGTATAACAAACAATTAAATTGAAATATATCAAACAACCGCGCGGTTGTTACGTCATAATAATTATAAGTGGTACATGAAGAAAAAACGAAACTACTAAACAATAAAATTAAAAAAATGTTGTAGGCTAGTTTTGACAGCTGACTACCAATAGACTGAAAACCAATAGACCGAAATCCAATAACCGAATGCACTCTTCCAATAGAGCGAACGCAGCGCCATGATTTAAAACCATCAAATGAATTTTAGACCACGTATAAAGACAAAGCGACTGCCTTTGCTTTCAACTGTGCTTCTTTCTAATATGTTCTTCAGCTCAATCTACATAACCTTGTCCTTGTAAATTGTTTTCTAATGTGTTTATTATTATTATTTTCTCAATTTTCTTCAAATATTACATCTTTTTTTCTCATTTTTCTTCAAATATTATCTCTCCTTTTCGACCAACTGATACAGATCAAAGAGTATTATCGCGTTCTCATCAGTTTAATATCAATATCGCTAATTGTTACCCGCCGATTGACATTTTAACTGTTTTAGGCGAATGTTTGTTAAACGAAAATAAAGGACAGCGATCGGTGATTAATCGGTCCATTGGTTGTTTGGTCTGCTGGTAGGATCTGTTGGGCAAATTCAGCGCAAAACGCGTTCGGTCTATTGGTTTTAGGTCTACAGAAAAAAATCCGTTTTGAAGTCCTAATCGATGATTTGGAAATTTTCCATTAAAAATTTTCTTACTATTACCCCAACATCAGCACCATCTCGTAAAACAGGTGAAATATTTTCAATAATATACCAATGTCGCTATTGTACAGCAAATATATTTTGATCTGCCCAAAATATGGAGATTTATTAAATAAATTGAATTATATGTTCTATCAATTCTATTTTTTTGAATAATACTTGTAGTAAAAGCGAATCAAGGAAAACTTCCTGTATGAGGAATGGACACAGATCTTACTATGGTTTATAATTATGTATGAGAGTATAATAAAATACTATTACATTTTGAATTTCTTAAGGTTTGGACGGACCGAATGCCGAGAGCATTACCGATTGAATCTATATTGTTTTATTATAATTCCAAGAATTTTTAACAGTAATTCGATTAGGTACTTTAGCTTTTGAACCAATTTCACAGAAAATGTGAATATACCTTATTTGTCGGAAGAAGGGGAAATATGGAAGTTAAGACAATATTAATAATGAAATAATCGAGTCACTCATTGTAAATATTGGTTGGGAAAGTTCATCTTCAGATTCTGATTTAAATTTGTAAAAAGTAACTATTTATAATGTAAGTTTACACTCAATACAAACTTTATAATAAGTTATATGGAAAATAATAAATAAATAGATTCGAAACATTATTGGGATTTTTTTATAAATTAATCCTGAATATAACAAACTTCCTGATAAAATGTAATGTACATATTCATTTTTGCATAAAAAAGAGATCATTCTGTAATTGCATAACTAAACTTTATATTTATTTTATATTTCTGTATTCTATATAGCTTTTTTTATAATTTCTGCATCATCATGAGTTGATGATAAACTGTTAATCATCAACTTCTGATGATGCTAATATAGTTAGAGAAACTTAAGTTGAGAGTTTTTAAAGTGTAGTTGAAAAATTAAGACCTTTCAAAATTATTAATTCTTCTGTTGAATTTAATTTTTTTAATTTTCTATCAGGTAAATGTAGTATTTCTTAATTGATTTATTTTGACATTTTTCTTTTTTAAAATAAATCTGAATAATTATCTCTAATAATGTAATAGTGACCCTACAGCCTTTAATAATATTATGATATAATTTTTTTTATCTGCTGACATATTGTAAATATTTTCATTAAAATAATATCACCTTTTGTTAAATTATAGATTATTTTCAAATTGCTGAGTTTAGTAAATTAAAAATTATCTCTTGCTTAATATTAGAGATAAATCTATTTCATAAAAGTTTTTGCCACATGTGCTGACATAATCAATTTTATAAAGTGGATTTAGATATAATAGATTTTTTTCCAAATATCTGTAATTACGAAATTATCAACAGGAGTGAGAACAGTAAAGTATCAGGTAGATAGAATAAACATGAACTCGTAAAATACAGATGAGAGGAACTGTCCAAAAAAATATATAAATTTATATAATTTTATTTATATATATTTATGATGGTAGTGAGGTTTTCCTACACCTATAGCTAAATGCCGCTATCAATTATCAGTAAAACGCCCGGAGCGCCACGGCAAATAAAAACTTTGGCTTCTAGGTTTCACTCGTAAGGGATGAAATATAGGGAGATTATTATTATTAGCAAAAATAGTGATCAAAAAATACGTCACATAAATAAAGGCATTTAATTCCTCATTAATAGAAAACAAGTGAAAAACAGCAATATTTTTGAGCTCCGTGAAGTTAGCCCCCAAAGTGTAAAATTTTTTTTCGGAAATTTCCCGTCTTTTAGTGCTTTAACTATTTTCGTTAGTGCTTTTTCCGTTTTCTGCATATTAAGGATTTTTTAATTTGGAAATTTGGAACGATGCGTCAAGAAATGACTAGATTTAAGTCAATGATTTGAGGGCTGACCTTGAAGATTAAAAGTTAAATATCTCGAAAAGGAAAAAATTGTTTTTGTAACTTATTGAAGCACTAAGAAGCACAAAAAATTGATACCAAAATTGAGTCAATAGGAAAATGTTTTGGGATTGCCGTTGAAGTTTAAATCTAAAATATCTAAAACAATAGACAAGAAGTTTCGAAACTATTTGAAGCACTAACGAAGCATTAAATCAAAGTACCAAATTTCATCAATTTTGGAAGATTGTTTGAAACAAAAAAAATCCTTAATATGCAGAAAACGGAAAAAGCACTTACGAAAATAGTTAAAGCACTAAGACAAACAGGAACGGGAAATTTCCGAAAAAAAAATTGACACTTTGGGGGGCTAACTTCACGGAGCTATATTTTTGCCGTAATTTCAAGTTTTCGAAAACTCGTTACGAAAATAAATTTCTTTGTTTATTATATACCGTATATACTACAGTATGTATAGTATAAGTAGCGAGAAAGTAAAAATAGCTGAAAGATTAATATCATTTTTGGGGTTTTAACGATGTTAAATCTATTGCCGTTGTCCGTTTGTCTCTACCTCTCGCCGTTCTCGAGTTGAATCAGGCTAACAGACGGACGGACGAACAAAACCGTTTTATAAGAGTTTTTTCTTCGAAACTCTAAAGATTAGCAAATATGACACAAAATTTAATTTTTTTTTTCTAGTGATAACACCAGTGTTTATTTGTTAGAGGCAAATCTACTAGCGACACCAATCATGTACTCAAACAATTCATAGAAAAATCCCATGAATATCAGATGGAAATCGGAATTCTTATTCATATGCTTTCAACTAGTTTTTAACTCCATTAAAGGAAAAAAGTTGATTAACATTTAAAACAAACGAGAAGTGGTAAAATGAGAAGATCAATACAGATAACAATAAAAAGAACAACACAGAATTTGAAATAAATAAATATGTGACTGATTGGAATATGTGCTTACGAGAATTTACAAAGGTACACCAAGACCAGGAGGTAGATAAATAATAGCATAGGGAGATTTGTGAAAAAAAAAACAGTATAGAGATGTTGATGTTGAGAGATGTGATACAGAAGGGAAAATAAATGCGACTCAAATTTAATGAACAAAAAACAAAAATGATGACTCAACAAACTGTTACAAAGCAGAAGCCAAAGAATAATAATTGAAGAATATGCATTTAAAAGTAGTGAACAGCTTTAAATATTTGGGTATGATATTAAACAATAGCAATAGATGCAAAAATTAATAACAGAAAATAAAGCTTTCTATGCTAATAAAAAACTATTCGAAAGTAAACAATAACTAGAGCAACAATTTTATATGGAACAGAAATAACATCAATGACAAATAAAATACGACGACTTCAGAATATTGCAGAAAAATTCTGAGAATTTTGTAAAAAGACATGAAATAGGAAATGAGTGCTTATCACACACATAGATAGTTTTATACAAATAAATAATTTATCAATAAACATTTCCGATAAATAAGATAGAAAATGAGAAATATATATCTGTTAAATAAAATAGAAAAATTTTACTTATTTTTAGCATTAATCTTCAAACCAAAAATTCTAGAGTTAACTGCATACAATATTTAAATAGTACATAATTCTTTAGAGGATCTCATGATACATATATTATCGGTCTCGGTGGCACAGATCGTTGGCTATCGGTCATATTCATTTATGGCTGTTTATATGCTAGAGCCAACGTAGGTTCGTGCCTCGTAACTGGCAGTGAAATTTTAATCTAAAAATTTCAGTGTTAGATACTTGCCTAGAATAGGTAAATCGCATTGGATATTAATTCAATTAATGTCTAATGCAGAACATAGATTTTCAATCCCATTTTGTCACAGTGTGAATGATGGTGGTGAGGTTTTCCTACACTTATAGCCAAATGGCACCATCAATTCTCAGTAAGTCGCCCCGGAGCGCTACGGCAAATAATAATAATAGCCGTCCCTTCCCCGCACAAGCCATTGGTTTCTAGGGTTCACTCATAAGGGGATAAAATGTAGGGCGAGTATTATTATTATTATTATTATATATTCAAAAGAAATATGGAATGTACATCTAAATGAAAGAAAACTAAACATAAATTTGGACAAGACAATGGTGATGGTAAAAAATAACAAAAAACAACAACACTAAATGATTGTCTCAAAACAATCAGACAGTTTGATACTTACGATAGAACCAATGTAGTGGAAATGAATAACAGATTAAGAGAGCGTAAAAAAATTGTATTACTTACTACTTAAACAATTATCTTTATTAAAAAAACGAAGTATTGGAAAAAGTGAAACCTATTATAAAATATAGAAGGAAAATTGGACTCATATAAAACAAAAAAAAAACAAAATTAAAGCTGCCAAAATAAAATATCTAGGAGATGTTAACAACAAAACGGGAAGAGATGGAATAGGGGAAAATTAAAAGTCGAGCCATTAATTAAAAGAATAGAAAGACAACAACTACAATGGTTCAGCTAGTTAGATAAAGATAGAAGGCAAGCCAAAAGGATGATGTGATAAAATCAAATATTTTAAAATTATTTAAAAAAACTCTCCTAACTTAACAGGATCCAAGCAAATAAAAAAGTAAGCTGCGAGAGTATTCGAAAAATAACTTAAATATTCCATCATGGTTTTTTACCCACAGAGATCTTAATAGAATTTTTAAAAATATGAATGAAATTAAGAGTATGTCTATCAACTTTCTATTTATCTAAAAGAAATCAGTTAAAATATTTTAAATTCCACAATAGTTTTGTTATCAGTATATCATTATCAGAGGTAATTAAATTTAAATCACATTTGTTTATTTCTAAGTAATACTTTCATTGTTAAGCAAATATTTTTAAAGTTTAGTCAAAATAAGTCAATAAAGACTTGAAATGTAATATAGCTTTTTTCGTAATTAAAATCTAAACAGTTATATCAGTGAACTTTGATGGATGAGTTTAGAGGATTTAAAAACTGGGCATAGCACATCCTCTAAATTGAAATCCATCAATCATAATTACAAAAAAATAATAAACACTTAAAATCAAATAAAATGATAAATTAGTAATAATATTTTAATACTCGTAACCCCTTACAAGTGAATCCCAGAAACCATTCCAAGGTACTATTATTTGCCATGGCACTCCAGGGCAACTTACTGATGATTAGATCTATAAAACCTCACCACCATCAATGTTAAGGTGATGCAGGGTAATTAAAAATCTAATCTCCCCATTAAACAATAATATAAAATGCTGTTTATATATTTGATTAAAATTTCACTGACACTTGAACCTACATTAGCATACCACTTAAACAGTCATAAATAAATACAACCCATAGCCAATGATCTGAGCCACCAGTCACAATTTATTATATTACTAGGTTACTATAAACATTTTAAAGCTTTAAGTCAACAAATAAGAAAATAAATTAATATCAGAGATGATCAATATTTTTAATTACTATATATTCATATATGTTATGGTATATTAAATATCTAGTGTTTGAACTAGATCATTAATATGAGGTTCTGGTTTCTTTAAATAAATTTTACATAGAATCAAATCTGCAGAACTTAACTAGAAAGATATATGCTTAATTTATTATTCAGATATAGAGGCTTATAAGTGTCTAGTGTAACATGTATTTTATTTTTTAATTTACTAACTTACCTTTTTACTTGCTTTTTTACTTTTCTTTTCCTTGGGTTTAGACTTGGTACCCAAGAGAGTACTGGTCTGTTGGCGCTGTTCAGCTAAAGCTTCTTCATAACTTTTTTCTTTAATTCCGAATTTATACACTAAAAATAACGAAAAACAGGCGACGACAAACAATGCTATAAATATTAATATAGTCAAATCCATTTTCTGAAACAAGGGCATAAAATAAAATCCTAGAAAATATCATCACTAAAATAGAAATATAAAAATTATTATAGTAACCAGTTAACTAAATTAATTTAGGTAAAACAGTTAGGTAGGTGTTGCAAGTATAAGATCATCGGAATCGAAAACTGATATTTTGCTACCGGTATTACACTTTATCTTTAAATAAAACCTAAAAAACTTACTTAAATTCGTTATTTTATTTTAAATTATAAAGTATTAACTGTATTATTCGGCCACGTAGCAAGGATCAGTACAGGATCTACCGGGGCATTTTTGTAATGTTTATAAAAATAGAAAAACTTGTTTTTAATTATTCAGCTTACCACAAATTATATCAAGATGCTTCAACCTGATATTACAAATAAAACTATAACAAAATAACACAAATTCAAATTACGATAACGACAAAAAAGTTTATAAATGAACAAGACTGAAGTATAATGTGGATTGTGGACAACCGAGAAACTAGTTACACAAAAATTGCAACACTAGTGACTAATTAATAATAAATTTGTAATATTGGCCATCCTGTATTGGGACTTTGCAAAGGCATTTATTTGCGTTTTATTATATACGATGGTAGTCTCTCGGTGAAAAAATCTCTTGCGTCATCATTCATATTCAAATAAATCAAAGAACCAAATCAAAAATGTTCAGTTTGTAAAAGAATATAGTTAGGATTCTAATTCACGTTTTATGTTAAGTAGCAATTATTGGTGCTAACTGTGTTCATAAAATTAAGGTTTATAATTTATATTCCGTTATTTCGACTGATTACATATTTACATCCAGATACATATAAATCTGTATACTGGCCAGAGGTACTGACGTCATGAATGCGTGACCGGTGAGAAAGAGAAAAGTGTGACTGGTAGTGGTGTGACTATGGAGGGTATAGATACGGTCCATAAGTGTGAGACGTATAGTTACTATTTCGGAACTGTGATTTCGCTGGGCGTGTATGAATAAAAGTTTTTATTGTAATATAAGTACTTAATATAATATCAATTAAAAAGATCGGTTATGCGTATCACCATATATCAGTTAAAACAATAGGTAGTTTGTGGGTATCGCATTGACCTCGCAGTTCAAATATTAGTACACATTTCAATTATACCCTACATTAAAAATTTGTTTCAGATATAAGAAAAATTATCTAAAATGACTCTTAAAGGACAGTATACATATGAGATATCATTGAGAATTATCGGAATTCCTTCTCTGTCATTTTCACAACAAGCAACCAACATCTTATCATTATCAGAATTACTAGATGAGTCAAATTGTATTTCAATAAAACACGACTTGTAATAGCTAACAACTCCATTCTTTTGAAATACGTAGATTATAGTTAAAATTTTATGCTATATAATAACTTTTTTAGCATAAACGTTGTAATGCCCGGTTTTATAAAGTAGAGTTAAATATCTCGAGTTAACCCGAGAATTAAGACTCGGGTTAAAATGCAAAGATCAGTGTCAGTCGGGTACAACATAACCTTACATTTTTTTAAATTTTCTATAGATTAGTCGTTAGTGACGTGTTCAATAATATCTTCGGTTGACTATTTAGATAAACGGAAAAGCGATATGAATTTCTTTATCATTCCAGAAATCTAAAGTCTATTCTAACTCTAAAAACCCTAGGTGCATCGTGTATTTGAATAATATCTTCCTCATCATCTGTTATAGGAAGTTATCAAAAATTTCAAATAAATTTTAGACTTCATCATCTAATTAATTTTTAAATGTTTTAGATAATATATTATATACTTTATTTATTTTTAAATTATCCAATAAAAAACAGTAAAATAATTTTTGACCATAGAAAAAAATTTTTGCATATTTTATTTTGACATAACTTTTCATCGCATCACAATTTAAGCATTTTGCGCATGACAACCGCTAAACTCCGGAGTTAACCCGATCCAAATGGTGGGGCAAGGTTAACTCATACCCTGATTTATAAAACGCTGTATCACTCACCGGTCACCGAGTTAACTCTTGGGGCAGGGGTAACCTGAGCTTATAAAACCGGGCATAAACAAACAATAGCTCTATTTTTAATGGCGTCAAGCATATATTCCGGAACGAATCAACAGTATGGCGTCGATTCATTATATCATTAACTTTGGTTATTATACTGATGTATATTTCGGTATACACCTATTGAAAATGCCTTAAATATGTGTTGACGTTGTTATTAAATTTGACGTGTGACATTCTTTTAGACGTATTTATAACCTCAAAACAGTCAAAACATATGAGTTGTCAAAATCTACACAAATATGGTAAAATTAAGACAAAAGTAAGCAATTCTGCTTTTAATATTCATAAACATTATTATAAATTAGTTTCAGGAATAACTATAATGATATGCCATATAATAAACTTTATAAACAAAAGGATAGTGGCAGTGAAAGTGGCGAAGAGACTGAATTGTTTGTTAAAAATAAACCCCAGAGAAGAGATTTTCAAACAGTAGATAAAGTTGTTGAAGAAGGGGATACTTTGCAAGCATTAGCAATTACATACCGCTGTTCTGTAAGATTAAAATTCTTTAACCTTTATAAACATTAAGTTTTAACAGAAATGTTATCCAAGTATGCAATAATTTCTTGTTATATTGCTCACCTACTTAAGTATTTTCTCTAGAATCAGATTAAACATTTATCATGAAACTTGGAAAGTTGGGTGAGATTACTCGCTCTTTTTTTAAATAATTTATTCAACTATAATTAAGTATTCGAGTAGATAAACATTTTCAAGAGATACATACATTAATTAATATTCAAAAAATAAAGTCGTATTAAGAGACCATGACTAGGATACAAATAGTGTGTTTTGTGGGGTCTTTATTTTACTACCAGCACCATAAATTAAAAATACTAAAATAATACTTCCTACTGAATATTTTAAACTTCCTAAAAATACTGTCAGTTTTTATCAAAATAAAATGTTCCTGGTTTTAAAACTTTGATTATACGTGTTAAATTGACACTGTTTTGTACTGGATCCTACATCAAAATTATTTAGAAATGTGGTCTGTGACCCTATAAAAAGAAGGAGCGAGGACCATCCTTCAATCTCTCACAAAAATATGTTATTCAATTTTTACTTTTTAACCCCTTGTTTGAATCTTTCTGGGTACAAAACTATTTAATACTATGAGTGATTAGTAAAAACCAAATGTGTATTATTACTGGAGTAACTATGGTATCTATAAGTTACTTGAAATATTTTAAGGGGCGCTGTAGACAATATTAAGGATAAAACTTCAAATCCTTTTTTTATCATTTTTAACAATAATGTTTAGAATATTTATAATTTTGTTTCAATGTTTACTTTTTTTTTAATCCCACTTCATTTACAATCTATGATTGAACTACATTAAGTAATAACATGAAGAAAATTGTTCCATAGGCTCTATCAGTGCCTCCTATAGTTTAGTGGGCCTACAACTTCAAATCTGACATGGCCCCGGGGCATAACTGATTTTTAAAATTTCATGGACGAATATCAAATCATACATTGTATGTCAAAATTGATCACACACAACAGTCATTTCAAACTTGATTTTTACTTTTTTGGATTCATCAGAATGCTGAAATATCATTCTATAACATTTATTTAAAAAAAATATTTATAAATTACTTTTTTAAGTTTTTAAGAGCGATGAAAAGATATAATTAATATCTGCCCGAGAACTTATTTATTTATCTTAAACATATAAAAAATAACTTTTGTTAGAATGTCACTAGAAAATGATGTAATATAAATCTTTTCAATTTCAATGCACTTAAAACATTTCAGTTTGTATGAATAATAATAAAGATACAATTTTTTTAAACTATTGTATTAATAGTATACACTGACTACCCTCTAAGTTCAATCTGAATTCTCATAATTATTCTTACAATCGGAAATTGAACACTTATTAGGCATTTTAGCAACAAAAATAAATTATTTATATATAATTACATTACTATTATATAACTACATACATATAAATGTAAATTTTGTGATCAATCAACGCAGGAAAACAAAAGTAGATGGATAAACCTTAAAATCTATTATCCTACACCGGTGACTATGATGATGTTGTAGCCTGAAAGGTAAAAATGTTGCAGACCCGCTAAGCTCTATATCTCATTTGTCTGTCTTTTCAGTTTAATTATTTCACTATACAAGATTATTGAAAATCAGGATTTTCTTCAGGCATCTCTTCGAGGATGTCGGATGCTTTCTTAGAATGTTTTAAGGATTATTAATAAGAATGAAATGTGTCAACACATCGAACTTATTCTTGTAATTGACTGTTTGAATTGGTATTGGAATACTTCTGGTAGGTGGATGAGATTCGGAAATAATTATGGGCAATCTATTTCCTTTGCGAATTAATTGACTGACTTATTAAAGGTAAATAATGCATTTATCATTTTTGTTAGTTTAACTCCAAACTACTTGAGAAGTGTAAAAGTTATTTCCTTCAGTATTTTTGGTCCTTTAAACAAAAGGAGATGTTCTTCCCTTTACTAGACTTCTTCAATAATCATAGAATGAACCGCAAGTGGAGTTTTGTTAATGCACATCCTCTTGAATTGTGCCCAATTTCTTAGTACAGCAATTTCTAATGCTGTGAGGTTTTTTATTTTTTCTATATCAACGTATGTGACTTTTGAGCACGTTTTTATGGTTTTAGAGTAGGAATATGTTTCAGCAACAACATAAGCAGGAAATATGTTATTTAGATTCTGGCCACCGAAGTTATCAGACCATACCATAAACTAACTCTTCAACATCTGCTGGTAAATGTAGTAAATCTTATTTTCACTCCTCAATCCAAGTGTTTCATCCCAAACTATACAATATGATTTTTCAGCCGTGTCACAGTAAATTGTTAAATTTAGCGTCCAAATTTTTTGTAAATAAAATGAACATGCGTTAGTTAAAACATTTTTGTTATTATAAGCTTTTTCGAATTTCTTTTCTTTGCGCCTGTTTTTATCTTTGCTTTTAAGTTTGTATCTATTGTCTGCTTCTTCGTGGTGTTATTTTTGTTGTTTCATAATATTTTCTTTTTTGGTAACTTACTTGCACTCCTTCAACATTTTAATAAAATGATCACAGTCATCACAGGTGTCCATAGATGCGTTAAATTATTCATTAAATATTTTTCTATAAAGCCATTTCTTTTCTATAATATTTTTTGCCACGTTTTCTTGTTTACGTTTTTCTACTTAAAAGTCTACGTGTAGTTCAGGTCCTAAATACATTTTTTTGATATTTTCTCTGGAATAATGTGATTCGTACATAAGAAATATGTGACATTACAGACAACCTAATTTCATCTAGTATTTTATTTTAGGATGCATGTTTTTCTCTTTGATCTAGTATTATACTAGATCAAAAATTTGCATAAAAAACCACAAAATTATGGTGGTAATTTGATCTAGTATAACTAGTATTTGATCTAGTATAATAATACCACTGTCTCTTTTCTTTACTATAACGAAATATGCACACATTTTTAGCATACTCACTGGTGTTTAAAACTATCATTTTACATAAATTAAATGTCTGTTCTTTAATTTATAAGCGATATATTTTGCTCTGTTTTCATCTACCTTCTTGGTTATTATTCCGATTTGCTGGTATTTCATCTACCACGTTTCCAATAAATTGCCTTCTTTGGTCCCAGCTCATTGTATTTTTCCAAAATTATAGATTAATGACTTTCATGTGAGAAGTTTGAATTTTGAGCGGATTTGTAGGTAGAACCTTTTAATCCAGCTATTTTAACTGCGTTTTTTTTTTCAACGTAACTTCTTTCCTTATTCTTCGCTGTATTTTTTTCATCAGAAATCAATTTATCTTGGCTTGTAGACTGATTTTCATTGTTTGTTGCTATTTCTTCTAGATTAAAATATAATTGAGTTAATAAAATTCAAAATCAAATACCACAATTTTATAAAACAAGCTGTTAAGCGAACATTCAGGGGAAAACGGCAACTAGTTTCGGCAGAACTGCCATCATCAGGTCAAAATTAAAAATAATTAAGAACCAGTGCTTAACGATTGGTCGGCGGCAAAAAAATGAAATTAAATTAATTAACTGCTTAGGAAGCGTGTGAGCGCATGTGTATGAGGGATATAATTAAAAGGGTAAGGAAAAATTCCATGGTGGTATATAAATATCAATTATTGACATCAGTGGCATAATATAGTTAATTAGGTTTAAAAATAAGGTAATTTTAATGAAATGGCGATAATAGTTCTTAAAAGAAAGGTAGTGTGGACCCAACAACGTGGGTAACACTTAATGGAAAGAGGTGATCTAACAGGATATGACCTGAATAGGAAGAGTAAAAAGCAGGTACCAGGTTCTGCAAGGTCATACCCGGCAAGTTGAAGGTACAGTAGGTAGCATAATGGGCTACCAAGTTATGTACCTGTTCTAAGACAGGTGCTTACGCATGGTTGGCCGCCTTTTGCTAAGGTACATAACTTGGTACCCTATTATGCTACCTACTGTACCTTCAGCTTGCCAGGTATGACTTTGAAGAACCTGGTACCTGCTTTTTACTCTTCCTATTCAGGTCATATCCTGGCGGATCACCTCTTTCCATACGTTGTTGGGTCCACACTACCTTTCTTCTAAGAATTATTATCCATTTCATTAAAACTACCTTATTTTTAAACCTGATTAACTATATCCTGCCACTGATGTAAATAATTGATATTTATGTTTCTAATTTCAATTACCACCATGAAATTTTTTCTTACCCATTTAATTATATCTTGGTTCTTATTTTTTTTTAATTTTGGCCTGATGATGGCAGTTCTGCCGAAACTAGTTGCCGTTTCCCCCTCAATGTTCGCTTAACAGCTTGTTTTATTAAATTGTGGTATTTGATTTTGAATTTTATTACCTCATCATTCAATCACATTCGAGATAATGGATAACATATTAGAATTAAAATATATTTGTTCATTTTGATAATCATCAGAATCATCAACATCACTTTCTGGTTCGATTTTATATAAAGGGGAGAGCAGATTTTCTTGCAGCACTAATATTTCTACACTGTCTTCGTGAAGAAGAGTTACTACATCACCTTTTGAAAGTTACTTATGGATTGTTTTCGATGGTCACTCCGTTATATCGTCACTTGCTTTGCGCTTTAAGGTGTTGCTCATCTTTTGTCTATCCCGCAGCCTATCACTCATTGTATCATGATTATGATTTCCTTTCAGTTCAATAATTTCATGAGCACCAATTGTTTTTAGAAATGCGGGAAACTTTTTGTAGCACCAACTGAACAAACTCACTTTTTAACTTCATCGAAAGCTTTCTGAACATCAAACAGGATTGCCGATGTATAGTGACCAAGGTTGAGAGATTTGGAGGCTAGGGAGTCTTACTAGTGCATCATGGGTGGAATGATCAGATCTATAATCCAGAAAGCTCCAGATACGATCTTTGAATAGAGTTTCAAAGAGCTTACCCAGAACATTCGTCAAGGATATAGACCTGTAGGAGTTGGAGGATATTGGGTCTTTGTGGGGTTTGGGGATGAGGTTGGTGTGGGCGGTTTTTCAGCAAGTTGGAAAATGGGAATGTTGAAGGCATGAGTTCATGAGGATAGTAAGGATGTGGAGAATGGTTGCAGGCAGGTTTTTAAGGGCTTGTCTTTTTATTTGGTCTGGGCCAGGAGCTAAGTTTTTCCCCTGATGACAGGCCGAGGCTATGTCATCAGAAGTGAAGGGATTTAGGATAGGGGATTTTGAGTTTGGAGGATGTCTTCAAGTATGAATTCCGTGTCCTATTGGAATTGAGGATTGAAATTGGGTTTGGGGTGATTGATGATGGAGTTTTGGAGATGGTCTTTGAAGGCCAAGACCTGGGCAGGAGTGTGAAGGCTTTGTCTGTCGACAAGGAGGTGTGAATGTGTTTTTGTTTTTTGTCCTGTGAGTACCGCCAATTTGTACCAGAACCTAGTCCCATCCCTATGATCCAGGTCAGAAGTGACCTCAACCCACTTATCTTGTGTTAATCTGAAGCCTGTTACACTCGGTTTTAAGGACTGGACATTTGTTTCTAACAAACTGACGGTAGAGTTGACGTTTCTGCCGTATATTTGTGAGTATGTTTGGGGGAAGAGGTTTTTGGGCTGTGTTTATGGTGATTTGGGGAACAGCACCATCAGGGGCTTGGGAGATGGTGTTACTGATGGAATTGGCGAGGTTATCTATGTCTAGGTTTGTGTCAAGGATATGATTTTCGGGAAGGTTTTCGGCCATGGTTATTTGGTAAAGGGGCAAGTTTGCATTTTTGTAGGATCTGGTTTGGAATTGGGTTGATCTGGGAGGTATTGGATCAAAAAGGGAGATTTCAATCATAAGGGTTTGGTGGTCAGAGGTTATTGAGGCCCCCAATGAAGCATCTATCACCGACCTGATATCTGCATCTGTCTGTGAGCAGGATGTGATCGGAGATAGAGCTTCCTTGGTGTCCGTAAAGGTAGGGGAGGTTTGGTTTCTGAAAATGGGGAGGTCTATGAGGTGATATGAAGAAGGATACCATTCGCATTGGAGGCTTGATCGCCAAACTGTGTGTGTCTGGCGTTCAGGTCTTCAAAAGGAACAGCTCAATGAAGGGAAGAGAAGTATTCCAGGAGGGTGGCTGAGAGGATTTGTCTGGGGTGGTTATAGTATGAAACAAACGTCGTGGTGATGTTTTCCATCACGGCGTCTATCGCACACAGGTCTAGGGTATCGAATTGAGTGGGAAGGAACCGGCAAGGAGTGCAAAATTTTGATTAATGTTCTTTTTGGACTCATTTAGACGTTTATAGAAGCAACTAAAATTCAATGGGAAGAGGTAAGGCGGAAAGGATTACCATTTCTACTTATAGGGGATTAAAGGATTTAATAGAACAAAAGTGTTAGTACTTCGTAGCATTTATAGTTATTTGATAAAAGAGTGTTTAAATTCAAAACCAAAAACATCTTGATTACTCCTACCCTTACTAGGACTCTACTCGTACCCAGTAACTCAGGTAATGTAATAAACGGGACTCTACTCCTATTTACCGGAAAAAACAAAAATTAAAAATCACTCGAAAATTGCATTAACGTATGAATGTAGGTAGGTACTTCAAAACAATTTAAAATTTATTTAATTTTGGTGGAAGCAGTAGGAAGAATAGCAGTTTTTATTACTAGTAATTTATGTAGAAAATTATAACAAAATAAATACCTAGGCATCGTCAGTATCATCTTTATTAATATTTTCCATTATTAAACGTGTTCGATTAGAAAACTTTTTAAAAATCACCTACAAGATATAAATAATTTTCTCCGAAAAACCACGTTGTACGAGTAGATGCATTCCCAGAAATGCAACCTTGTTATTAAAATTGCAAGCTACTTAACATACGCATTAAATAGATGTAGTCATTTTAGAATTCAGTTCTTTTGTATCATTCGTAATAGAAACATTTTTTATTTTAAACGTTTTTTCTATTTTTAAATTTTTTACTTACGTAATAATAATGATAATATTGCATGAATCGACAAGTCTGTGCTGTATTCTATAATGAGAGAACGGCAGAAGTCCCTTTTATTATAATAAATTTATTTCAGAAAAAGTGTATTACTGAATTACAGGTTTTTTTTCAAAAAATATTTTTGTACATTCTAGAAGATTAACCCGACTGAATTAAATGTTAGAATAGCGACAAATTTAAAAAAAAATAACTTTTTATTTCATTAAAATAAAAAATAGTTTTTATTTACTATCTTTATCGTTTCTGCTCATAAATTAGATTGATTGTTTTTTAGTCCAGTCATTATATCCAAATACGAGCCCGACATTTGCATGTGAAGGTGGCACGACGAAACTTGGACATGTTGTAGCAAAGACCTAGAGAGCTTAACTTGAGACTCTCTATTGAATTGTTCTCTCGGAAAATCCGCCATCTTGAAAATGGGAAAATTTTTGTTGTTTTGCAATAACTCTGCACTCCGGCATTTTACGCATATGGTTTATTGTCGTATTTCGTTGCTTTTTTCAAGCGCTACAAATAAGGTCCTATGAAATTTTCGCCTATCGTTGACCGTTTTCGAGATATCGAAAGAAATAGTAAAAAATGTAGACATTGATATACCTATATTTCCGCTTATATCTCTTTTCTGATTGTCTACTTGTAAAATAAAATACTTCGACAGAGGGAATTATTTTTATCAAAATAAAAAGATTCCAGTATTTCGAACTGTAGTATGCAATTCAACAACAAAAAATTGGAGTGAAATAATTTGTTAAAAAATTGTCTAATCAAAAAATTAAAAATTATCAAAATTATAAAAGATTGATCTGTAAGAACGAAAAATCCATTTTTTTCTATGCTCCAGTGGTTTATGACTCGTTAAAAAAACTAAGAAAAAGTTGCCTATTTTCTGCGCATCTGGATTCCCTCTCAAGGCACTAAAGGGGGTTATTAAAGGAAAAGGTAAATAAACGAAAAAGCAAAATTTTTAATCACACGTATAAAATTTATTATGTCAATTCCACATTTATATGTCGTAGAAAATGGAAAAATATTGTGTTGAATTTTTATATTTTTCGTCGTTTCGATGGTCCTGGTTCAGAGTCGTCCTGCTCCAAAAAAATCAACTAGTCGTGGAGATTCGTCAATAATATTGGAGAGTGGAATTCTCATCATTATCATCCAGCAGCATATCGTCTCTCGCGACGTTGTTGCATGTTTGTCCGCTGCAATGCAGGCAAATAGCAGAACAAGGAATCCCTGCTATATTTGTAGGTATGAGTATGCTCTACGAGTTTGGTAATGGGCTGTTTTTCGACGAGAGTAAACAGAAAAGAGATATAAGCGGAAATATATGTCAATGTTGTAGAGGTTTTGGGTAGACAACCAACAATGTTTGTCTGTGGTTACCTACTTTAAGGTGCTAAGGCACCGGATCATTTTATTTGGTTTGGTGACACTGATATGTTGGTAGGAATGAAAAAGAAGAAGAGGGTTAGGGGTTTCTCAAGCGGGAATATTTGATTATTATGCTTTTAGCCGTTGAGAGATGAAGTAAGTTTAGGGGTTGTAATTTTATGTTTGTTTGTGAGTTTATTTTTGTGAAATATAAAGAAATACGATCATCTTCGTTTTATTTGATACGACGCCCGGAGGCCCCAACAATGTGTACATTTTTTTACTATTTCTTTCAATTTCTCGAAAACGGTCAACGATAGGTGAAAATTTCACAGGACCTTATTTGAAGCGCTTGAAAAAAGCAACGATATACGGCCATAAACCTTATGCGTAAAATGCTGGAGAGCAGAGTTATTGCAAAACAACAAAATTTTTCCCTTTTTCAAGATGGCGGATTTTCCGAGAGGACAATTCAGTCGAGAACCTCAAGTTAAGCTACAACATGTCCAAGTTTCGTCGTGTCACCTTCCCCTTGTTTTTCCAAATGTATATAATGACTGGACTATTTTATTTAATTAAATAACAAATGGTATCAAATGTAAATCATACTAGGTCGTTGACCAGTTATATAAATTTAGCACAACAATTATAGCACAACATATCCGGACCTTTTTCAAATTTTTGTACATTTTTTGTGTGCTCTTAGCGATTTTTGTGCATTTGTACTTTTTTATATTAAAAGTTGTGCCATGCGATTTTATTCAAATTACCACTATAATTTTGTGCGTTTTTGTTCAAATTATTTGAGAAATCAAAAATTGTTTAGTCCAAATAGTTTTTTATAAAGTAATATATTGTGCTATTTTTCATATAAAGCTATTTGTTATTTAGTTAGCGCAACTTTGTTAATTATTGTCCGAAATATGAATTTCCGGCCCCAATGGGCCATTTTCCCGGACAAACTGGGATTTTCAGCTGACCAAACACTTTTCACACCCAGGGGTCATTTTCTCGGATCCAAACCCAGAATTTCAGTTGGCCATAAACTTTTCGAGCACAAATCCGGCTTTAGCTCCAAAATTCAGCGTCGACTTCGCCTGATCCCGGGAACCGCATTTCAGGCCATTTTCGGCCTCTGGGGCCAATTCCAGACGTGTAGGCCCAATTCTGAGCTCGGAATCGGATTCAGCGTCGAAAAATAGATGGGAATACATATGTCACTCTCTTGTGTATGAACTTTTTTTTTCGTGGAGCTGTGTAATGCATCTGATTTAGAAAACACATTCAGGTCACAGTGTATAATAATTATATTACTTTTGGCAACACAGACCGTAGAAATATCTTCTCCTGTTAATACAGTTTGTTCGTTTTTTTGTATGTTTGTCTAACGCGATCTCAAAAACTAACCAAGAGGTTTTTTTGAGACCTGGCTTATTCGACTCCTCATGGTCCTCTGTTGAAAATGGGCCATAGCTCATGTCACGGAAATTTCATATAGGCTGAAACTCAAAATTTTAGTTTACCATACAAAATGGGTGTCGATTGTTAAGTAGCGCGTATGCGCTCGGTACCCGTTCATATTGATCTAATATGACGTTTGTCAGTTTGTAAAATATAAATAACTGCAGTATACAAAACTGCACTTTTAATATTACAATTAATAAATAGGATAAACAGGTAATACTTATATAAGCCATAACTGGTTTTTTCATTTTTTCAATGGTATTAATAATAATTGAGATATAAACAATGTCTTTTATTTTTTCCTATTTATAACTTGAATTATCTTTACGCTTGAAGAAAAATAGTATATATTACTGGGGGAAGAAGGCTTCATTCTTTGTGTTTCGCTCGGATTACACTGCCTCGGGTAGCGCCCTGACAGTAAACTTCTGAGCTCAACACATATAAGCGTTTTCTACTCCTAGTAATATACTATGTATACTATTATTGGTTTATAGATCAGAGCCAATCATTATTCAAACAAAAAAAATTGCAGTATGTCGGAAAATTTAGAGTAAATTATAAGTAAATTAAGCAAAACAAGACGACTGAGTAAATGTTCTGGCAGGGGGTGGGGGTAGGTAAATATACGTTTTTACGGTTGAATATTGTTTTTTTTTACGATTTGTGGCTGATATATGCATCCTATCGAAAAAAATTTAATGCAAAAATTGTAGATAATTAAAAAATCTAAACCTTTTATATTGTTCATTTTTCAACAGAACCTCAAAATTATCGAGAAAAACGTTAAACAGTTTTTTCGTTTTTAATTTCCCACAAAAATATTTTTTTTATATTCAACTTACTAAAAACGTCCTTTTTTAGGTATTTTAAATAAGCTGTAATTTTTTCATAGTAAAATATTTATTTTTCGATTTTGTATGAATTTGAATTTTTAAAAAGCCGGATTTTCAATCGCAAAAGTTTGTTTACAAATTTCCAATTTTTTAACTTTATCAGTGCTCATTTTCTTCGATGAAACCTCGACTTTAAATAAATTGTTCTTATGGAAAAATATCGTTAAAGCATTTTTAACAAAAAAACAAAAATAGTATTTTTGCAACAAGTGTGGATGTGGTGGCCATATCGCACGCGGACGAAATTTGAGCACGATGCCGTAGGCAACATGAGTTGAACAGTACATTTTTTCTACAAACCACGGAAGGAAAACGTAAAAAAAATTAAAAAAAAAAGATAACAAATCACATGGTTTGAACCGAGGACCTTCGTATTTCAAAGCGGTTAGCACTGAGCTATCACGGGTTGTCACGGATTTATTATAGAATCATATAAAACTATAATATCCTTCTATTTTTAAGTAGGTTATATTCATATTTAGTTTTTGATTTTTGGGGTAAGAATATTATTATTATTACATCTTTTGCGACTAAATGAATATCGGTGAAGTACCATTTATTAAGTCATCACTGGAATTACTCATGTTCACAAATATTTTTCTGTATTAGAATAAAAAATGATAGTTATCACTTTTACAATATAACAAGAAATACCAACAAATTATTGCATAGTTAAAATTTATATGGATAGTTTTTTATGTTTCGGCATTGGAATGCCATTTATGCACGCTTTTTGCCTTATTAACTAATGATAAATCTATAATGAATATTTAATTTCACTAATATTAATTTAAACCCTTAGATCTATTATCAAGTAAATCCAAATTTACAAAATTAAATTGAATTTACTAATAGGCCATGTCCGTACCGCTGGAAGCGGCACCGCTCGGTCAGTAGTGGTACTTTTGGAATTAAGTGAGGTATAGTTGACATACGGCGTATTCAAATAAAACTAAAGTAATTGTATTAAAAATGGGTGACAACTTGAATAATTTAAAGAAAAGCAAGGGAGGTTCATCGTGCTGTGTGCCTAATTGTTCGAACACTTCAAACAGTCTTCCAGAATTATCATTATATCGATTTTATAACTGCGGTTATGGACGTGAAAGAAAAACAATCCTGGAATTACAGTTAGTTATTATCGAATATGTATAAATTGAATTATTTCTTACAACATAGCAGTTCATAAATATAAAGTTTGCTTGTAATTTTCCCTTATTAAAATAAGAATCATGTTTTATTAACACCTTATAAACTGTCAAAAATGATCGCCAGGTTTAATCCATTTCCCAATCTTAGCGTGGTGCTCGGTATATAAAAAAAAACAAAGTTTAAATAAATTATTGTTAATTTTAAAATAAAGTAATTTATACATTAATATGATGCAAATATATTATTTTTTTCTTGATCGTGTTCCTTTTTTCCTTATGCTGGCCCTTTTTTTCCAGCGACACCTGTCTCTTGGGCTTTTTGTGCATGCCGATTTTGTTCTACAGCACCCAGTCCGTAGCTCTAGTCCCCTGCACTAGTCTGTACAGATTCACCACCGGTTGGATGTTGTGTTCTTGGGGAGTTAGCCTAGGATAGCTTATCTTTTGCGGTCTAAATTTGCGTGCCTTTGATCTCCCTATATGCATTTTGTTCTTATGCCATCAATTATAACTCAAAAACTTAAGATAGGGACATGTAAGCCGTTTTATCCGATTTCATGTCGTTTGGCCGGAGCAATCACTTAAATTTGAAAAATGCGATTTTCAATTGTCTATAACTTCAAAACTATTTACTTTAGAATATAAGTGTAATAGGTTTTTGAAATCAGCTTTACGGGACGAGTCTAAAAATATAAAAAAATATAGGGTGTTCCATTTAAAAAAAATGACGGTGACTTCATTACTCGAAAGTAATTCACCCTGTATATTAGATTATTATTTTAAAATACGGTAAATTAGAATCAAAAATCGACGTATTTCAGGATTATTTCTTAAAATGGCCTGTTTAGCTAAAAATGAATTTGTTCCATACTTTACGGACACACTGTATATACACATGTAAATAATTTGAACGAATAAGTCCAAAAGTTCTATACGCCACCACAAGAGCGGCGATACCGCTGCGCCAAGCGGAACAGACCAGCAGGCGGATTCTCTTTGGTATTCTATCGGCCGATACGAATCGTTTCCGCCATTTTTCCGAGATGGTGCGATTCTCATTCCTATCGAATCAAATTAGAAGTCACGTGATTTCGTCTAGAACTGTCAATTTTACTCGGTACCCCTGGAGGGCGATTCTCATTCATCATTTCGGGACGTTACGTATCGAGTTGGCGTTTTGAGCGATTCGCATGCTAAATCGCACTCGAAAGCTCTCGACTATAACTGTCAAATTTACTCGGGACATCTGTAGGTACCGAATTCAGTGAAAGCGCCGAAAGAGAGAAAGTGAACAGTAAGTAATAAATAACTTTGTAGCATATTTGAAAAAATGTCTTTTAAAACCAAACAAGAGCCTTGTTATTTTGAATTTTATGTGGCAATAGGTGGTTTATTTTTATAATTTATCTAAAGAAAAATATTTTTTCATTTTTGACCTGAAAATTATTTTTTTTTTAGACTTGGTCACTTATAAAGGCAATCTTAAATTAAAAAAGGCATGAACTAGGGACTCGGTAGTCCACCAATTGATAAAAAATTATCCGAGTTAGAGATTGATGTGTTAAATCTGGTGGGTAAAACATTTTTTATCTTGTTGCCTCAAAATTTCATTAAAAATGGTTAATATTATAACGATTCCCGAAACTTTTAAAATATCAAAATAATTATTGTTTTGGTATTCGTCAATCGTCAACACAAACTCGACAGATGACAGAATGATACTCGTGAAATCGTAGTAAACCGTAGTATTTCGTAGCTCCAAGTCGAGAGATGACAAGAATCGCATTCTACTCGATATCGAAATGGGTCCCGAGCGTGAGGTATCGAGACGGGACGTAACGTATCGAGTAAAGAGAATCGCACTGCTGGAGGTCTCGTTTCCACCATTTTTATCATTTATCCTTTTTTATCACACTGATGGCCATTTTTATTAAGATTTATAGATGCCATGATGTATTCTGTATTTTATTTTCTTCTAATATAATTGGTGACGCCATGTAAGGAATATAATTTTAATATTAATAAAACATTATTTTCAAAGTTGGTGTTATTTTGATCAATATTTAAAATAATTTTTATGTCAAGTTTCAAGGTTAAGGAGACACATTGGGAGATTTGTTGCGAAAATGCCGATTTCCTAAAAGGAAAATTAAATTACGGTGTAAATATTAAATATTTTGTCAAAAAAATAAATAAAACCTATTATGTAACCTCAATATGTAAAATTTATTTTTTAACTTTATTTTATGTTTGATAGTAGATTATAATTATTAGTAATAATAATTTTAACTACCACTTAAAATGAATAATACACTCTAGAAAACAGAAAATCAACAATAACAAAGACCTGTCTAAAAAAATTAACGCATTTGATTCTACGAATGCTACGATCGACTATAGCGATTTGCATACGAAGGCACTTCAGAATCCAATCAAGTCGATACGATTTGTTCTTCGTAATTGAGTTTCGTATCGTCCGATTAGTATCGAGTTACTCGATAGCAAAGAGAATCCGGCTGCTGACCTATACAAATTGGAAAATAAAACCAACACATATATAAATGAAACGTCACACTGATAAACTTCAAATTTTTAAACATTCAATGTTACCAACCTAATTTTATTCTACGAAAATTTTTTTAATTGAAATTTTACACCATTTTTATAATAAAAATATTAAAAAATAGTTAAATCCAAGTCGAAACATAGAAAATACTAAAAAAACATTCGTTACAGACTAATAGGTTGTCTTCTATAACTTATGATTTATAATATAATGTTAAAATGTATACATGGTAAATAATTTCAATTTGGTTTTAGATAGCTGAACTAAAAAGGATAAACAATATCCATAACGATAATGAAATTTTCGCTAAACGGATGATCAAAGTACCTCATAGGCCTTTTACTTTAGCCCTAGCTGGTGTACATATAAGTGGTAACAGTTCACCCGAATTTAACTCCATACCATCCACCAGTGAATTAGTAGATATTGAATCTCTTAGTACAAAGTTAACAAAAACTGTGAAAATAGATGGTGAAGTTAACGAGATAATTTTTAATAGTCAAATTACTCCAAATCAAAATGACAGGTTAAACCCTGAAGTTACTGAAGAAGATTGTGATGATGAAAATGTTAATTTGCTTCTACAAAGTACAAGCAGTTTAACTGAAAGTGACTCGGTACGTATTTTATTTGTATTTGTCCCAAATTTGACTTAATGATATTTTGATAATGCATGCAAACATTCTTCTTTTTTGTTCATTGACTGCTATTTTTATTGATCTTAATATTGTTTTTACTTTTCTTTCCATAATTCTCAAGTTTGCAACTTGCCTTTTTGTCATTATATGGTTTTAAAGCCATATATTATGATTGATCATATTAAAATTCATGTTCAGTTTCTTTTTTAATAGTTTTTTTTATCATATAAAACCCTAAGTGCTGTCACTCTTTGTTTTCTTTAATCGATAATGTTGCTCCTAAATATTTAGGATCCATCTAAGGTACGTGGTTTTAGGAGGTTAAATTTATAAATGTTTTTGTGATTTTAATGAGAATATTGGTTTGGGATTATAACCGATGAATAGATGGATTATAGAAGGTTTAGAAGATATCTCACTTCAGTATTCCAAAACAGATCGGAGGAATGATTTTGTAAATGCCTGTATAAATGTGTTGATGTATGTAGATCAGTGTCCTGAAGTGTTTCTAATTCTTGCTCTTTTTATTAGATATTTTAGAGGGCATATTATAATTTAGTTCATGATCATTGATTTGTAGTACATTCTGTAAGTCAGACAGATATAAAAACTTTTCAGAGCTTAACTCTGATTATGTTTCCCACTTTTCAAGGATGCTGGTAGTGGTTAAATCTCTACGAGGTCACCCCACCCTCTAAACGGCCAAAATCCATCGCAGAAAGGGGTGAAACACAGTTACTGAATATGTACCAGATGACAATTACAGATATCTTAATTGACTGTTCAGCTGAAATAATCGATGCATACTTGGTTTTGAGTGGACCGCAGACCTTTAGTATTTGATATTAATTTCAACTAGATACCACCACGCATTCCTGAGAAAAAGGGTTTTGACAGAAAGGAAGACTGACGGACAACCAAGTTCCTTTTTTTTGTCCTTTAAGGTACGGAACCCTAAAAGAAACCTGTACAAAATAAAAAGAGAAAATACAAGAGGGCGTATTCGCGTTTCACCCCTTTGGGGGTGAATTTTGGCCGTTTCGTGTTCGTTCAGGGCGCTCGAAAACGGGGAATAACGCAGGTTTCGCTGGTAGGAGACGGCGTATCCACATTTCACCCCTTTCGAGGGGGAATTGACGTGGGTCGAGGTGAGGTCTCGACATCACTATCGTGTTCTTTGAGTACACTCGAAAACGGAGAGTAACACAGGTATGGCTGGTAGAAAACGGTCTCTTATTGTTGAGAGAAGATACAGGTTGTAAACTTTTGTGCTTTATAGAGGAAATCTGTCGGGCGAAGAATAATCTCCGCAAGGCTATCTGAAAATTATAACAGCCGAGTGTTGATTTTCAATGTTGTGGTGTCATGTTTATCGATAATAGTAACGGCGTTTATTCTAAGCAGGGAAGATATGCCTTATAGAAATATGGCATCCTTGCGTGTTCGCTTGTATGTAAATTTGATTACTGGAGGGAATTTCTCGATCATCGGCTGCTGCAAAAAGCATGTCCTCTTGTCATATTTCTTACTCGAGACATTCCTATACACGGTACAAATATATACAATTTATATAAAACATTTTATTAAATATAATTCTGGCGATGTGTCTATTTTAACATACACTGGTTTATTTATTTTTAAGTGTTGCGCATATTAACTTATGTCACGTTTATAATTATTTGAAAGGACTAACGATATTTTCCCTTTTATGAAAAAACTTTTGGAATTACGTCATTTTTGCTGCAAGAAAATAAAAAGTCTCAACACAAGACATTCTGATATTTTTTTATTTTAAAATAACAGTTTTAAACAATCTGAACTAAAGAATAATGCAACTAAGAAAATACAAAATGGTTATGTAAAAAAACATGTTATTTGTAAGACAGGTTATCATAAAAACAATGAATATCTTGAACTGTAAGTTGCCCCACTTTCCTTTTTGGATTGGAATTGATTGTTCATAAAGCTGAGATAATAATCACAACTATTAGAAAAATTCGTTTTGATATGGCTGTCCTTTCGGCTGTCCTTGTAAATCTGGCAAAATTCAAGTTTTTGATATTTATCAGTCAGCATTTTCGGAGTAGCTTTACAACCCGGTTTCACAAGAATGAAGAAAGGTTATGCTCTCAAAATATCTAAAAAAACTCGTATAGTTCAGGTACTTGCAAAATATGGCCTGTGCTTTTCTCTAGCTTTTTGATGATTCCTACATAATCAGCTGGAACATTAATGTCTGTCTTGCGTTCTATTGTAGAGTGCACAGAATCTGCCTCCATTTGCGTATGCCCTTTTTCCAAATATTTTTGTTCAATGAAAATTGTATGGTTCATGGAAATTTTTAGCAATGCTTTGGCAAGAATACAATTTGAATTACAACCGTTGCATAATAACTTTTTGATTTTCCTTTAAATTTCCGATCAGATATTCTTCCAAATATGAGCAAATGATTATAGAATAATAATTTTCAGCTGCCTCATGCCATATATAGCAATAAGCATCTTTAGACCGTAAAATTGTGTACTGTCAATTTCGTTTTGAAATACAGAGATGGTACATTTCATTTGGGACAGTTTTTATGCCATTTTTGGTCTTTCGGACTTCGTTTTTCTTTGTCTGATGTAGTAAATCGGAAATGTTTTTTGCTCATCTTTCTTTGGATTAAAAAATCTAAGATTCATGCCGCTAAATATGAAAAAAGGCAATGAATACGTGTTTTATTTCAATACACCAAGTATTATAAAATGTGTATAGGCCATATTTATAAATCCAGTTTGGTTCTATGTTTTAAGAAAATTTAAGGGTAAAACAAATATTAAATATAAAACTACTAATTAAGTATATTAATTTTTTAAATACATTCGGAGTAGCCGATTTCATTAAGAAAATTTAGTCGATGGATATTTCTAACAATATATAGTTTGCTGGAACTGGCTCTGCAATAGTGAGATTCAAGTTTGGGTTAGGTTTTAAAGAAATCTTTTAAATGTTCTTTTCTTTTGGTCATATTCCGTTGTTGGCTTTCCTCATTACTCCTATTTTCGGCACAAATTTTTGAAAGTTTACTTTCCTCCGTAACATAACCGTTCTTTATTTTAAACTTAAGGTATTTAAAAACATATTTTTATCTAATCTAAGCTTTTTGTTAGATATTAGAATTTTTTGGTTTATTTAGTTTGTGTATTTATAATCATATCGTGTATGGTAATCTGTGAATGAATTTTCGTATATTACTACGGTCCGCCCATACTTCGCCTTTGGTGAAGTAGGGCAAACCGTATTGAAATCATGCAAAAATCTCAAAAATATTTTTTGCTCCAAATGACTTAAAATGTCATGAAACGTGAAGAAAATTGATTTTTCGCGAAAAACTAAAAAGTCTATGTGGATCTCTGTGCGCACGATAACTTGAGAACGGTTCAGCCGATCCGGAAAATTCTTTCAGCCATCGGTTTTTATTCAAAAAAGAAAGGCTCTATCAGAAGATGAGCCATTTCGGGTCCGAGGATACTGGTCCCGCCTACTAAGTGAAACTTATATTCGAGATATCTCGATAAGGAAAGCAAATTTGTCGATACTGATTCCTTTTAAAGTGTTGTGCAAGTCAAGACGCATCGATTGATATCCATATCGCATGGGTCTTGTTGACAAAAAATTAAAAATTATTGGAAATATTCCGATTTTTTCGAATCGGATTTTCTTCCGCTGACGGAAACCGGCCGTAGTCTTGAAAAGTCGCGCAGAGATTATTCCTTTTACTAGTTTCTGTTTTGCGTTCTTGTTAAGATGCTTGACTTGAATAGTCGGTTCCAGTTTGTACCGGCGCTTATTACATAGGTGGAATCTTTTTCCCAAGTAATAAGTGATACCGTGTCCCATTGGTAGATGGCGTTAGCTGTCTCCCTGAGTACAACATCCTTTTAACTCAGCCTTGTACAGGTGTATTTCGAGTTGAGAATTTGTTTTCTATGCGTCTAGACACGGGACGAAACAGCTGTCCGGTATACGGCCTTAATGCATAGGAATCAAATTCTCAAAACTTACAAGTATTTTAAAATATTTTTTGTTGCAGGTTATTTCTAGGTTAAGTTGTAATGGTGCTGATGCAGACATATCGTGGAAGGTACTGTTAGTCTGTGTTATTATAGTTATTTTAGCTCTGCCTCTTATTTATGTATTTTATTTAGCCGAACACCCTGAGTCGTATCATCATCATCGTGATGATACGATTCAGGGTTCATGATATCAGTTGTATTTTATTACAAGGCATTTTAAAAGAATTAAATTTTTATAATTTTATTTCATTAGTATTTAAAAGAAGGTTTTCAAGAGTTTAAAATGGTGTTGATTTGTAGCCATAGCTTTTCTTGACAAAATAAAAAAGATTATTATTAATATGAATACTACTGAATTAATTTTTTTTTTATTTTGTCTAGAAAAATAAAAAGCGTATAACAGAAGTTTGGTTCAATAGTACAAGATACTTTTAAAAAATTAAATCAATTTTATTTAAATTTGGACAGTATATAGGGAGTTGTAAACTACTGTTGATGGTATATTATGATAAGCTTTAACTCTTATCCATGGAATGTAATTTACAAAGAAACGTTAACGTACTGGGATTTTTTTAATATCTTCTTGTTCTAGATATGAAAAAAAAGTAGCAGTTTTATTAGATAGCAATAAAACGATTCGTTTTGGAGACAAAAAAATATTTTTGCACCGCAGGGACTAAAACATGCATTTTACTCACTCATTTTAGGGACTAAAGTTCCACTTTTACCCGCATGGGACTAAAATATTTAATAAATCTCTATTTGCTAATGCACACCGACAGAGCGCCTGCGTTGTAAGCAAGAGAATCCAGGTTCAAACCCCCGGACAGGTTGTTTTTTTTTCATTAACTTTTTATAACGATTAAGTAATAATGTTGAGTGTTTTTGTCACATAATTATCGTATGCATTTCTCTCATTAGTCTCTGCGGTGCAAAAATAGCGTATATATCACGAGACTAAAGTATAAGTGTTGGGGACTGCAACTTTCCAAATGTCCTAATATCATTTTGTTTGCAAAGCGAGAACGTAAGGTAAAAATACTTTCACTTATAATCTCCCTAGAACTTGGATTATTCCTGGAAAAATTTCCAGTTATTAATTCAAGATCGTGATAGATTCGGTAAGAAAATTTCACACCTAAATAAAACTATCAAAATAAAAACAATGCCATTTTGGTATGATATACAGGGTCGACCGGATTTAATTTGCGTATACAGAGATCTCGTAAACCGCAATAGATGCAATATCGGTTAAACGGGGAAAAAGATGTGTATTTTCAAGACGATTTATTTGGTTTTTTTAATATTAAAATATCTGGTCCGGTTTCCTAGATATTTGGGAAAACCCGAAATCGATGATTTTGGTTTCATTTAATAAACACAAATACCGCTTAATATAACCTATCCATTTTTTTTAAAACAACGTTTCGTCTTTTTAAAGGCCACCTTCAACTATTTTTTATTTAAATACGGACCTGTACTTTTTATTTCATTTTTGAAATCCCCATTTTTTCTTTATCCAACCATGTAGAATATTTAATTTTTGTATGTAATTTAGAAATTTTTCTAAGTACGGTCATGTTCCCTTTTCACTGAAAATATTTATAAATCATTTTAAACAAAATTAATTAGAAATTGAGTCTATTTTGAGCTTAATTTCTATTGAATATTGAATTTAAATTTTCTTAAATAACTACAATCAAAAAATAATAGTTATTTATGTACCATAGGTATAAACATCTGTTTATACTCGCGGTGCATACAAACTTTTATGTCATACTAGTTCGTTATTGCATTGAAAATATAAATATTTTAAAAAATCTGTTTTTTGCGGGCCATATAATGAACAGGAACGTACATAGAAAAATTCTTTAAGTTTAGTTCATTGTCAAAAAATTAAGGGTTCTACATGGTTGAATAGAGAAAAAATGAGGATTTCAAAGATGGCCCTTCAAAGACGAAACGGTGTTTTACAAAATTGAATACGCTATGTGAAGCCATATTTAGCTTTCAATAAAAAAGTTTTATAAAGTTTTTTTTTCCATCTTTAAAAATTAAGGTGGTAATTAATTAAAACAAAAATCGTCCATTTCGGTTTTCTTAAATATCTCGGAAACCGGACCTAATATTTTAATTTTGAAAAAATCTATTAATTCGTCTTGAAAATATACTTTTTCCCCATTTAACTGATATTGGATCTATTTCGGTTTACGAGATCTCTGTATACGCAAATTAAATTTGGTCCACCCTGTATACGAAAATAAAAATATCAGAATTATTTTCGATATTGAAAATATCGTCAAAATTAACCTAAACAACACTTTTTTTAACACTCTGCGTACGTTTCTCTATGTTAGCATCATCATTAGGTGATAATAAACAGATAAACAGCAAGTTGATGATAAACAGTTCATCATCAACTCGTGATGATGCTAACATAGTTAGTGAAACGTACGTAGAGTGTAAAAAAGTGTAGTTTTGGTTAGTAGTGACGATATTCTCAATTCCAAATTCCAAATTAAGAAAGATTTTCACCATTTTCATTTTTAAAGAAAAATCTCCACTGTCATTATTTTGACATAAATATTTCGGCTTAATATCGCCCAGGGTCAGCGCTGGGAGTAACAAACTAAAACGTTACTTATCAGTAACGCGTTACTAAATGTAACGCGTTACTAGTAATTTCGTTACTTTTTAAAGTGGGCGAAACTTTTATTTGAAAATTTTGTTTGTATGTGCAATAATAACGGCGATAAATGGTGAGATGGACAATAAAAGAACGAGAAGATATGGAACAAGAAGAATATATAGAAAAGTAACGCGTTATTACTTTAAAAGTAACGGGTTACTTTTGGAAAGTAACGAATAAATCGTTACTTTTTAAAAAAAGCAACTGTAACGTTTATCTAACGCGTTACTTTTTAGCAAAAGTAACGGTAAAGTAACGCGTTATTTTTTTTTGAGTAACGCCCCAGCTCTGCCCAGGGTATCATGGAGGATGAATATTTCTGTAAATATTTTGGGTTTCCATTGTAACCAGCGCCGGATATATAAAATTGGAAGTTCTATTCCAAGTTTTCTGTGTGGTCCACTGTCCCGTCTCGTCTCATGTTCTGTGAATATGAAATTATAATATGTACTTTATAATTTACTTGATCATAGACAAAAATGCGGTCCCCCTTCAGCCTAGTCGGGCTATTGGCAAATTCAGCACTAATGGTAACTAAACAAAGAACGAGTCTCTAATTGGCTGGAGGTGTGAAATTGTCTATAAAAAACCCTACTATGTTTCAGGAAACTATTCAGCTAATATATTCGTAGTTTATGGTAGCTGCATTGTACATGATGTAGAACTGTGTTGAAAGTTCCAACGTATAACATTACTGTCATCAAATTGCGTTAATTTAAAAATTGTAATGTTTCTGTTGATCATGCAGTATCGGAAAAAGAAAAGTGCACGGCGGTTACATTTATTTAAAATTCATTCATTTATCAAAGGATAAAACATTTTTACAAAATAAATATAATGCTACCTTTATAAATGAATGAATATGTATCAAATAAAGAAGAATGGGCATTGTTATAGGGGTTTTGGACCCACCCTCAACACCAATGAGTTGTATGTAATTAGAAAGGTATTTTTACGGAGAATGATAAGTTTAATTCAAAAACATACTTTGGCACCGCAGTTTCGAGTTATAGTGATTTGAATTGATATGATTTTTAAGCTATGATATTTACTTGTTTTATTTACAGGGTAATAACACATGGCCTCGCGCCAATACTAAGCTATAGCCTTTTTTATTACTCTATTCTAGGTTAGTACCCAAGGTAACCTTTTTCCCCCTTCCAAACCATCTTGCCCCACCTAATCCAACCTAACCTAAAAAGGTACATACTCATTTTAACCGCTCAAATGAAACAATTAGTTCAATTCTGATTAGGTTTATTAGAATAAAGTATTATAACTTAAAAGTATACTCAATTCTTCTTTCAGTGACATTTTAAACTTCTTCATCAACTATAATATTATTTAACAAACTGTATGAGTTGGGGTCAAAATAGCGAGTTACAGGGTGTGGAAAAACTCCAAGTAGCTTTTGCGCACACACGATTGAATATTTGGAAAATTGTTACACATGTTTAGGATAAGTTCTACTACATTAAATAAAACTGTTAGGTAGATTTTGTCATTAAAAAAAAACAGTCATTGACCTGTCATTTAAATCAATAATCCCTATACTCGTAACTGCGGTACACTTTTGAATTAAAATTATTATATTCTATATAAAAATACCTTTCTGATGACATATAATTTATTGCTGTTGAAGGCGGGTCCAAAATGCCCATTGTCTTTTATTTACTCTAAATCATCAAAGTTGTCACTGCTATTAAAAACTTCTTGTCACACTTAAGAGTCGTACAAAAATTCTGATTGTTGGTAGCAGGTTGTAGGAATATTATAGTAGATATCTTCTAGGTTTGTTTGGGCTCAACCCAATAGGTCATTACGCATATGTGTTTCTAAGAACCTCATTTACACTCGAAGTAAATTTAGCTGGGTAAAAGCACTTAAGTAGGTCAAAATGAAGTTTGTCACATAGTGCTATATTGCCAGTGTTACCATATTTACATAGGCGGAATCTCTAATTCCAGTTCGTTGAAGATGAACAGGAGAGTAGCAGTGACCCATTCTTAGTTTGCACGTAGTGGTAATAATTCCTATGTTTAGTTTCGTCTCGCAGAACCAAGGTCTATTTAGGATTTGTATCAATATTTTAGTAAAATAAATTTTTTTCTCTTGATCTGCAAATTTCTGCCGATTTCTCTTCCTAGTTTTATTTTATTTTAGTCTTAATATATGGTAACAGCTCCGCGTATTCCAGTTTGTAATATATGTTGTCTTTATCTAAGCTTTCTTTAGGGGATTGTTTTCTGTTATGTTTTTATTAAATACTGGGGATCAATGCCAAGTCAATAATGTTTTTCTTTTTGCTTCTATTAGTTCTCTAGCTATCAGTTGGACAAGTGTCCGTTATACTGATCTTATTACATGTGTATGTATGTATAAATAAAGAACTATTATTTTAATAATGTTTTTAATTAGAACTGATGCACAAGTACAAGTTTCATTGAACGATCTTGTTGCCATGATTGACGTGATATATATAACATCTTTCTTTTTCCAAATACAAATTAAAAAAGTACAATAATTATTTTATCAATTTAGCTTGATAATAATTCGACCTGAACGAGTATATACCATTCCACGGCCACCATCGCACTGACCACAAATATGATCAACATTTTCATATTGATTAACCACGATATTCTCACTCTTTATATTAACACTAATACTGGAACTTGGGTTTTTTGATGATTTTAAGAAATAATTACTATTCTAGCTGTCTTGTCATAATTTTGTTTTGTTACTAATTTTCTGTCTAGTTATTTCCAACATTACTAACTACCATTTGCTCAATTCAATTCAAAATACTTTATTTTATTTAGCTGTGTTAACAATACTTAGATATATGTAACTATTTGGAGACTCATAACCTCATCGACACAATCCTACAATCCATATATGTTATTGAATCTCCTTAGCCACGCCTTCTTACCATATATAGTATTATTGAGCGCTATATTATAGTGACTGCTTGGTGGTAAAGGGTAATTAAACAACTAAACCATTGTGTTTAATTTTAATTATGATTAAACACCAATAAAAACTGCCGAAAAAACAGGGAAACACTTAATTACACTGTGGCTATAATAAAGAATGATCGATCTATGTGTCGCGATTATATGTCAAATTAAGATTTTGTAGCCACGCCCCCAGGCCTCTGTCCGACCGGTTTTTGCCTAGTACGTGACCTTAACTTTCATATATAGTAATACCCTCGCCGCAAGGAGCTTATGACTTTTTGTTCGAAATTATGTTGTCTTTTGTTTTGTACGTCTATTTGTGTGTTTGTCTAGTCATTAAATAGCGGAAGCCTTTGGTGAACATGTTCAAACTTCGTATTTGGCCTGTCCCTCGCCTTTATAGAAAGGATTTCGGCCCGTAGCTCGTTAGGGAGGTATTTTTTTATAAAATATATTAGATTTATCGATTATGAATTACCCGATTTGAGGTATGGCCGCTCGTTCATGCAGATCCGCTATTTTTGTAGTCATAGATTTATTTAAAACGGTGCGTAGACACCTGTGTTTTGTATCCTTTGTAGGGGAAGAAATGTCCTTCCGTCAGTGCAAGGCTAATAATTTGTTTCTATAATAATAGGTTATTACTCAAGTTCATTTTACTATATCTACACATCATATGTTAAAGCATTTTAGTGAGCCATAGCGCCTTCGCCCGTAAGTTTTCTCATATAAGTTAAACCTCTTATCGAGATGGAAACCAATATATTTTACTACCGTTTTTGAAGTTATCTCGTCATCTTTTATTTTTCGATTTATTATTATTTTTATTTCTCTTAAGTCCCTTGTAAGTATCATCATCTCGGTTTTCTTCTCATTTAGTTTTATCTTTTTTCCATCCAAAAAGGGGAGGGCTACCCTATTTATATGAATATTAAGACCTCTTACTGCTATTTCCGCTAAATCTGAGCTCTCGAGAAAACAGGTGTCATTTGCATATAATGCCGTTTGTACAAGACCGGTCATCCGAATATCATGCGTCATGATGTTGTACATATGGCAGATCCTTGCGGTACACCCGCTTGTATATTGTATGGACCTTGCATGTGTTATTTAATTTGATATATAATTTTCTATCTTGCAAATATGTATGTTTGATCTTTACAACGTGTATTGGCATTCCACTCTCAAGCATTTTGTTTGTCAATATATTGTACCATACTGAATCAAAAGCTTTGTTCATGCCAAGGGCCACAAGCGACTTTTCTAAAACTTTGTCTAAGTTTGTGTACAATATTTATTATTTGAGCTATGGTGCTGAGGCGTGTCCTAAAACCATATTATTCTTTCGGTTGAAGTTATAAGTCCTTTTCTACGTCTTTGAGTCTATCTAATATTACTTTGTCCACTACTTTCACGGTATTAATCCGTATTGATACAGGGCGATAGCTATCTACGTTTTCTTCTAGTACTATTTTGAAGACGGATACATTAGTTGCTAGTAATCGACACTGTAGATGGAGACTAATTGTGTTCATAACATTATTAATTCAGAATTAATAGCTTATCTTCATTATTAATACACTTTCTCAATTTAGGCTTTCAAATATGTACAGCTTTTTCTGTCAATCATTTTGACTTGAATATTATGTATGTTGCAGCTACTACATAATTATTTGAATTAATTAAATTTATCCGAAACAAACTTGGCAGGAATACCAAATTTTGAAAAACTGCTTTTTAATCTCTTAATAACCTCTTTTATTGACCCATTACCTAATTTGGCTAACCATGACACAAATTCTAGAATATCAGTCCCAACAATCTCGGAAGGAAGTGTAGGAATTTCCTGAGGAATTAAAGGTTCTGATATTTCTTTCACAAACATCTTTTATACTATCTCAGGACCATCTATTAAGACTTTCTTTTTTTAAGATCAGCTATATACATTTTTAGGTCCAGGTAAGTACTTAATTTTAAATTTATACTTTAAAACCAATGTCTGAAGTCTGGAGGAGATTTTATCTAGATACTTCGTCTAAACGTTTTAGATTTTATCTAGATCTTTCGTCTAAACGTTTATGATCTGAATTTATAAATACATTTGTGTAATGAAATTTTCCTAGAATTTTTCATACCTACTTTCAGTTTTTGTTAAACTCCTTGAACAAATTTATTCCCGCCCACATGTTTGTTTGAATTATTTCCATTAATAAAACGAGACGTTTTATCTATATCGAACAAAAAACGTATGTAAAAAAGGAAACGTTGCCAAATATTAAAAATATATGTAAAAGTTCAGGGGTAAATAACATTTAGTACTAGTTTGTCACTTGCTCTTTGGTTAAAAAACTAAGCTCATAATATTCCATCAACAATCGCTATATACTGTATACTGTTTAAATTTGAAAAAAAACTTTTTTTGTTAAATCTACCTAAAATCAGATAAACCAGCTAAAAGACAAAATCAAAGGAAATTCCGAACAAAAAGCCGCAGACAAAATATTGCACATATTTTAGGTGCAAAAAGCACTTCGTTCAATTAATCCACAGTCCACGTGTCGAAGCGATAACAGTAATTTTTTTAAGTTAAATATTTTTTTAGATATTGGCGCTTTGTTTACAAGAACGGTTTATTTGGCGGCGTCTTGTTTGATTCTGACATTTAGTGTTACTTTGAACCAAACTATATCATCACCCTTTATACACAATTAAATTATTTATTTTAACTATCAAGTTAGAAGGAATTTTACTTCCACCTAAAACTCGCATTTTTATTAAGAACTAGGAAAATTTTAAACTGCTTTAGAAATATATTTTATCACTATTCTTATAGATGGCGTTGTTGTTTAAAGAAACCGTTTTTAAAATATTTGTACTTTTTATTGAGATTTATCGCCAAATAAAAGGTAAAATATATAAAATATGTTCAAATATTAAAAGTGCGAGGTCTATGTGTTACCCAAAAACGAAATTTAGTAATATTTGTGATAAATTCCAAAATACAGAAACGGGGAAATTACCCTGTTTTTTAAACATAGTCAAATATTTAATTCAATTTAGAATTGCTCCATTTCCAAGTGATTGTTTAATTGATAACTGTTTTATAACTACCAGCTAGATAAAAAATTGTGTACTAGAATTTAGGGCTCTTATTCGAATTGAGGATATTCATCTCATATTAATCTATCCCCATCTCTCTTTCGTTTTAGCCATAGCAAATCGTTATTCTTAAAAATCCATGCATTAACTGTACGTAGGAAATTTTGAAAATGAAACTGTTATGTCTGCATGTGAGTCTTAATTCCATGTGAATCGAAAATATACGAAATTAGTCTACTAGCTTAGTAAAGAAAAAGAACTAAAAGTAGGCAATAATTTGATATATGATAAATTGGAAAAAATATCAATCTTTTAAGAAAGTTATTATGTAGGTGAAAACGAAGACTGAAAAAAAAAGCCAAATAAGCTGTTTAGATGAAAGAAAAAGATAGCGAAAAAGTAGTCATGTATATCACGCCAGTATTTTGTATATTAATTTATTTTTAGAAAGGATTTTAATTGTTTTCCGATCCTTGTACAGATGCATACGTTTCTTTTGTATTTTTTTGATTATTATTCCTAAGTTAAATTTCATTTTAAATGGAACAGTCATTATAAGGCAGATTGAAAGAGATGTTTCGACCATATATATTCACAAAACAGTTAATCTAGACCTCATTTTCCTCGCCTCAATTTTAAACCAGCCTTTTTAATGCCACTATATTTTTTTTGTTTTGATCGATCTCTGCTGAAGTGATCTTAACTCCAATGTCGCCATGCTTTAATATATTGTCTGGTTTACTTCCCAAATCAATGGATCGTAACTTTCTTATATTTTCACTAGTAGTTAGTAAAGTCGAAGTCAATGATTTAGTAGCTGTAGGTACTATCGTGCTAAGCAGAAACCTGAACTTTTGTAGTCATTGTCTATTTCACTTAATCAGTGTTTGAATCGACTCCAATTTTCTCTGAAACATCTTTCACTGCTTCCTTTCTCTGACTATTAGAGTCTTGTGTCTGTCCATCCATTCATCCATTACAATGAGCCCGAGAATGATGGATAATTCCTGAGTGATTTTGATGCGTAATCCCTCACTCCCCTGTCATCTCCCACGGGTTACTTCCCCTACATGCGGTCGCTATAGTGAGCGCTGTCGGAGCGATATGAACACCGGTCTACATACTGGTGTGTCCCGCTTCTCATTGTCCTCATTCCACCCCAAAGGTCATTGGTGGATTCCTGGCGTGTCTTCTTGGCTATAATTTTGGTTACGACCGAAACTTCTGTCTCAAATGGATGAGTTGTCTGTCTGTCATTAGTATCAGTTTGTATAGTGTACTGTTTGTCGATTTCTGGAAAAAACGAGATTTTTTGTTGGTAGACTAGGTCCGTTTTGTGTTTTTTCCTTTAAACTAGTAGAAATCGATTATAAGAAAATAAAAAAATGTAATGAATCGCTGTTTCACAATGAAACCAAGCTATTGCGCATTGCGGTGAACGTTAGACCTTTATCCCCCCAGATATTATACCTTGTCTTGTCACTGGATGTTGGTACCTAGTATTTCTAGTCTCCCGTCTGGATTTTCTCTACGCTTTATAAAGTATATGGCTTGGGTTTTGTCTGCGTTGATCGCAATTTTCCACTTTACAAACCAATTTTCTACTTCATCTAAGTGGTCCTGAAGGTGTTCTTTGACCAGGTGATGCCTTAGGCTGCGCGCCGCGTCGTTGGCATCGTCTGTCTACCAACTGAGCATTGTGTGGAGAGATCGGGAAGTATCTGAGGTAAAAATGGTATACAGTTGGGGCGACAGTACAGCCACTTGGGATACTCCTGCTTCTTGTACTCTAGAATAAGATAGGATGTGTCCTATTTTGATTCTGAATTATATTTCAAACATGAATGGGTGGATGAGTTTGATTGTAGGTTTTGGGTACCCGATCTCCAAATCTTGTGTCTAGTACAATAAAGCCAGTTCGGAAAGATAACGCAAGTTCTTTTATTTCTCTTATCGACAGTATCTTTCTTTGATGCTATCGTAGGTGATATATGCATTCGTACTATTAACGATAGATGTACGTAGACGCTACTAAACACAGATAGATAAGAGTTCATGATTAATTTTGAGACAGAAGCACGTGTCTCGAATCACAGATCTAATAAATTTAATTTCATCTTCTTTTCTCATCATTAATACAAAATTGGAAAATATGCGCAGCTGGCACCCGTAAAAATGTAAATTTTAGAAATTTTAACCCATCCAGTGAATTGTCGTAGTATGTAAAATTGTATAAATAATTGAATCACAGTATGATGATGATTATTATTTTATTGTGACCATATGTTTAAGTTACGAGAAGCCTTTATGTCAACGTTTCTTTATACAATAATGTCATCGATATGCAATAAAAGTATGAATACAAATTATATACAACTAGAGTTTTAGGTAGAACATTATAATCTGAAGAACGATATTAATTAACTCCATAATCCCAAATAATTTATTTTAGAATTCATACTTAATCTTTAGGATTACGGGATTAATATAGTTAGATCCATTTGATAAGAATCGACGAAGTTTATTTAAAATAAATGTTTGAATTTATCATTTTAAAGCTAAAAATTGTGATAAAATGAGATGTAAAAATTTATTTATTTTATGTGTAATTATTATAGATATACTCTCGCTATTTTTAGTACATGATCTGAAATGTAAATAAGTATCTTTTTGTATATACAGAGGTTTTCAGAATTAAATACCGTAACTTGGTAAAATATGATAAAAAAAAAATTGAATATAGCTTATTTGTGGCAAAAAAATACATGGTATCTCCAGGACGGTGATATAGTTTTCAAAAGCCAAATTAAAACTCTCCATTGATATTACCAACCGTAAAGCGAATAAAATTAATCACGTGCATTTTCTGTTCATTTTTGTTACTAACAGCGCTAGTGTCTTGCTATTAGAAAAATATTATGACGGAATCGCACAATGGGGTCAGTGTTGGCGCCAACGTTGGCCTATGTTGGCGGTATTTTTTTAAAACATCCACACATTGGGAGTTATTGAAGCCAAGCTCAGTTAATTCCAAGCAGTGACCTTTTATTGGTCGTCAAAACACCGACACAATACTGAAAACTTCCAACGTTGGATCAAACATTGGTAACAATAATATAATCTCGATCCGCACATTGGCCGAGCGTTGTTGGCGGCAACATTGGCTCCAATGTTCGGTTCCGGCTTTATACATTGTCCAACTACTAAACCGACACCTTCAGCGTCCTCATTTCTCAAATTTTCCCTTTGTTGTTTCGTTCCCCACTTCTCTAATTTTTAACGGAGCAGTCGGTTTAGTGGTTGGACAATGTCTACCTCAAAAATATGACGGTTAGTTTTTTAATAGCTCAGACGAAAGTGTACGCGCTTTTTTTTATTTACAAGCGATATACTTAGAACTTAGCACCCAAAGTATAAATAAGTTCTATTAAATATCTGAATTTAATTTTCTTAAATAACTACAAACTAAATTTGTTTTAAACTTTAACTATAGAATGGTAATTTTGTTTTCAAAGTCATCTTGATATACATTTCTGTAATTAAATTATATTCTCTTCTACGTGCAAATTTCTTGAAAATTTACATTAAAAATATAATCAAAAGCTACAATTACGGTTAAAATGAATAGGACGCAGCACTTAGAAAAATTCTTTAAACAGTTCATTCTTTTTAAAAATTTAAAAAAACGTATTGATAATTAAATTCTCTACAACTTTTGTATTAAACTTTTTTCGAATTACGCATACTTTAGCCATTAGAGGGCGAAAAAAATACACATGTTGGAATGGTAACTTCTTTCGCATTTGTAGGGAATTTGATGTCCTACTACTTTGCTATAGAACATTTTACACTGAAGTGCATTGTTTGTCCTCAAAAAAAAAAACCAAAAATCTTAGATGTATATTTTTTCGCCCTTTATAGGCGAAACTATGTGTAATTTGAAAAAAGGTAAATGCAGAATTTGTAGGATATTTTATGCCATAATATGTTCTTCGAAAATGCATTATTTGTACTGAAAATCTACAAAAAAGGCCGAATAGCCTACATGTATATTCCTTTCGCGCCCTCTAGCGGCTAAACTATGCGTAATTCGAAAAAAGTTTCATACAAAAGTTGGGATATTGGAAAAACGGCGAAAACCCCAAAATTTTATATGTATATATGTCTTTTTCTCTAAACGCACCCTTTAATTTGACCCGTAGGAATTTCAGTTTTCAGTTTTTTATAGTGCTATTTTTTTTATTTAAACGTTGCCCTGCAGGTTTTCTGTGGCGTTCCCTCTTTGAAACCTCTTTAACTTTAGTGATTACAGAAAGATTTTTTTGTGCATCTTCCAAAAAGTAATAAAAGAGAATTCATTTTTTTTAGCATTTGTTAAATCTTGTGTGTATTTTTTTGGTGTCGTAAGAAAATCTCGAGATTTAGGAATATTTTCGGAAATTGAGTGCCCCTAGAAATTATTTTTATTCCTATTATTTTATTCTGGTCTCTATCATATTTATATATATTTCATAGTTTAACCGTTCCTTGTTTTGTGTTTTTAAGTTACCTTATTTTATTCCGTTTTTAATGTTAAATGCTTCTGTTCTTTTCCATTGAATTGTATTTTTGCTCGTGTGTTTTGTTATATTGAGTTGTATTGGTTTTAAGCGTGTGAAGAATCTCATCAATTAAACATATGTGATATCTCCCTCACTCTCACGGCTGCTATCACTCGCAGTTATTAAAATCCTAAAGATGTGTTGCTAAATATGTAGTACATCTTCATCTTACTAATTTACATTATAATTATCTATTATACTTGTCTAAAATCATCCGGCCACCACAAGGATCTTACCTAGGACTTTTATTGTTTAATTTATACATAAACGATCTTTACAGCTGCTTTAATTTAAATAAATTTTAAAGTATATCAAATAAATACAAAATTATCATTTCTTCTTTTAAATTGTCCTCAAATTTTACCTAAATAAAATAATCCAGTGTAATAATAAAACTGAACAATAAATATTTTTATATTATGTATTTTCAGTACAACTTAAAGTAGCGGAATTACAAAAAAATGTGGTTAGTTTTTTTATTTGTTATTTTAATTTATTAAGCTACCAAGTTATAGTCATTTATTTCTGGAACAATATACTATATATATGTACAATATAAAACTGAATTATTATTTATTGATTTGGATTTACTTTTGTTCGTCCATATCAAAATTTGCTTTATTTTAACTAAAAATTAGGATTCATGTAATAATTTATAATTCACCAATTTTGGGCATATGTTATTACTTTACACGAGTTTACATACACTATTTTTTCTACGATTTCGAAAATAAAGCTAAACACGTTGTGAATAATACCGGATTAAATAAAACATGTAAGATTAAAAATTCCTGTAGCTATTTTAGATGATTGTAGTAAAAATTAATAAAAAACAGGGTCAATTTTCTCAAAAAGGTTGCAATAAATAAATATAATAATATATGATGAATTACATTTTATTAATTATTTTATTGATGTTTTGTAAAAACAAAATACATTTATTTTTATATTGGGAAGGTTAGAGAAAACGATTAATATATTGTACAAATGTAAAATATGTATTACTAAATTTTATATAATAAATTTATGTAGTTTTGTTTATTATTATTTATATTTTATTTCTATCAGTAGGTACAAATAAGTCCATTAATAATCGTCATGTAGCTCTAAAATCAAGTATTTGGCACTGAATAGTACTAAACATTTTTGAAATAATAAAAATCCCCCAATATTTTTGTTCCACAACTTTTCTTTTAACGTCTTTTATACGAAGATTTATTTTACTCCATGCTTTCACTTCTAGTAATACTTCAAGAGTGGATAGTTTAAAATTAGAAAGTTCGTTATGCGTTATTTTGAAATGTTATTTAAATGCTTCTTATTTTGTCAGGCACTCGTCTATGTTTATAAATAGATAACCGAACACTTAGGCCATTTTAACATGATTTATTGTGTCCTTAGTAAGTATTCTAAAATATACAAAGATGAGAGGTGGATAATAATTCGTTTCTGTCATAGACATTTATGGCCCTAGTTATGACCCTGGGAAATGAACAACACGATTCTATACATTTCAAAAATCGGTATAAAAAGCGTATCGAAACACTAGTCTAATTTCAAAAATCGAATTATCAAGATCGTGTAATATCTGTCAAACCTACAAATTAAATCTCCAAATACAGCGTCTCCATACTTTCAACGGGCAGTTCTTTTTTCTGTCCGTAATCTCGACCGACGCCTCTTTGCATTAGTCTACGCGAAATGTCCAGACCGCGCCCTTTCGGAAATATTTTGACAATATTGTAACCGTTTTAACTTTTTACAATAAACTAGCTCGATGGGCCGCCTGTTCTTACCTATGTATGTTACATCCTATGGTTAAAAAAAATCTTGTCGCCAGGGATCGACAGGTGAAGGTAGATTTCTGTGGTCTTTTGAGACTCATCCTCTCCTTCCCAACGATATGGTCGGATCGAAAAAAGATTCAAGCAAATTAATTTTATAATAATTAGGAGATGAAAAAAGTTTCATGACCTCTGTTTCAATATTTTCAAAAATGGTGGAGATATGATTTTTTTGAAATTTCAACCCTCCAGTTTCTACCATATATGTAATACTCCTATATCGACAGCTTGAGAGAGAAGTGCGTCGCCGATAGTAGAGTGTAGACGATCGTTTCTCTCTCACGCAGCCTCGGATAGTCATAAGCGTCACAGCTGTACGGAATTTTTTTATTGTTATTTTTATATATTCAGCAGAAGATATATTGTAATAAAAAAGTATAAATAAACAATGTTATGATATGTGCATTTATCATTTGTAGAATAATTTTCTCTACGTTCGTTTTTCCCCACGAGACACGACGCCAATGTAATTTATGTATATGCGCATGCGCGTTGGTACCCAATTCACGCTTTGTTTCTACAGGCTCAGATAGGACGTTGGCGATATAGGAGTAATACATATATGGTTTATACCCCCTTAGAGGTAGAATGCCCATTTGCAATACCCAACGAATTACTGCCCCCAAAAGAATTTTTGTACCAAATTTGGTGTTGATTGGACAAAAAATGCGACCTCTATCGTGCCGGAATGTCTACACACACATACATATATGTATAAGTAAATAAATAATAAATATTAACCTTTAATACCGCTGAATTACATTTCACACATTTTTATAAAATGCAATGTATTAGTTGCAAAAGTGAGAATCAGTTCAACGTATTATTTTTATTTTTTATAGTTAGTTTATAGTTTGATTTTAATTGTAACAGTTGATTTTTATTTTTGTAAATTAAATAATGTTGTTTTAAAAAGTACTCTACCGAGTGTTCAATATAAGTGGCGCAGTTAGTAGGATAGCCAAACGGTGATTAACGCATATAATTTCCGGTTCGTTTCTACGGTTTTTTTTTTGGCTATCAGAAGTTTCCAGTTGGGTGAATTGAGTAGTTAAACGCGAAGACAAGTGCTCGAGTGAACTAAGAAGGTTTTCGAACGAAGATATCTTGCTGGTCCTGTCCTTAGTAGATGTTGGATTTCGAGTTTATGGAGTGGACACTAATTGTAAGTATTTTTTATATTGTATAGAGAAGGAAATGCTATCATTAATTCTGAAAGTTCAGACGATTCTGATTGAAATTCAGGTTCTAACTCAAATTTAAATATATATATTTCTAATCTTTTAAGTTCAAACAAAATAAACTGAAAATGACACAATTAAAAAAGGAATATTTGGATATGATCCCCGAATTTCACGTAGATAATACCTTACTTTCTAGATTTATTAAAATTAGTGAAAAATTAGTAAGAAAATTTTATAATGCTACCGACGTAAATGATTTCCAAAATGAATATTTAATGTCAAGGATATTAGCTAAAATAAAAGGTGAAGCGGCGATAAATATTTCGTCATGTGTTATAAGAAACTGGAAAAATATTTAGAGGGGGTTCTGGCGAAAGAACATATGTAAACTATAGTGTAACACATGTTCACCTTACTTCGCACAGGTTAAACAAACAGAAGCAAATATATTGAAAATTAGATTAAAAATGTGCTTATGAAGGTTAATTCTTTGCCAATGGCTAGTTTTTAATTAAATTCGTCAACAAAAAAATTTTAAAAATCGTGTAGAGTTGTCACCAATATAAAATGGTACACCAACGTCACAGATCTGCGCTGACTTTGAACAGCTAAACGTTTTCGAGACCATTCAGTGCCATGCACAAAATTATATATAGTTGGGAATCACACCACGAAATTCGATCATATACTGTGTACTCACAGATAAACTATTTAAAAAATATGTACAAAGTGGGGAATAACCTTACGGATTCAAATCCGGATGGCTCCAATACTAGACACTGTCACACTTTGACAAACAAATTTAACTAATACTAGACACTTTAAATTGAATTTGCGTTTGTTGCCTAGCAACCCACTATGCTGACTGAATCTCGTCTGTGCGCACGATCACGTGGTGTACGTTTCTCTAAATTATCGTACTATTTTGGATCTTTATTTTGGCTGATCAAACTTGTCGATTAATAAAGTAATATGAAAGTTATGTGCGAAGTTAAGTATAAATTTACAAATCTAAATAAAACATGGCTGCTTGAGAAGGCGGAAACTGCTGATATTAGTTTGGACATTCACTAATATACAGCAAATATTCAGAATATATATATACAGGGTGGTCCGCCGGTAACGCCTCGGTCTGTAGAGCCAAAACTAAATATTTTTTGTAAAATCCGCTTTCACAACCAGATGTATATCAGAACTTATTGGGAGTACCACCTGTTCCGTTCAATAGAACTAACTACAATTCTGTAAGATGGAGCTGTTTAGAATTGTTCGAGTCCTCGCTGAGTTTGTCACATTTTGTGTGGACAGTGTAAAGCTGCAGATTCGAGCATTCGCCTGTATTCAGTATCAGATTATAAATACACCATTAAAACGAACATCTTTGATATGTATCACTGTCATGGAGCACCCTGTATAATTAAAAATATTTTTATATTGTTGCCGTTTCTGATATACATCTCGTTGTGAAAACGGATTTTTCAAAAAATATTTAGTTTTGGATCTACAGACCGAGGCGTTACCGGTGGACCACCCCGTATATATATACAGGGTGTTTCATTGGGAAACGGGCATACGTTAACTGCAGAAAGGGTTCACTTAGGTGATTCTAAATAACTCCCATATGCTGGGTCTAGCGGTCTTTATAACCGATATACAATGTGTTTTATCTATTTTGTCCATTCCTTTAATGTGTTATAACATACGATCCACTCTGTGTATTTTTTTATTTGAGCTACACATTTTTCATAAGTTGCCAAATCCATTGAGGCATTCCTTAAAAATAAAATCCAGCTCCCGACTTCACAAAAAATGTACAAATGTGGTCATCCCCAAAACAACACCCTGTATTTCTGAATTTAAAATGATTATTTCCATATTCAAAAAGAGCGTAAAAAACTGAATCTAAAGATGTGCCTTTAGAGTTTGTGCAGAATAGTTTACTACTTCAATTTTATATTCAAATTGCTTATTTATTAGAATTTTGGGAAGTCAAAATGAAATCCATCGGGTTGTTTACATTTTTTGGAAATAACCATGCAGACAAAATCAAAATTTTCAAAATCGAATTTCCCAAATAACACTACGCAATTGACTAAATATAATTATCAATATAAGTATCAGATCAGATCAAATATCCAAAATTACCATCTCCAAACTAACAGGACTAATTTTCAATAGTAATATCCCTAGGACATTGATAATAGACGAAAGCTCGTTCCTTGGTAACAGCCCGAAGCCGAAGGCTGAGGGCTGTTACCAAGTAACGAGCTTGAGAAATTTGTCATAAAATTATGAGGCATTTGTCAATGTCCGAAGGATATTCGGCGGAAAATTTTTTGACAGAAAAATTTATAATTCAACACAACGAAACATTTTGACCGCCCAATCTTTTAATATCAACGCCAATTCTTCTAAGCTTCTATGTTCATTTAATTCATATTTTCGTTCATAGCAAAATTCCATAAATATTCCCCAAATATATTTGTGACTGTATGTCGTATTTCTTGGAATTTTTTCTTTTATTAGCGCATTTATATTTTCAACATTCTCATTGCCAAAACGTGACATTTTGAAATTAATTTGAAGTGAAGTTGTCAAACTCAATAGTATTGTCATATTGCTTGATAATTGCACTGAATGCTGTTATCAGTGTAATGTTGACATGATTGGGTGAAATTGATTCACATGACACAAAATGACAAAATTTGATTGGTTGTTAGAACTGGCAAAAAAAATTCAAAATAATGGACCAAATTTTGTACCTAATTATCAACAAATAAATAAAAACTCCTCTAATTTTCATTAGAGAAACAAATATGAAATACTAACATTTTTAAACCCTATCAGAATCAAAAATTCCCAAAGCCTACTCCTATGAGTATAAACATGACAAACACTAGTAGACCTACACAAACTTTCAAAAATCGTAATTATTCTCGAGGTCCAAATCAATTTTTTAATAAAAAGAAAAAAATTCGTTGTTGAAGAGTTGCTTAGGGACTGTTTTTTTTCAAAATGCGTGTTTTTTAACTGGTATTCAAATCTAGCAAATTTTATTTCACTGACATGAATAGTTTCCAACTCATTCTAAATGTTTATAAAAAAACAGCTCTTTTCCACAACATGTTTATTTACATAATTCAAAAGGGTTTTCGACAAAAAATCAACATTTTGTTAAAGTACAAATCTAAGTCAGTTCTTCAACTTTAAAATGACGTGCTGTTGAACTTTTTTCAATAATAACTTTTCTCACAATAATGGTTTAAAGTTGTCCCATAATTAGTAAAACGGGATAAATAAATAGAATTTTGCAAAAACTATTTATTGCACAGCGCTTATCTTGGGCACACATGTTGGATACGTTAAGACTCGTAACTTTTGTGCATACTTATTGCATTTTAATTATTAATAACAATCCTATAAACAATTGAGAAAAAGCTAAAAACCGAGGTTTTGTTGCGGTTTTTTTGCAATAACTTTTGAACGGATTGTCTGAATGTAGTTTTCAAAAATAGCGGTGTGTACGGTACTTTCCCTCAAAGTGGATGGATCAGTGGAAAAATTAGGGATGTTATTTTTTTTCAACACACTAAAATGCCACATGACCGGCTTAGATATTTTGGAATATCAAAATGCAGGTTGTTTGCATAACACTCCATGCACAGGTACTCATATTTTTTTTCTTTGAAAATATTTTATTTCAGAAGTGTTTTCGTACCAATCATTTGAATTTGGAAACTCATTGACGACTACACAAGATTATACAAAATCGCCAGAATTTTTTTTCAAAGATAAATACATTCATCGCATATGTTTATTAGTTTTTTGAATGAATTGCGACGGAGAGAAATCTGTGATATCTGTTAAGTTATTAATTTACTAAAAATCTTTAAAACTTATTTTATACAGTAAACTTTTAAAATATAAATTAATACAAAATCAAATTATTTTAGTCATTATAATTCTTATTATTATTATTATTATTATTATTTAATAAAATTTTAGATCTTAAAGAAACAGATGTAGAGCAGTTATTTCTTTTAATGGTAGGTCAATTTTTAAAATATATAATTCCAATCAAATCTTAGTTGTTATTTATAAATACAAAAAACTTTCAGAGGAGCTACCAGAGCCAATGAATCTTCCTATTCGTAAGCGCAAGGGCAAAGGTGTTAAAAACTGGACTAAAAACAAGAAAAAAGAGAAAGGAACGAAGGAAAGGAATATGAGTATGTCAGTCTCGTGAAGACTAACGAAGGAGTAGTGAATAAAGTCACTAAAGTTCGTAAAATCCATTCTATTCGATCAATAAGCTGCAAATGCATTTACAAGTGCAATGAAACTTGGCCTCATGATGATCGAATTTCAGTATTTGATAAATACTGAAAACTTTTCAATTTGCAACCACAGAGAACCTTCTTGGATGGAATGATCACTAAAGTCAATAAGAAGCGTATGGTTGTGAATGCTAAGGTAAATCGCAAATTCAACATCCATTACTTTCTTCCTAAGATCGATAGCTACGTGTTCAGGTTTGCAAATCAACATTTCTCGCCACACTTGATGAAACCGATCGCAAGATAAGATCAGTCATACTAAAGCTAACTTCGGGATTATGTTCCCCAGATAAGAGAGTCGGCAATACCAAACGTATCCCAGCTGATACTTTGCAAAAAATTCATAATCATATCCAATCCTTTCTTTGCATATCAAGTCATTATACTCGTACCAACAGCAATCGCCAATACCTCGAGCCTCATCTCTACGTCAAGAAAATGTACTTGGATTTTACTGAATCTCTTCCTGAAGTTGTTAAACCCTGCAGCCTTCAGACATATCGCAACATTTTCAACACTGAATACAACCTTGGCTTTCATCATCCAAAAAAAGATCGATGTGACTTTTGCGCCAAATATGAACTTACATCAAGTTCTCCTGGCTCCCTATTTCAATATCAAAAGCTTCTACTATAAAAGAAACCTGTGCGTCTATAATCTGACGATTTACGATCATGGCGCTGGTAAAGGCTACTGCTACGTTTGGTCCGAAACAATTGCACAACGTGGTAGTTGCGATATTGCTTCATGTGTGGTTCAACATATTGATGCTCAATATTTTGAAGCTGAGCACATTTCTATCTACAGTGATGGCTGCGGCGGTCAAAATAAGAATCGTTTCATATTCACTGCTTTGCTCCATACACTGAGAAAGTTCTCAAATTTGAAATCAATCCAAATAACTTTCTTAGTCTCTGGTTTGCGATTTAGTTCATGGGACTATCGAAATGGCGAAAAATCTATGTTCCACAGGATTGGCATGAGGTGATCCAAAAGGCCAAAGTTCACGGAATTCGATATGATGCAGTCCCTATATGAATCAGAAAGCCTTCATTGATTTCAAAGCAGTGAATGACAAGATATTCGACATAAAACTAAATTCAAAGACTGTTGATCTCAATAGTTTCAGTTTATTCAGTTTATATAAATGTTCTATACAATGTTAATCTTAAATTATTATTACAACAATTGTGGAAGGCAGACGACAGACAGACACAGCTTCATATTAGGCTTAGAAGTCTGTTTCGTGAAACTGCATCGCCTGTCCTCACGTTTCGTATAGAAACCACTTTGCCTAGCGAATAAAAGAATTTTTTTTTTTTTGATGGAAGGACCGAGCGCGGCGCCCGTGAGTAGTGCCCTTTGAGAAAATAAAGGACGGAAGATATGATTAGACTATACATGTATCTTGAAGTTTAAGGGATGGTGAATATATCAGGATTTTTTTGTATGTTTTTTTACCTCAGTTTTAAAATATTTAATTTTTTTTATTCGTTTTAGGTTTTTTGGAAGTTTGTTAAAAAATTTAGGTCCATAATAAGGAAAAGAATGTTGAATAGTAGTTTTATGGAATAAATCGGTTTTAAGATCATAGTTGAGTTTTGACCGGGTATCCCTCGGATGGTTCAGAGTATTAAATTTTGATGAGTAATGGAACATCCTGATTAGACAATTGTAAGCAAATATTAAATGAATATTCAGTAATTTCGTTTCTTGAAATAGTAGAGTTGTTGAAAGATACCTACTCTTTCTAAAAATTATCTTAAGAAGAATATTTTGTGCAGTTTGTAGTGAAAAAGCGTCGATTTTAAGGCTGCACCCCAGACTGGGATGCAATATTTAATTATAGATTCAGCAAGAGCTGTGTACAATATTATTTTTTCTTGTCAGGATGTCCCGTAATTCATAGAACTTACTTATGGATTAAAATTCTTAAACGTTTACAAACATAGTTGATGTGATCTACCCATTTAAAATGTTGATCAACTATAACTCCTAGGCACTTAAGAGATATGGTTTTTTCAATTACATAACAATCACAATTATAGGCAGCACCACAAGATTGTTTATGCAGTTTAATATAAAAGTTTTTGGCTGATCTGTAATGGTGGGAGAAAAAGTTATGTATTTAGTTTTTTTTTAAGTTTAAAGAATAATAGATTCTGTAACAAGGATAGAATGAAAAATTTGACACGAGTGGAAAATTCCGAACGCAAACGTTAGCGAGCGTGAGGAACCACGAGTGTCGAATTTTTTCATTCTAACCGAGTAACAGACTATATTTTCTCCACGATCAAAAAGTTTGAATCAAAATTAAATTAAATCTGAACACAAGTTATTTGTTGACATATTTGTATTACATTGTATTAATATTTATATAGGGTTATGGTACACTTACCGAAATTAAAATCTGGTGCATTGGTGTTTTTTCATAATTTGCAATTTCAGATATTATTAAATTCTATATCTACTTCACTTGATTTTTCACTTATTATTTTGTTTAAATTAAAACTTGTTTGAAAATAATTATTACCGTCACCATTTTGTATCTGACAGTGACACTTTTGAAATCCATGGCAACCCATATCGTTTATTTCGATTACAAAATATCCATTCTTTACCTTGATAAAGAATGAAAATACATGCAAAATACATAAGAAGCAAGTGTTTAGAATAAATATTCAGACTCTAGAGTGTGAATGTTTACGTTCTATTATTAAAAATGATTTCGGAATTCATACATTCATTAATGGCCGTGGAGAAAGTTTATTATTGTTTAACCATTGGTAAAATTTTTTCATGTTATGTTCAGTGGTAGATTTAACAGTGTCCCATGTAGATCCATTGCAAATCATAACAGTATCATCTGCATAGCATATTATATGACCTTTAAAATTATTTATTTTGGTGATACTGTTAATGTATATTAAAAAAAGAATACGTCCCAATACTATTCCTTGTGGTACTCCTAATTGTATGATTAACTCTGAACTAAGTTTATTCCCTATTTTAACTCTTTGGGTTCTATTAGATAAATAATTAATTATTAAGTCTAAAGCTACACCCCGAATGCCATAATTCTTGAGCTTTTTAATTAGTAAGTCGTGGTCCACTGTGTCGAAAGCATTGGCCAGATCAAGAAAAACAGCTAAGCTTTTTTCAGATCTGTCCAAGGTCTCCACTGTCGTATTTACAAGATCCATTATAGCATTTTCGGTGTTCGATTTTTTTATAAACCCAAATTGTCTTCCTGTTATCACATTATTTTTATCTATAGGAACTGAATTAATCTCTTGTAGGAATGTTCAAAAATGTTTGCAACATTATTTATAACCGATATGGGTCTATAATTATTTAACTGAGAAGCTTTACCAGTTTTAAAAAGATAGGGGTGACATTTGAAACTTTCCATTGCTGAGGGAGATGGCCTGTTTAAAAACATTGATTGATTACATATACAAGTGGTTCAAGAATATAGCAATGAATGAATTTTAAGGTTTTTGAATTTATATTGTCTGGACCTGGCGAGCAATTGTTTTTTAAGTTGGAAATGATAATTGTCAGTTCATTTTTGGTCAAAGGTTAGAGAAATATTGAGTTGGGAACTGTTTAATCTACTGAGAAGTTTATTGGCAACTCTTCATTTGAGATTTTCTTACTCATTTCTTTTCCAATATTTATGAAATATTTATTGAATTCGTTGGCTTTAGTTATATTATCTGTAATTCTAGTACCATTCTCAAGTGCAATATCAATATTATCAATAGATTTTTTAGCTTTTTGTGAACTTATATTGTTAATTGTATCCCAGATTTTTTATAGTTAGCTCCTGCATCCTCGATCTTAGTTTTGTAATAATCATTTTTTGTGTTTCTGAGTAGCGTATACAGTTTATTCCTATAGTTTTTATATTCGATTTCCAATTGTGGTGAAAAGTTTTTAATTTGTTTCTTTTTTAGGTTATCTCGATGTATAATAGAGTTTATAAGACCATTTGTGATCCAGGGTTTGATTTTAATTAGTTTTTTTTGTTTGGTTTGCATTATTTTTGTTGAAGATGAAATGTGTTGGTTAAGTTTATCAATAAAAATGTTATAACAATATTGAGGATCTGTCCAGCTATATAGATTTTCCCACTTTTCCGAAGAAGGTAATGTATTTAATTTATTGTAGTTGATTTTATATAATAATCTGTCGATTGTTAAATTGTTGTGTTTAGGTTGCTTTAAACAAGATAATTCTACAAACGGAGTGAAATGATCGGTTATATCTGTTGTGAAAATTACTGGAGTAATAGATAGATTGTTTTTTTTTTAAAGGTGTTTTCTTTTTTGATAAATATGTGGTCTATAGTTGATTTTGTATCTTTAGTAACTCGAGTTGGTTTGTTTATGTATGAATGAAAGCCATTCGCACTAAGAATATTTAGATAGTTATTTGTTTCATTATTTTCAGTTTTTGATAATTTTATATTAATATCTCCTAGATATATTTCAATATTTTGTTTTTTTAATGTAGTTAAATAACTATCTAAATCATTTATGTAATTTAAGGTATTCGTACTAGGTGGCCTATAGTATTCAGTTATGCCTACTGTGCTGCCTAGCAAAGAATTTGTTTCAGAAATGGTTACTCTAAGAAAATTTGTCTCTTTGACTTGAATTACGGTTACATCAGCTGTTAAACTGTCTTTAATATAGATCATAACCCCATCGCTTTGATTAATAGTAGAGTTATTGTGATATTGGGTATAGTTTAGTATTGAGAAGTCACTTAACGATTCTATGGTTCTTGTTTCCGATAATATTTAAACATTTGTTAGACATTTATATATAAGTTAAGGTGAATATATCACCGACTCGTGAATTCAACGTCGGAAGCACCCACATAGTTCGAAAAGAGATGGACCGAGGCCTGTGCAGTGCTGACGTAGCCTAAAAAGTATCACGGGTAATAAGACGTCGTGTCTCAACTTTTTCGATACCAGAAAATGTTTGGATGGTGGTGGTCTAGAGATGGGTTTGGGGTTTGGGTGCGGGTGAATAGAAATAGAAATTCGAGATTATTATTTTATTGGTACCTAGGTAGTTTTAATCTATGCACATTCAGGATTTTATTTACCCGCTGTAAAACAACGTTGAAATAATTTTTACTCTTGGAAAACAGTGTTTTTAGAAATGTTTCTCTTTCTCACATAAAGGAAGAATGTTATTTTTTTAAAAATAAATAATTGACAAAATTTGGAACTTTTAGGTAATTTTAGTTTGATTATAATGAATTTAGACTTAGGAAGGATAAAAAAATTCAAAAATAAAATAAAAATGTCATCTTAAAAAAAAAAATCCGATAATTTCAAAAATTTATCGAAAGTTTCATAAATTTCAATTGTGTGTCAAAATATTCTTCAAAAATTTTAAAAAAAATTGAAATTATGCAATTTTTTCCGAAAATTTCAAAAATTTCATGTAGTAAAAATGCAAAAATTTCTAAAATATATCAAAAATTAAAATTATGTAATGTTTTGTCGAAAATTTCAAAAATTTCAAATAGTAAAAATGTCAAAATATTCGAAAATTTCTAAAATATATAAAAATTTAAAAAAAAAATTGAAATTATGCAGTTTTTTTGAAAATTTCAAAAATTTCAAATAAGTAGTGAAAATTTCAAAATCTTCAAAAATTTCTAAAACATTTCAAAAACTTTAAAAAAGTTTGAAATTATCCATTTTATTGTCGAAAATTTCAAATAGTAAAAATGTTAAAATATTCCGAAATTTTTAAAATATATCCAAATTTGAAACTATGTAATTTTTTTCGAACATTTCAAAAATTTCAATTGGTAAAAATGTCAAAATATTCGAAAATTTCTAAAATATATAAAAATTTTAAAAAAAATTGAAATTATGCAATTTTTTTTTGAAAATTTCAAAAATTTCAAATAGTGAAAATTTCAAAATATTCAAAAATTTCTAAAACATTTCAAAAACTTATATAAAGTTTGAAATTATGCATTTTATTATCGAAAATTTCAAATAGTAAAAATGTCAAAATATTCAGAAATTTTTAAAATATATCCAAATTTGAAACTATGTAATTTTTTTCGAAAATTTCAAAAATTTCAATTAGTAAAAATGTCAAAATATTCGAAAATTTCTAAAATATATAAAAATTTTAAAAAAAATTGAAATTATGCAATTTTTTTTTGAAAATTTCAAAATATTCAAAAATTTCTAAAACATTTCAAAAACTTAAAAAAAGTTTGAAATTATGCATTTTATTGTCGAAAATTTAAAAATTTCAAATAGTAAAAATGTTAAAATATTCCAAAATTTTTAAAATATATCCAAATTTGAAACTATGCAATTTTTTTCGAAAATTTCAAAAATTTCAATTAGTAAAAATGTCAAAATATTCAACAATTTCTAAAATATATCGAAAATTTCAAAAAACAAAATTATTCGATTAATTACAAAAATTTCAAAAATGTCAAAAGTTTCAATTCAATTATTTGGAGATTTCAAAAATTTCGAAAATTGTAAAATTCGTAAAAATTTATATTTGTGAAAATTTATAAAAAATTTGTAAAAAATTTGTAAAAAATTTGTAAAAAATTTGTAAAAAATTTGTAAAAAATTTGTAAAAAATTTGTAAAAAATTTGTAAAAAATTTGTAAAAAATTTGTAAAAAATTTGTAAAAAATTTGTAAAAAATTTGTAAAAAATTTGTAAAAAATGTAAAATTTTCAGGGAAATACCAAAATATACAAAATTGTTCTTTTGGGATGAGTTTTTACGAATCATTCATATATACCCGTTTAAAAATTATGGGGGTGGCCAATGACCCATTTACAAATAACAAAATAAAAAATAATTAAAAAATATAACAATAATAATAATGAAATAATTTAATTGTATCAATAATAGTACATTATACACCAAGGTCCAGAAGTAGTAAAAGAAGCAGTTTCTGAAAACAATTGAATGAGAATATTTAATAAATTAAGAAATTTAACTTCTCGACTCGAACACAGTATAAATAATGACATCTTCTAATACTGGTAGTACCGTATACCAATGAGTTTGTATGGGATAAAGGAGGTCCCTCTGTTTTATTTAATTTGTAAAATTTTATTTAAATCGCTTTATTTTTTTCTTTTTTACCTGCGCTGCCTAGCCATATAAGCTGGTAAGGTAATAGATTACAGAAAACTATGTTGCTCTGCCCTACGCTCTACGCTGCGTCTCAATTTGTGCACGGACACTCGGTAACACAAGTTATAATAGATTTCACTGCTTCCACCTCTAATGAATGGAGCAACTGTTACGAAGGATATCTTATAACGCAATCCGTTTGGGGGCGCCATCAATCAGTTACAATATTTTTTTAAAATTTTGGAATATCATTAAAAATCAATGAGTAGCCACAGAGGATTAAAATTTTAGGGACCATATTTAAAATTTTATTATCTAGTGACTCAAGGATGGGTTCTTAAAAATTTCAATATTTAGTGCCTCTTCATTTTCTTTCTCAGAAATTCCAAGATATTTTGTTCTGTTCTTTCCTTGATGCTCTAGATAATCTACTCTTATTTATTGTCCCAAAATTTTATTTATTTTAATTCAGTACTTTTTGAGATATTTTGGATCGAAAAATAGGATGGGTGCTGTAATCACCTTAATAGTTCATCAAAATGTTTTCTTATGCTTCGTATATTAAAGTGCACTCCTCCACGGCCGCGCTTATCCTCGCCCATTTTTTCCCCAAAATAATTTTGGAAATTATTGCAAATTATAGTATCGATGTTTTCTTCGCAATCTAAAATATCCAAGAATTCTAACATCTTAAAATACAACAAAATAAAGTAACGTAATTTACGAAGTGTTATCTACATTCGTATATAAGAAAAAAAACAAAAAAAGAAATAATTTTTTACCTATAACAGTAAATTAATATCATAACTAGATATCCTAACTAACCTCATAGTAAATTTCAAACTATTTTGAAATAAATTGTCTCTCACTTTGCACCATAGAATTAGTCATTTTTTCAAGATTTTAGATTTTAATAATACCTATCTACCCTAAATTAATTTAAGTCTTTTATTTTTTATGGAAACAATTTTGTTATTGACATTCGCGTAAATTTTCTCATCATCCGTCCATACTTGCTTTAGTCCATACTTGCTTTAGTCCATATTTGCTTTAGTCCATATTTTTGTATTGATTCATTTAATAGTTCAACTATATGAAGCTTGTAATTACAACTCCGCTACCTTTAAGCATCTTCTTTTTGACATAAATATTTTTTCTGCAATCGCAGTTTGTTAATTTCAAGTAGATACCTCTTGTTTTTGAACCTTCCTTTTTTCCAATTCTGTAGCAGAGTTCAATGTCGTTAGATTGTATGTTTAGTCCCATTTTAATGCTAATTAATTTCATCACCTCTTTTCTTGTATTTTCTTTATCCTTCTCATTCAGATTAAAAATTCTTAAACTCTTTAAACGGTTAGACTGGTCCAATAAAGTACATAAAATGTATAGAATTTAAATAAATAAAACAACGTTTTACGATTTTCACAAAAATAATAACAAAAGTTATTAGTTTAATAGTGGCTAGTTTCGTTACTAAGTAGGTAACTTCAACAGACTAATATTACTTACAAAAATATCAAGAAATTTATACTAAAAACAACTAAGAATATAATTACCTCTCTAATTTAAATTCTGTTTAGTTTTTAATTGCTTGAACGATTGTTAATATCTATTGGTTAAGCCTTCATAATATTAGAGAGGTAATTATATTCTTAGTTGTTTTTAGTATAAAAATCTTTATATTCTTGTAAATAATATTAGTCTGATGAAGTTACTTAGTAACGAAACTAGTCACTATTAAACTAATAACTTTTGTTATTATTTTTGTGAAAATCGTAAAACGTTGTTTTATTTATTTAAATGTAATAATGGATTTTCATCAAGTAAAAGCCGACACAGTTAAACAGTTAAAATATATAAGTTTATGTCAGCTTATCTCATTATGTTTTAGTATTTTTGATATAAAAAATAAAAATTTTATATTAATCTTTATTCATCTCTGTTTTTAGGTCAAATGGAGCAAAATTGTTTCATGCCGCTTCGAAAAAAATTTAAAGGATCAATTAAAAATCAAATATGGGTATGATGATGCAGAATATACCATTGCCAAACTGAGGAAAACAGCAACAAATATTAAAATTGCTCAAGAGTTACCTCAACTCTATTCCTCAATTCTGCCAATTTCTTTAGCGAAAAAGAATGATTTGATCGCTATCTCAAATACCGTCACCTTTCCAGATACAGCAAGACAGTATTACCAGTATATGACGCTTTTTATCTTAAATTAGCAACTACAGTAATTATAAATTTCAATATCTTTCATTAAGTAATATTTTGCAAATTTACATTAATCACAATAAACTAAAGCAAATAATTTTATTTTTTTTAGAATTTTACCAAATAGACAAAAATCTTTAACATTCAATTTTACAATTTAGATAAGATTTTTTTTAATAATCAGCAATTAGTGATACATAAATTTTTCCAGAAACGTTGTGGTCAATCAAGGAAAAAGGGGATAGAGATGAATCATTTCCTGTACGGCATGATTAGTTAGCTCATGAAGATCAAGAAATGAATCTGAATTCCCCTCCAGGTCTAGCAGTATACTAACCTTAAGTCTGGTAAAAGAAGAGAACAACCGACAAAAAAGAAGAACGCAAAGATCGAAAAAGTAAAGCGAGTTATAAAAAATTGTGATTAAATAGTATTTGTACTTATTCTATGACAATTTATATTGCCCAATAAATTTTGTTTTTTTTAAAAGTACGTTTTTTACAATAAAATGGATATTTAGTTCTTTTACAAATTTTGCTTAAAAACATTTTGAATTGAATTTATATAAACAAAAATAGTTTTCCACTAAAAATGATTCATGTCAATTTTATTAAATACGTTAATTTAACTAGAAGATGTAAACTCTGAGAGAAAACTTTCAATGTGGTGTGAGAATCCCATTTTTTTCCTATGTCCAATACTTTTTCCGATTTTCCCTAGGTTTTCTCAATTTTGTACTATATTTTAAATGTTTGCTATCTGTATATCAAATTCGAAGTCAATCCGATATCGTGTTGACGGACACTCACATACACACAGACAGACGGGATTACGATGTTATTAACTTTCTGCTTCGCTATCGAAAGTTAATAACTCAGTATACAAGAAATGTTTTTACTATGTAACTAGTGTTATTTCGCAGAATACAAACCACATTTTGAATACATAAAACTGTTCAATGCGTCTATACAAAGAAATAGTGCAACAAGACTAATGGTATTTTGTACATTTGAGAGCATTTATACCATCTGAATAATCATAGTTTGTAAACATACAAACGGCATTGGCTATTGTAGAGCTCATTAGTACCGTTCTTATTGCTGATTTCCAACTCAGACAAAGAGGCATTTCTTTGAATTATGCCAATTTGACATTATAACAGAGGTAACGATTATAGAAAAGTACAAACGGCATAACCATAATAGTATATTATATACCAAGGGACTAAAGTGCATCTTTTAATCCCAATGGGAAACAATCACCTGAGGGATTAAAAGACTCTTTGGTCCTGTGGTATATACGCTATTTTTTACACCGCGGTGCCCAAGACCCCGTAAAATTCAAATAATTATTTAAATACAATTTTTTTTTAAATATAATTTTTTTTAATAAAACTTTGTTCTAAAACTTCTTTTAAAGAATTTTAGTCGGTTAAAATATGTTTTTGCACAATTTCATATTAAAAGTATGTTGTTGAGGAAAATTTGAAATAAGAGAGGAAATTTGAAGAAAGAGAGGAAATTTGAGACAAAAATAAGTAAAAAGAGGTAATCTTTAAAAGGGGTAATTTCAGAAAAAAGTGATAAAATTTGAGACAAAAGAACGGAAATTTGACAAAAATGAAAAAGAAAGGTTTAATTCAAAAAAGGGGTATTTTTAATGCGGGAAAAGAGGTAATTTTAGGGAAAAAGAGGAAATTTCAGATTAAATATTGAAAGAGTAAATTTTGGAGGAAGAGGGAAAATTTAAGGCAAAAATGTGAACAAAATAAGAAAAAAGGGTTATTTTCGAAAATAGGGGTAATTTTATAAAAACGTAATTTACTCAACAAAATTTGAGGGAAATTAGACAAAAATGAAAAAAGGGGTACTTTCAATGAGAGAAAAAAAGTAATTTTAGGGTAAAATAAAGGAAATTTGAGGCAAAAAAGTGACAAAAGTTGAGAGAAACAAAAGAATATTTTATAGTAAGAGAGAAAATTTAAGGCCAAAAAGTAACAAAAATGAGAAAAAAGGGATAATTTTAGAAAAAATGGGCAGTTTTTTAAAAATCGTGTATTTCTGCAAAAAAGTAAGATTTTTTAACAGAAAAGAAGGGAAATTCGACAAAATAAGAAAAAGGTAATTTTATAAAAAAAAATTGTAATGTTCGAGAGAGAAAATTTCAAGACAAAAGTGACGAAATTTGAGAGAAAAAAGGGAAAAAACCTAGGAAAAACGAGAAGAAATTTTGGAGGGAAATTTTAAATCAAAAAAGTGACCAAAAAGTGACAAAACTTTAGAAAAACGAGGGGAACTTTTTGAGGAAGAGAGAAAATATAAATCGAAAAGTAGTAAAAATGAGAAAAAAGGGTAATTTTAGAAAAATTTGACAAAAATGTGAAAAAAAAGGATAATTTAAAAATAATTATTTACCTGTTAATTTTGTAAATATTTAAACGTAACAATTAATTCTATTATTTTTAAGTTTTCTACTTCTGATTAGGTAATCATGTTTGATATTAAATTATGTATTTTTTTATAAAATACCGGCTCTTAAAAAAGTTATAAAAAAAAATCGGGGTTCCCGATGGGGCTCGAACTCAGACCAATTTCGATCAGCATTCAAATCAATAATGTCAGAAGATTACGACGTGTCACATTTAAGGTATTTTAGAATAATCGTAAACAATATATACGATCTCGTAAAATGGTGTTGGCGAAAAGAAAATTGAAGACTGTACTGCCAAAAAATGTTTCCTATACTCCTTTGTGGAAGTATTTGACAGTTCTGAATTAAATTAGAATAAACAAGATAGCTGGTTTCAATTGTTTTTTATTTGCGGGACTAAAAAATTTTAGTCCCAAGGGAGTAAAAGTGGCAAATGCGGGACTAAAGTACTACTTTCACTGCCCGCGGTGTAAAAAAGAACTTTATTCATCGCTTTCTGGATTTTAAAAAGTGAGACAATACAAAGGTCATTACGAAGCCTTTCGGTACTGTGCAGTTTACGCTACAATCATTTAGACTTCAGTTGTCCTTACCTCTACTCATCCCATAGCTAATATGGCTCTATCACTTAATACTAAAGTCACAATAGTGCAATAAGCACTTTGATCTCGTTTCAGTTTATATTTGCCCGCACTTCAAAATGGATATTTAAGACGGACGTATGTGTCTCTAGTTCTTGGATTTGCAAAAACGCAGTTTTGAAGGACACTTGTGCCACTTGTGAATGTGAATTTACCAGGTGAATTATGGTTGGCTACTATTTTCAATTTACTAAAGGATCGTTCACATGAAGCTGAAATGACCGGTGCAGTTATTAAAATGTAACAAACCAATTTGTATAAGACAATTTTTTATTCTGGACGCTTTTTTGGAAATGTCATTAAAATTAGAAAATTCTTCACATGGATCAAAAAGAATTTGCACATCAGCAAGCAAATATTCCGTTCCGACTTAAAAAATGCAGGTTTCAATTGTTTTATAGATCCTATCAGTTCAATTTAAATGTTACTTCTGTGAACTGAAATTCAAAAAACATCCTGAATGGGTTTGAAAGTTGAAAAGGAAAGTAACGAAATACGATTGGATGCTTTCGGAAAGATCCTCAAGAATATTTGTCCCTCTCTAGTGCATTCGGAAAGATTGAGAGAGAAAGTGGCTCAGAATGTATTACAATTATTAATAATAATGCTATTATTATTATTATTACTACGATTATTAAGTACAACGTGGACCCTATAACTTCATAAAAAAGACGATCACAGACAATGGGGAAAAGGCCACAGGGACAATAAGTATAAAATTATTGTTACATAAATAACAAGGGTAATTATTTTCTTACAACTAGTCAAATTTTAGGTATATTCCCAGTAGACCGAAAACCATTAGAACGAACGTTTTTTTCGCTAAATTTTCCTTATTGACCGACCTACCAGTAGACCGAACAACCAATAGACCGAATGTATGGATACTACAGCTGCCCATTGTTTTTGTCTTCGCCTAAAACAGTTAAAATATAAATTATTAATCCTTTTTTTAATACACATATTAGATTTGGCAAGTCAAGACTTTTTTTAAATAGATACAAATATTGATTTAACAGTTCGGTCTATTTGGAGAGTGCGTTCAGTTTATTGGGAGAGAGTCGGTCTAATAATTGTCGATCTACTGGTACTGGTAGTCAGATAAAATTTTATACTGCATGGGAGCAGTCGGTTACAGACAACATTTTAAATTTGTTTAAATTATAATTTAAAATTTTAACAAGTAGGTACACTGCTCTTCTTATACTAATAAATAGTTCAAACAACAAATATTTGGTCTTATTTCCAAATACATTACAATTATTATCCGAAATAAACAGCTTTGTTTTGTTTGTTGTGTGAAGAATAATTGAGGATTTACTGATAAAAATATGTCATTTGGGGATCAATGATGAGCCGTTAATTTGATTAACATTCGTTTTTTGCTTATCTTAACATAAATATATTAATAGTTAACTCCATAAGGTCGGATTATAATTCAATTTGCGTAATGTTATACAATATTACATTCAATAAAGGATTATCAATAAAACAGCTTGAATTTAGGGAATTTGTGGAATTAATGAGGTATTATCCAATAAAGATTTTGGTCAAAATAATCGATAGTGAACAGAATTATAAATGTAATGAAAAAAATCAATAGATCATAATTTTAGACAAATGTGAAACAAATACAGAAAAATTAATATCTAAAAATCGTATAGGCAACAATGTATGGAGTCGAAGGAATTTGCTTAAACAAACGTTCCCATATTTGTTTAGCACAAGAGCGTCCAGAGTATTTTCTAAAAATATGAAAAAAATTGAACGAGTCTTTACCGTAGTCGTTTATAATGTACGATTTTTTCCGATTTTCTTCGATCACCTTCGATTTTTTCAGGTTTTTCAGGTTTTTGACTTTTCCGATTTTTGGAACTATGTTCCTTAACGCGGGTTGCGGTAGGGATTATCTGTCAAATATTGTAACGTAACGTAAAATGTAAATCAGAAATATTGAAAAAGTACTATTCGTTCTTTATTAATGATTATTAATTTATAATTTGGATAGTTATTTTGATTACTATGGTTATTTTTCCGTGGTCGAAGATTGAATACGACGCCGACGCGTACGACTAAATTATTGCAATTTTATAATGAAAAAGTAACGAAAAATAAGAGAAAATATGGAAAATGGAGAAAAGCAGAGAAAATGGGGAAAAATAAAATGAAATAGCCCCAAAATAAAGCAAAATAGGGACAAACAGGAAAAAATAGGGAAAAATGGACAAAAAAAAAGAATAGAATAGAATAGAATTTTATTCACTACTATACATATGATAAAATACATTTGCAGCAAGTCATAAAAAATACAAAAATATTACAGCACACAGATGTAAAATATAGTTACAAATAAAACTTATTACAACTGACACACTTAAAATATATATGTATGTTCTTTATTTTTAAAATTAAAATAGTCCGTGTATTCACTGACCGAATAAAAGCACATCTGAAGAAGAAAAAGCTTTAATTTACTCTTAAATTGTGACCAGTTTAAATATTTTAAATTTGATAGTAAAACATTATACAAATTAAAGTTCAGTGAATTTTTTTGGGATTTCGATAATCGAAATTTATGTTTTCTTAGATTTCCAGCTTGTCTGGTATTATAGTGGTGGACATCAGACTGCTTAAGTAGATTTGCACTATTTTTGTGAATTTCGAGAACTGTATTAAAAATAAATAATGATGGTAATGTCATAATAGAAATTTTTTTGAAGTGGTTGACAGTGCTCACGATAACCAACATTTGCTGTGATTCTTATGGCTTCCTTTTGCATACGAAATAATTTAATTGCTGCTGATGAATTACCCCAAAGAATAACTCCGTAAACCTATCTGAGAATGAAACAATGAAAAATATACCATTTTTAAATATTCAATATTAGTAACTAAGGCCAAACGCCGACACAAAAACAACACACTAGATAATCTTTTTGCAATCATATCGATATGACAGGTCCATGAAAGGTTACTATGAAGTTTAATTCCTAACAGTTTGACACAGTCAAAATCCGATGAGGAACTACTAGATCCAAAATTAAGGTTTTGAGTTTTTTCAGCATTTAACATAAGCTTATTAGCACAAAACCATTTTTTCGATAAATCAATACTATCCTTAGTAGAATTTGATAAACAAGCTTGATCTTTTCCAGTTGAGATAAAAGTCGTATCGTCAGCAAAAAGAATAGTTTTACAAGGGCACATAAATTTAGTTAGATCGTTGACGTAAATAATAAACAGTAGCGGCCCAAGTACAGAACCTTGTGGCACCCCATGGGTGATTATTTTAAATTTAGATGAGGTATTATTAAAATATACAGCCTGCGATCTATTTCTCAGATAAGATGAAATGAGTGACAGGGGTACACCTCTAATTCCATAATAATTTAGTTTTTGCAGCAGAATATCGTGAGAGACACAGTCGAAAGCCTTTGAAAGATCACATAGCGTAATCGCAGTGTGTTCACCACTTTCCAGGCCCTCAACTATGCCACTCACATCATTGAAAACAGCTTGAATAGTGGAGCGTCCATTACGGAAACCATACTTGATTCACAAAAGAAATTATTTTTATTAAAGTAATCAAAGAGCCTCTGCTTCATAATTTTTTCGACTACTTTGCCGAAAACACTAGTCATAGAAATTGGCCTATAGTTATCAGGAGCCGAGCTATCTCCTGTTTTAAAAAGGGGAATAACTTTAGAGTATTTAAAAACATCTGGAAATACTCCAGTGGCGAAGATTACATTTATAAGATTGGTTAGTGGTGCCAAAACTATGTCAGTTGTTTCTTTTATAATTCGACTGTTTATTTCATGAGTGTCTACACACTTTGAATCTTTTAAGGCATTAATCGTATTCAAAATTTCCAATTCCGTTACTGGGTACAGAAAAAAAGAACTACACGGGGCAGGATAATTTTTGAAGTCAAATAGATCAATATTAGAGGTAGTAGGAAGGGACTTTATCACATTGTCAGCCACGCTTGTAAAAAAATCATTGAAATTATCAGATGATATGTTAGTAAAATTAGAACTAGTTTGACTATGATTTCTTTCAAAATTAACTATTTGCCAACAAGCTTTGGACGTATTCCCGGAATTAATTATAAATTTGTCGTATGCTGATTTTTTACTGATTTTTAAATGTTTACTATAATGTTTTTTATATGCTTTGAAAGCACCAAAAGCCTGTTGGTCTCTAGTGGAATCCGCTATTAATTTAAGATTTAATAAATTACATCTCATCTCTTTTAATTGTTCATTAAACCAAGAAATGGGGGATTTTTTAGACTTGACTGGTTTACGTTTCAACGGAAAATGTTTTTGAATTAAATTGCTGTAAGTATCTACAAGGAAAGAGGCATCCAAATTCGCATCACTAGAATAAGTGTCTCTGTTCCAATCAATTTGTAAGAGAGACTGGTTTAGCTTTATAAGTCCACTTTTGGTTATTATTCGAGAGTTTTTTTCGCTCAACCTTACCTTTGATTGTGATATACTGGCCTTTCTGATCGAAAATGCAAGGCTCCAACACCCCAGTTATAATGCTGTTTTCATCACAATTTGTAATAATGATGTCAATACAACTTGAAGATGTAGCAGTTATTCGAGTAAGCTCGTTAATCGTAGTTCGTAAACCATAGGAATTCAACAAATAATGCAATTCATTCAAGGTATCAGAACGCCCTAAAAGTGAATGTTAAAATCTCCAACAATTACAATGCTTTCTGTTGTATCCGAAACAGATGTAAGCAAATTCTCAAAATTCACAAAAATAGAATTGATATCACCGTTCCTATACCTATACAAACATATAATTAAAGTTTTTATTTCAGTAATTTCGATCCCACAAAATTCTGAAGTTTGTTCAACATTAAACTTATCCAAGTTAAGAGTACGGAACTTAATATTGTTTTTTAAAACTATGGCCACACCACCATGTACTTTTTCTGTTCTACAAAAATAAGACGATAGTGAGTAACCATCTATATTTATACTTCTTAAATCTGCCTCATTCAGCCAGGTTTCAGAAACACAGAATACATCAAATCTAAACTCGTTAAAAAAAATCGGCTGTGTCACGCCAGAACTTTCCCAGCTCGACCGTAGAGAATATGTTATTTATTATTATTATTTTAATTACAAAATACTAAGCATTACATTAATTTATGGAAGACATTAAAAATAGCGAGCCGATGGTGAATACGTCTACCGAATTGATATTTCAATGTTGATAATGACATAAACTGCGCATGCGCACTTTGAATGTCACACTGCTACAATTAGGATCTCCTAAAATCATGTGTGAAAACTATTGGGAATTCAGGAAAAATTTTCATACAATAGTTGTAGGGAATTTTACGCTTTAAAACTTTGCACTGAAACATTTTGCACTAAAGAGCATAATTTACGTCCAATTTAAAAAAAATGGAATATCCTAAATATGTATTTTCTCGCTATCTAGCGGCGAAACTATGAGGAATTCGATTAAAAGTTAAACATAAAAGTTAAAGAAAATTTGATGCTTTACAACTTTGCACAAGAAAATTTGCACTAAAATGCATTGTTTGTCCTCAAAATCAAGAAAAACTAGAGAAAACCTATATGCACATTTTTTACGCGCCCTCTAGTGGCGTAACTTTTGGAAATTCTAGAAAAAGTTTGAGACACGAGTTGTAGGAAATTGTATGCTCTAAAACTTTGTACTACTACATCTTGCACTAAAGTGTATTGTTTGTTCTCAAAATCAAGAAAAACTAGAGAAAACCTACATGCACATTTTTTACGCGCCCTCCAGTGGCGCAACTATTAGAAATTGTGAAAAAAGTTTGAAACAAAAGTTATAGGGAATTTTATGCTCTAAAACTTTGTACTACAACATTTTTCACTAAAGTTTGTCCTTAAAATTTAAAAAAAGTAAAAAAGTCTTAGATGTGTATTTAATAAATGTCGGTCCAGTGGCGCAACTATTAGAAATTGTGAAAAAAGTTTAAAACAAAAGTTATAGGGAATTTTATGCTCTAAATCTTTGTTTTATAACATTTTGCACTAAAGTGTATTGTTTGTCCTTGAAATTTAAAAAAAGTAAAAAATTGTTACATGTGTATTTAATCAATGTCGGTCTTGAGGACCTTCTACTGTACCAATTTAAACCAAAATCTAATGGTCGCATTCTAGGCACATACCGGCCCTCCATACCAAATTTCAGCTTGATTGGTCAAACGGTTCGGCAGTTATCGTGGAAGATTACACACAGACAGACCATACGCTGGAAATGGTTTTAATATTCTTGGGGGACCTCAAAATGGATATTTCCATCGATATCTCAATTTTTTTTTGCTCGTTCACCTTACTTTCCGTTTGATGGGTCCGGAAAAGTAAAAGCATCAATTTTTTCAATTTTATTTGCTAAACTTTGACTATTTAAGTGAAACACACTGAACACATTCGAGTCATTAAAACAATTTAAATTACGACATTTTGGATTTTTGTCGTTCGTATAAAATAATTTTTCAGATGTCAAAAGATCTTCACACTCACACTTCTTTAGGTTTCCGGTGACATCGCTTTCTGACTGTGAAAAAACTTCTGAATATGGACTCCATGAGGCCAAATTTCAGAAAAATAGGGAATAACAAAGAAAATAGGGAAAAATACTATAAAGTAATGAAAAATGTTGTTGCAAAATAGGAAAAAAAATTGGAAAAAACAGGGAAAATAGTAAAAAATAATGAAAAATAGAGAGAAATATTGAAAAATAGGAACAAATAGATATAAATAGGGACAAATAGCTAAAATAGTTGAAAATTGGGTAAAAAGCGGTAAACATAAGGACAAATAGGAAAAAATAGGAAAACATTCGAAAAATAGTAAAAAAATAATTGAAAAATAGAGAAAATGGGGAAATATAGGGATACATAGGAAAAAAATTGGGAAAAATCAGGAAAATTATAAAATATATTGAAAAATAGGGTGAGAGAGATATTGAATCTCGTATAAGGAACTCAGTTCTTTTTTTTTTAATTTTCAAACTACCATAAAACGATTCTTCGGTGCTCGTGCTCTAGCGTGTTACATACATCCTGTGAACCATTCTTTTTACTTTCTCGCTAGATAGTCAATAATTTACATGCGACATGGGCTGAAGGGCGCAACTATATCCATATCCGAAAAAATCGGAAAGCATCGAAAACAAAAATCGGACAAATCGAAAACAATTGGAAAAAGCTGAATATATCTTTCTTTTTCTTTCTCGCTACAAAGACAATAATTTGCATGTGATATGGGCAGACTTTAAGCAGCTTAAATATATCAATGTCCGAAAAAATCGGAAATAATCCAAAAAAAACTAAATAAATCAATCAAATTGGAAACAATTGGAAAAGAATCAGAAAATATTGAAAAAAATATTATTGTGTACAAATTGTGTCCAAAAACTGTGAAAATGGATTTAATTTCACATTTCTTTATGAAAGGATTAGAATACAGTTAAAATAAACAATGAGTATGATCGTAAAATATACGGAACATACGGAAAATGGCACTCGTTTAAAATGTATGATACTCGGGGATAACCAAATATCGATGCTGATAAAAAGTCCCACCCCAGCTAACCAGATGACGTCACAAATACGTCGTTTATACGACATCGAAGCCCCAGGCTGACGTCAGCAAGTGACGTATTCATTACGTCTCAAACACGTGAAAAAGTCACAGCCCAGTGACGTCAGCAGCTGACGTTTATTATATGTCATCCATTAACGTCATGGTAACGTCACACTGACATATAAACCGCAAAACTGCCAATGGCAATTCATAATCGGTCGTTTGGAACTGTACAATGGATTCCATTGGCCAAACTCAGTGCCAGTTAGATTCAAATTTGCCCGGCAAATGCACATTATAAATACCTATGTAATGTAATTTATACCGTGAGGGTAAAGAAACAACATAACAGTAAATTGAGATTAATGATAATTGAATACAATATCAACATTCGCTTCAATAAAATCATATCCTATTTAGACTCTTTAATTATATACTCAATCATTCGTGACTGTAAGAACCTACATTCTTGTATTCTTACATTCATAGAAGCGTTGGTCGTAAAATGACCGACTAAAGAAGTTAATCTGACGTAAAAATATGACGTCGTGGAAACATCACAAAAATGACGTCTTTTCGACGTCATATTTTGACAGATGACCAATATGACGAATAATCACCTAAAAATGACGTATTTTTGACGTCATTATTCGACATCTGGTTAGCTGGGACGGGCGCAAGGTTATTTAAAAAACAATCAAATCGGGAACACAAGTCAAAATCTGAAAAAGTTTGACAACATCAAGTTTCACTGCCAACCTGGTAAAGGAGCGAAATTTAAATTTCGACACGTTTAAGTATTCGCTGGGTGCAGAGTGCATGGTGGGGACAAGTGAAACGATCCCAGCGCTCGTAGTGGTCAAAATTTCGTGAAGTCGGGCTCTTGTCATAAACACGTCAAAATTAAATATAAAAATGGGTCATAATAGTTGTTGTGTTGTTAACTGCAAAAATACAGGAAGGAACAGCAAGTGCTAATTTTACACATTTCCAAGAGCTAGTTGGAAATTATAAAAAAGAAAGAAATGGATAAGTTCAGTTAGGAGAAAAAAGTAAGTAATGTATAACCTAATTCTGTAGCATGATTACTTAGACAAATACGTGTTTTATTCCACAAGTAATAAAGTATTTTGTAAACCTAAAAACAAATATACAGAGAAATAATATACAGGGTGTTTTTTTAAATAGTTTCCACCCCCGATTTAGGCTTACCCAATAATTTTTGGCAAAAATGGCGAGACACGTCGATTTTGATTTGAGGGGGACAAAATTTTTGATAACAAACATCACTCTAACGTCAACCCCCTTCACCCCTCGCCCCTCAACTTTAAAATTTAAATAGGGAACATACCATGTGTGTCACATCAGGGAAAAGGTAATTCAATGCAGAATTCAAATCACTAAGTTTAATTTTTTTACTACCCCCCCTGAACAGAAATACAGGGTGTTTTTTCCTACCCTCACTCTACTCTCGCACAATAATTTTTGAGAAAAATAGTGAGACACGTCGACTTTTGATTTAAAGGAAACGAAATTTTTGATAAAATTTGTCGCTCTACCTTAACCCCCTTCACCCCCACCCCGTAACATGAAAATTTAAATGGGCGATACACCATGTGTGGCATATCAGAGGAAAGGTAATTCAATGCAGAATTCAAATCATACCCTTTGTCCACTGCTAGGACAAAAAAACATTACATAATTTGTATCAATAATGTTATCAGTTGATTGTTAGATATTTAAAAGAAGGTAAAAAAAAAAAAAATACAGCAATTGCTCAAAATGTTGTCCATCGTGTGCTAAACAAAAGTCAAGTCTGTCTTGGAATTCTTGTCTAACATATTGAAAAATTTCCCTAGTAATGGATTGACATTCTCTTACAATTCGTACCCGAAGGTCATCAATAGATGTAGGTTTAGTTTTGTAAATTACTGACTTTAGGTGACCCCAAAGCCAGAAATCGCAAGGAGTCAAATCTGGAGATCTCGCAGGCCATTCTATTGCTCCTCTTCTACCGATCCAACGTTGTGGGAAATGGTCATCTAGCCATTGTCTGACTGGTAAATGATAATGAGGACCAGCCCCATCTTGTTGAAAATGTAATAGATTTTCATCTAGAGCAGGATTTCTTACTTCATCTACCTGATTTTCAAGCTCCTGAGTAATTAGCGGGTCAATGGTCATTTCTAGCATTTCTAGGTATTTTTGACCAGTTAAATTCCCATCTACGAATAATGGCCTAATAATTTTATCGCCCAGTATGCCAGCCCAAACATTAAGTTTTTAAACATGTTGAGTATGCCCTTCAACAAAAACATGAGGGTTGTTGTCACTCCAGTAACGACAATTATGTTTATTCACAAACCCGTCAAGAAAAAATGTGCACTCATCCGAAAAACAAATATTTTGAACTATACGGGGTGTGTTATTAATCAATACGAGCATTTCCTAACAAAATTGAACTAGTATGACTTACTTGCAAACCAGGATGTTCTTCATTAAAAATAGTAGCAGCTCTTCTTGAACATCTGTTCGCGGAGCCGTAAATGAAAATCATTTCAATTCTCTGTGCTCTAGTGTAGATCATTTTCAATGTTTATTTGATAAATAATTTTAAACAAGTGAGTTTATAGGTTGGTTTTTGCCAAAGGTACTCTTATTTTTTGTAGAAACAAAAAGTGAATTGCTGATAATTCAGAAAAATAAACGAACTAATTCCTAAAAAGTACCTTAATAGTGCCGACTAGCAAAAAATTTGAAAATCCACACATTCAGAATTGTAAGAGAACCTCAATAAATTAATTCATAGGGAAATTTTTCAAAATGTTAGACAAGAATTCCAAGACAGACTTGATTTTTTGTTTAGCACACGATGGACAACATTTTGAGCAATTGCTGTAATTTTTTTTTATTTGTACCTTCTTTTAAATACCTAACAATAAACTGATAACATTATTGATACAAATTATGTAATGTTTTTTTGTCCTAGCAGTGGACAAAGGGTATGATTTGAATTCTGCATTGAATTACCTTTCCTCTGATGTGCCACACATGGTGTATCGCCCATTCAAATTTTCATGTTACGGGGTGGGGGTGAAGGGGGTTAAGGTAGAGCGACAAATTTTGTCAAAAATTTCGTTTCCTTTAAATCAAAAGTCGACGTGTCTCACTTTTTTTCTCAAAAATAATTGTGCGAGAGTATAGTGAGGGTAGGAAAAAATACCCTGTATTTGTGTTCAGGGGGGTAGTAAAAAAATTAAACTTAGTGATTTGAATTCTGCATTGAATTACCCTTTCCCTGATGTGCCACACATGGTATGTCCCCTTTTTAAATTTTAAAGTTGAGGGGCGAGGGGTGAAGGGGGTTGACGTTAGAGTGATGTTTGTTATCAAAAATTTTGTCCCCCTCAAATCAAAAATCGACGTGTCTCGCCATTTTTGCCAAAAATTATTGGGTAAGCCTAAATCGGGGGTGGAAACTTTTTAAAAAAACACCCTGTATATATATTAAATTAAGTCATGATGTAAGTTCCATTTCCAATATAAAAATATTTTTTAAAAAAGTATGAGAAATTATTGTGACTGTAAATCTAGCAGATATAAATTTATATTATTCTAGCTGTCATGTATTGTTTGACACCTGATACTAACCTAAGATTCATAGTTTTTGATATGTATTTACATGTTTTATACTTACGTTGTTCATCACAACACGTTTTACTGAATTTTTTCATTCAAAAATATAATCACATTTTGTATTTATATGCTTATAAATTCGAATGAGATATTTTTATAATCAATTTTAATTTTTTATACATCACTTACATACTTCTCACAATTGCCGAGCCCGATTTTATGCAACCATCAGATGGCTGCTTTTAAATAATTACATTATCAATGACGTGTATGAATTTGTGTTTTATATATTATATTATTGTGTTTGGGTCTAGAACATATTTCTAACATTAATTAAAAAAAAATAATATTTAAATTTTGTCTTTTTACTTACGACCCTGTTGAATAATTTACATCAACTACGCTTATGCGCTTAAAGCAGGATAACCCTAATTTTTCACGGAAGTTATTGTAAATCCAGAAACAAACATTATTAAAACAATAAAAACCAACGCGCGCAACTTTTGATTCTACCTACAGGATAGTCTAGTATATATTCCCGCCGATACAATTTTATTACTTAGTACGGGTTTAATTCTTGTTGCTAAAATTTTTACATAAAAGTGTTTCCCGAAGTTTATTGGATTTTTTTGAATTTCAATATTTATTTTATTTAAGGTAACGTTTATTTTAATACTAAGATATTTATAAGAAACGAGGTGAAGAACCAAAAAAAATGTGTACAAAAATTGGAAATTTTGTTACACAATCTAAAGCCAAATGATTGAAAAAAAGCAATTTTACACTGTAGTAGCATAAACTTATTTTTTTTACTATCAAAAAATATGTGCGTAATTTTATTTTTCTACAACCACTATGCAAAACACGCTTTTTTACACAAATTTTTATAGGCTATGGCACTTTTCCCCACAGAAATGTCAAACACAGCTATGACCTGTCAACTTGTTTTGACAAGTTACTGGTTTTGTTTTATTAATAAATGTGGTTGTAGAAAAAATTGTGTGTAGAACTTGTACGCAAAGCACTTTTCCCACGTGGGAAAAGTGACGCTTTTCGCACTTGTTGTACAAACTACTATTTACGCACTAAAGCGAAATAGTACGATGGAATATGTTGAATAAAGTTACATTCTTGATGTACTAATTTTAGATGCTTCAATATCTACTTTTTACTTTACGAACTAGTGCGTAAAGTTCAACTTGAACACTACGTATCGTACGTAAAATTTGTTTTGTATGTACGGTAGTAGAAAAATAATAATTTTGGTGTATTAAAAGTAGGGATAATAAATTTTAAAAATCACAATGGAATGATAAAATTAAAAATAGAATTTTTCAAAAATGTTTCTTATTTATATTTAAAGTGTGACAAACTAAGTTGCTAGATGATTTAACAAGAACTACTATTCTACAAAGTCATATTTACATGGATGAAATAAAGTTTACTACTTTTTTTGCAATTAATTAAACGCTTGTGTAGCAAAAATTTATATTTTTTAACTTTGGCAATAATTCTTTAATATAAAAAATATTTTTTAGTCACACATATTTTTTACTAAATGAAGATGCGATATCTTTGGATACTCTGGACATATTTTTTCATACTAGTAACATCAAATGACAATTTTTTGGTTACCGCAACGGGTTGTGTAAAGCCTGCAATTTTTAAGACCCTACAAGATGTCAACAACTACTCCGATTGTATCAAGGCTTTTGGAAAACCCCCAAGGTATGTACATCTACAGGGTGTAATTGAAATACGTGTACATATTAAAATTGGTTAATCTTTGGACTCCGGAAAAATATTATTTGGAAAAAATATCTCTAAATAAAGGAATAAATACATTTTGAAAATGTATGTTAACATAGGTTGACATAGGTCATGTTGAACCTGACCCATATTTCATACTATATCTTAAAATATTTGTCAAATAATTACAACGTAAATAGTGGAATTTAAATTTATTTTTCTGCAGCCGCAGTCGTCATGAATGTAAAATTTTCGGTATGATTTTATTTTCTCGGGCCCATCAAAGGGAAAGTAAGGTGAACGAGCAAAAAAAAATCGAGATATCGATGGAAATATCCATTTTGAGGTCCCCCAAGAAGATTGAAACCATTTCCAGCGTATGGTCTGTCTGTGTGTCTGTGTATAACTTTTGTTTCAAACTTTTTTAAGAATTTCCAATAGTTGCACCACTAGAGGGCGCGTAAAAATTGTGCATGTAGGTTTTCTCTAGTTTTTCTTGATTTTGAGGACAAACAATACACTTTAGTGCAAAATGTTGTAGTACAAAGTTTTAGAGCATAAAATTTTCCACAACTTTTGTCTCAAGCTTTTTCCAGAATTTCCAATAGTTGCGCCACTAGAGGGCGCGTAAAAATGTGTATGTATGTTTTCTCTAGTTTTTCTTGATTTTGAGGACAAACAATACACTTTAGTGCAAAATGTTGTAGTATAAAGTTTTAGAGCATAAAATTCTGTACAACTTTTGTCTAAAACTTTTTCCAAAATTTCCAATAGTAGCGCCACTAGAGGGCGCGTAAAAAATGGGCATGTAGGTTTTCTTTAGTTTTTCTTAATTTAGAGGAGAAACAATGCATTTTAGTACAAAATTTTCTGATGCAAAGTTGTAAAGCATCAAATTTCCTTTAACTTTTGTGTTTAACATTTTATCGAATTCCTCATAGTTTCGCCGCTAGATGGCGAGAAAAATACACATTTAGGATTGTCCATTTTTTTTTAAATTGGAGGTAAATTGGTCTCTTTGGTGCAAAATGTTTCAGTGCAAAGTTGTAAAGCATAAAATTCCCTACAACTATTGTATGAAATTTTTTCCCGAATTCCCAATAGTTTTCACACATGATTTTAGGAGATCATAATTGTAGCAGTGTGATATACAACGTGCGCATGCGCAGCTTGTGTCATTATCAATTCCTTAGACCACCATCGGCTCGCTATTTTTAATGTGTTCCATAAATTAATGTAATGCTTAGTATTTTGTAATTAAAATAATAATAATAAAAAACCTATTCTCTATGGTCGAGCCGGGAAAGTTCTGGGGTGACATAGGCGATTTTTTTTACTTTCGGAACGATTTTTTCTGCTTTCGATACGATTTTTAATATCGACGTAGGCGACTTTGGAAATAGATTTACTTGATTTTTATATAGTTTGTTAAAAATTGTATGATACTAATATTCTTTTTAACCCTTTGACTGCGGGCAAAATTTTACAGCTCAAAAATATTGAAAAATACATTAAAACATTTTTAGATTAGTTGAATTTTGAGTCAATTTAAATAAAACACCAATAAACTTGATTGTAATAAGTTTAAAAACAAAACTGAGTATTAGGTACAAAGAAATTCAAAAACTTCGAAAATATATAAAAAAATTCCAAAATTTCAGTTCAAAAACATATCGAAAATTTCAAAAATTTTAAAAAGGAAAAATGACAAAATATTTAAAAACTTCTAAAATATATCATATTTTAAAAATTTCCAGAATTTTAAATATTTCAAAAATGTCAGAAGTTTCAAAAAACTTTAAAAAATTTGAAATTTTGCATTTTTTTTTCGAATAATTCAAAAATTTCAAAAAGTAAAAATGTCAAAATATTCAAAAAATATTCGAAAAAATTCAAGGAACATAAAATTATTCGATTAATTAAATATATTTCAAAAATTTCCAGAATTTTACATATTTCAAAAATGTCAGAAGTTTAAAAAAGTTTCAAAAATTTCAAAAAATTTGAAATTTTGCATTTTTTTTTTCGAAAAATTCAAAAATTTCAAAAAGTAAAAATGACAAAATAATCAAAAATTTCTAAAATATATCGAAGAATTCAAAAATCGTAAAAATTATTCGATTAATTAAAAATATTTCAAAAATTTCCAGAATTTTAAATATTCATAAACGTCAGAAGTTTAAAAAAACTTTAAAAAATTATTTGAAAATTTCTAAAATATAACAAAAATTTCAAAAAATTTTATATCTTGCATTTTTTTTTTTCGAAAAATTCAAAAAGTAAAAATGTCAAAATTTTCAAAAATTTCTAAAATATATCGAAAAATTCATCAAAAAGTAAAAATATTTCAATTATTTTCAGAATTTATTTCAAAAATGTCTTAAAAAACATTTAAAATTTGAAAAAATTGTTTATTTACGATGCCTACATCACAGGATAGTTATTCCAAAACATTTATATGCGACATCCGCAGTTAAAGGGTTAAAGTCTAATTTGCAGAAAAATGTTGTACGTAACACGATTCGAAAGTGATTTTACGGAACTCGCAGGGTTCTAGGACTCGTCCAGGAATGTACTTGTATTAATTTTATAGTTTTTTTTCAGTATTTTAATTTTGTGTCAATTTGGCAACACTACGACAGGTATATAACGAGTTTATGAGTTACAGTATCGTTTTCAACATAAATTCTCCGATCTTCAATGTTATCGAAAATTAAATTTTAGAATTTAATGGTAAATTTGGTGTCAGTTGTTATTTGACACCATACACATACATAATATGTACATATATTTCAATTACACGCTGTATATATAAACAAAAATCATAGCTAATCAGTAATTTTTTTATTTTTTTAGATATGGTAAGCGGTCTTACGATTATATTTCCGAAAGTTTTGACAAAAATAATGATATCGACGAAGATCAACTTCTAAAAGAATTGTATGAATATTTAAAACAAAAAAATAATTATTAATATTTGTAAAAAATTATTTACTATTGACATCAAATATATTTATAATTTATCGAATACCTAAGTTTTTAAATTCCAATTTTTGACGGGTCTCCGCAAATCAAGAAACGTATGTAGTACGGGCATTGTATAAACTGTTTATACAATGGTACAGGTAAACAATATTAGACCAAGATGAGGTGGAACGAAGAAAATGAATTATTTAGTTTAATCTAAAATAAACGTAAGTAGTTACTATATAAGTATTAAATTTATTATACAACTATTAAACAAATAATGGATCAAAGGTAATTTAAGGTATTAAGTTTTTGAGTTAATAAAACACACCAAGTCCAGTAAAACCACAATAGTACCTACATTGGTTAAAAAATTTAAAAAATCAAAAAGTGTTAGCGACTAGTTTCGGTTCCACCATCATCAGGCCTACAACACAGCTCATTAGAATAAATTAGTACAGAAATAAAAATGAGGGGGTAATCCCACCCAACTTTCCGAACACTCCTAGTAAAGTAATTGTTTAATCGATTATTTTAGTTTTTCTGCATTAAAATACATATTACCTATCGAATGGTATAAATCCCATTTTAATATCTTTAATATTTTTAAAGTTATTCAATTTCTTTTAAACTTATATTAAATTACAAAAAAAAAAATAGGAATTCTACAATTTTTTGAATAAAATTTTGAAAAAAATCACAATTATAGAGTTTTTTACTACAAATTTAAGGGTAATTTTTTTAAAATTTTTAATATTAATTTTAACCTTAAAACAATTAAAACCTATTTGTGAATAATTTTAAAATCAATAAATAATTAATATCTCATTCAATTTTATTCAAAATGGGAAACAGACCTTTTTTTTAGGTTTTTTGGATCAAAATGCATTAATAAATTTAGTTTAAAAAACTAAAAAAAAATAAAATTTTTTTTCAAAAATTCATGGGTATCCATTGAATTGTTTTAACTTTTTTCATTTTTTGCTATAACTTTTACAAATACTATGTTAAAATTATGAAATAATTTACACACATAGTACTTTTGGATCCTTTTCGGATATGCTATTTAATTTTTTCATTTATTTTATACTTATTGACAAAACGAAATTACAAAAAAATTTTAAAAAATTCTTAATTTTGGCTGTAATAATTACAATTCTAAATTTTAAGAGACTAAAATACATTTAAAATTTAGAGTTTTATATTATCTTTCGAATGGTGAAAATCACATTTCAATAACTTTAATATTTTTGAAGTTATTCAATTTAGTTTAAAATCGTAATATAATCTTAAATTTCTTAGCCAATTTTTTAAAAATTCCAAAATTTTTGTAATAAAATTTTGAAAAAAATTACAATTATAAAATTAATTATTACAAATTTAAAGATATTTTTTTTAAGTTTTTAATATAAAAATTTAACTGAAAAATAATAATTTAATAAAGATAAAAATTAAAATAAAAACTAGCGGCGAAACTATGCGCAACTTGAAAAAATAGTTAAGACAAAATTTATAGAAAATTTTATGTTCTACAATTTTGATCCCATGTAATTTTTCATAAAAATCCATAATTTTGTCTTAAAATCTAAAAAAGTCACAAAAATGTCTATATAAATTTTTTTCACGCCCTCTAGCGGCGAAACTATGAGGAATTCAAAAAACCGGTAATGACAAAATGTGTAGAAAATTTTATGTTCTACAACTTTCGTATCTTGTAATTTTTCATAAAGATGCATTATTTTGATTATTTAAGAAAAATATGAAAAAAAAATACTTTTTCATAAATCTGGCAACAATGGCAAAAGTTTTTGAAAATTTTAAACATTCGAAATTAAACTATAACGTATAAAAAATATATGTGTAAAACTTTATTGTCATCTTGTTACGTAATGACGTCATCACTTATAGCAACTGTCACTTCCGGTTGTCCGATTAACTCCAAAATCTATACAGGTCGTCTCCTTGTTACCCTAAATATGTATATAAAATTTTATCTAAATCGGTTCAGCCGTTTAGACGCTATCGTGTTCACACACACACACACACACACACACACAGACACACACACAGACACACACACAGACACACACACAGACAGACATCATGCTAAAAATGGTATAAATGGATTCAGGTGACCTCAAAACGTAAAGATCCGTTAAAATCTGGGTATGGTCAAAATATCATGATCGCAATACTTTCCTTCTATACAACTCTGTTGTTCGGAAAGTAAAAAGGGGAGACTTACAGCATGCATTGTTGGGGAAAATCTACAAAAAGATGCTACAGATGACAATATAAGTTAAACATTTTTAAATTTATTGCGCAATATATCACAGATGACAATTTTAAAATTGAATACCTAGATTTTTTTAATCTTATCACCCAATAATATAATAATAATTTAATCGCCATTAAATTAAAATCAATTTAAACTTTTGGATAAATATTATTTTTAACTATTGTCGAATGCTATTGCTCTGAACATAAAATTTTACTTATACGTAATTTGAGTAGTAAAATCTAAATATGTAAAAATAACCATTTAAAATTAAAATTTTCAGTAATTTTAAGAAACAACCGAAAGTTCATTTTTATTTCATTTAATTCGAAATTATGTTTAGTATGACGATTATAAATTTCAAATCTATGAGGATCTCAAATCTTGACTATAGGACGATAGTAAAACAGACCTCTGACTTTAATTTTTGCATAGATCGGTTTTTTATATATAAATTACTCGCAACTGTCAGTATATAGAAAATATCATTTATTCAAAAATTTAAATTCAACTCTCTATTTTGGGATAAAAGTGTGTGATATTACAATTTTATACAAAATCTAAATATACATAAATCTGTAAATGCTGTTCATTGAAATTATGTCATTGTTTTTAGATTTATTAATTCTAGTAATATTTAAACTCAATGGAAATATAAAGTTCAAACCTTAGACCATTTACTATTAGACATCAATTTTCCATCATTCTCTTGAAGTCGATATCTAAGCATAGCAGGTTGTGATATGACAGTTTGTTTGTATATACAAACACGTAAACAAACAGTATCGCAAGTAACTCATCGAGGGTTTAAATAAATGTTCGAGCCATTTTCTAAAGTTTTACTGAGTTATTTAACTTGTAAACGATACTTGTGGTAAGTTCCATGGGCGTACGCCACTTATATTGATGTTTGTAAACACTTCCCCGCACACACCGGATCCCCCGCACCAAGAGAAATGTCATAGAAAGAGACAAGATGTATCGACTTCAAAATATTGTATATAAAAATGTAAACAAGGCATGTCTAATAGTAAATGGTCTAAGTCCGACTCGTATCGAGTTACTCGATAGCAAAGAGAATCCGGCTGCAGCTCTAGAATATCCCCATAATAGGTAAATGAATACTGACAGCTGATAAAGCAGCATTATTTCATTAGGAGTGAAATTAGCAATTCGTTTTTTTCTTTTATTTTGGCTACAAATCGTCTCATTTTCACTTATCTTGAACTTGAAAAGTTTCAAGTTGAAACTTGGATAATTAAAAAGTGAGGTTAGTTAATGGTAGATGCTCTTCTTTTCACTTTTCCAACATTTAAAAAGGAAAATGTACCATATTCTTACCACGTTGTCAAGTGTAACACATACTTAGCTAAGGAAGCCTTAAGAAGTAATGGTCGAGCAAATAATAAATTAAGAACTTCTTAACTTTATGGATCCCTTAGCTATTCCTTGCTTAAATATATGTTGGTGCAATCGACCCTTACTGCTGCATTGTAGCAATTTATAAAAAATTGTAAAATTTTCGTACTTTCTTTAATTTTTTTGTGCATCGTACTTCGATTTTATTAGTCCTCCAGATGGGAGTATAATTGTTATTGGTTAAAGTTTTCAACAGTTTTAAATTTTTTTATTTACTGTAAGTACACTTATCTGTTGGTTTGTCTAATTGTAACCTAACTTGGTATATATTTTTATTGTAGGCCTGATGATGGCCATCGTTATGGCCGAAACATGTCGCCCCCAGTTTTAAACTGGTTAATAAATGTATGTGGTATGACTTTGAGTTTTATTATTCGTTGAATAATTGACCACATTTGAGCTATGGATAATCTTTTGTTCTTATTACCTAAATATTTGTTTTTGTTTATTTTGAGAGATTTAATTTGAAGGATTTAGATTCTATATGCAAGATTTCAAAATTTTGAATCAAAAGTGTGTTGGTTTGCTAATAAATGATTTGAGTAGTTGGAATCTAATTTTTGTTTGTCATAGCTGTGTTTGTGTTCTGAAATTCTAGTTTTAAAAATTCCTAAAAGTTCTACCTATATAAATTTTATCACAGTGGCCATTACCACATTCTAATTTATAAACTCCTGATTTGTTTAATTTTGAAGATTTAGATTTGTTGTTTTTAATGAATTTGGATAAATTGTAATCGGTTTTAAAGCAAATATTTAAAGTTTCTAAAAATGATTTGATTTTTAAGGGTGGTGTACCAAAATATGTTAAGCTTTTGAATTGAATATTTTTGTTTTTATCAGAAGGAAATACTTGTTCTAAAGTATGTTTTAGTATCTTTTTATTCATGATATTGTCTAGCTCAAATAGTGTTAAAAAATTCAAGGGGTGATAGTACTCCTAAAATTAATAAAAAACGTTCCTATAAGCATAGGTCGTTAAATGCATATTAAGGAAGTTAGGGGCTTTAAATTATAAGTTTAAAAAACAAGATAAAATTTAACAATAAATCCAACGGTGATATCGAAAAATTATTTTTATAATCGGAACGGGTAGAGGGTTAATTTATATATAACTTTTTTGGGGTTGTTTTTTTTACAACGTGGTTAGAGGTTTTAAAATCTACATGTTTTTATCTTTCAGAAAGGTATTTTTGTTGCAAGTCGCTTAGAGTAACCGTTTTCGAGAAAATTGAAGGTAAACATTTTGCTGAACCCTTATTTCCGATAGGCAAACACTATTTTTATGTAAGAATACTACAGGGTGAGCAAATTGAAGTCTGCTTTTTTAATTATAATTAACGGTATTTTAATCACCTTGTATATGCGTGGGTTTTGCGAACTGTGGGGTTTGCGAATATACTGCAGGTAATTTTTTTATTGTGTGAGTTTTATTTCTATATTTTAATAAAGCAGCAAAATATTGAAGATTTATTAGTAGTAATAGACAGAGAGTGTTAAAATTATAAAAATAATTTAATAAATGTTACATTTCAGTTACTTTTCACACAAAACTTTTGTATATTTACAGAGATATGTACATTTTAGAAAAATCCTTTAACATTTTTGCATTAATCCTGTCTTTCATCCTCAAATTGCATTATTATTTAATATTTTATGGGTCAATTTAACAAAAATAAATTTTAATACCAAATTTCTGAATAGGTGGATAAAAGTCATTTTTAAAATGGCGAAAATAAAATAAACAATTTGAAAGATAAAATATTATTTATTAATCAACTTGAATAAACCCGTTCATGTAAATTTATTTATTATATATGTTATCAAATCCCCAAATACCATTATATATGGTGTAGGGGTAAATTTATTTATTATTTTCTTAAATGTAAACAAAATGAATAAATTTTAATCTTTCTTTGAATTTGTGAATTATATGTTCTTATTATTTTATGGTAAATTATATTTATAGGGTACAGCTGTTAGGATTATAAAAATTTTATTTCAATGATGTTTGTTATAAAAGTTTATTAACCATTTAGGTAAATCAAAGATAATTTTATTTATTGCCATTTTAGCCATTCAATCATTAATTATTAATAATATTTATCTTTTGGTCTTTAACATTTTCAAATAATAATTTAATATTATCATATCTTAAAAGTTTTATAGTTATAATCTTAGTCATATTCGCATGTCCCACTGATGATCACCGCTTAGATTGAAGCCAGGTATGTGTGTTCGCAAGTCCCACGAAAAAAGTTCTGTTCGCAAAGCTCACGTTCGCATGTCGCACGGAGTCATATTTTTTACAATTTTAAAAATCTCATTGGATTTAAAAAAGTCTATCAGAAGTTAAATTTTGTGTCAAATTAATATTACAATCAATCACAGGTGACAATTTTAAAATTGAATAATTTCTTTAAAATAAGTGTTCACCTGGACTTTTTTTTAATTTTTAAGGTTCTAGGAACAAACTACCACATACAGAAAAATGTTGTTGCTATGCGGATTTACTCTAAGCTACATTTACAGCCAATAATTTAATTACAATTAAATTAAAATGGATAAATTATTTTTTAAATTCCAATCGCTATTGCTCTAAACATAAAATTTTACTTATATTGAGTCGTATAATCTAAATATGTAAAAATCATTTAAAATTCAATTTTTTAGTAATTTTAAAGAACAACTTAAAGTTTGTAATTTTGGATTTATATTTCATTTAATTCAAAATTATGTTTAGTATGGATATTCTAAATATTAAATCAATCAGGGTTGCTATTTTCGTATTTATTCATATAAAACCAGACCTATTTAATTTTTGTATGTTATAGGTTGGTTTTTCTATAGGAATTAACTAGAGAATGAGCTTGGCTTAAACCACTCAAAAGGCGACTGGCAGTATATAGAAAATAACATATATTCAAAAATTTTAATTTATTGGTGATTAAATTATTACAAAGAAGTTTTTTATGGAAAACTGAATTTTTTTAAATGGACTGTTTCATGTGTTATTGTATGCGTTCAGGGGGCATTTAACACATATTTAAAAAATACCTATAGGCATTAAAAAAAATAAATGAGATAATTGATCTACCGATAAAAAATACAATTTTGTCCCACTTTCACAGTGATATCTTAAACGAAGGTAAAAAGTGGATTAAAAATTTGCATTTATAATTTCTGAAATACCAATGAATATAATTCTGGGACACACTGTGTATAATCAAAACTTTTCGTATATCCGGTAAGTGTGAGAAAGTAAAAGTAGAACATCATATTTTTTTAAAATTTATAATAAAAATTTGAAAAAGACAAATAAAATTTTATAGTGAGTAAAAAATTTTTTTTTAAGTCTGGTAAAATCAAAATATTTACCTGTTCTACTACTAATATGCTTAAATAACTAAAAAACAATTAACGATAATAGTAAGTATACAATTTAAATCCAACCCTTATAATCCAGTCTTAATTACTTATAATATGCAACATTTGCTCAATACCTTATTAGTACTTTTTAATAGCTAAATAATTGTCAACATTGGTATTTAAAATATATTATAAGACATTTTTAAGTCATTCTATAATCTACTTCAGTTTGACAAGTTGTTCAGTATTTAATATCATAATGTATCGTTATAAATCAGATGAAGAAATGGACGTTCTACAAGAATTCGCAATGAATCTTCTCAAAAATACTAGACCATATTTAACAGAGTCTCAAATGAAAGTAGTAGCCAACGACCTAATATACAGAAGTCAAATTACTCCAGAAAGAAATATTGGTGTCTTCAAATTTGGAACTAAAAAAGTCGTTCAAAATCCAACAAGAAAAAGAACGCATACCGTTCTTGTGAAAAACGACAATCTCGTTCCAGTGGAATTAAAAAGAAGGAAACGTTGCTGTATACCCCAGATTAAAACTGAATCTGATCAAAATCCACCTGAAGTAAAAAATGTATTCGAAAGATTGTACTCCATGAGGAAAAACAAGGAAATTGCTACAGATAAGGTTACTGATACGAGAAAATCGTCTCATACTAGCGGTATTTCTGGTTTCGTTGGTGTTCCGTTAGAAAAGTATATCGAAAATCTCTTTACATTGGAATCAACTGATAAAAATCTACCTGAAGTAATAAATGTCTTTGATAGATTGTACTCCATGAAGAAAAACAAAGGCATATCTAGTAAAAATAAAGAGAACGAAGTACGCTTTCGTAGTAGTATCAATTCTGGTTCTTTAAAAGTTGACATTAATGATTCGTTGAAAAGATTTGTTTCTATCAGTAAAAATATTGTAGAGAAAAGAATACCGTCGCCTATACCGAGTCTGAGTAATTCTTTGGACATCTGTATGGGAAGTGTTCAACAAGCGCTTAATAAGTTGAAATTAGACATTAAAGAACATAAATAATTATGTAAATTTTGTTATATGTGTTTAATCTAATTCTTATAGAATCTTGCTAAATAATTTTCTTGTGCTTATTAATAAAAGTTTAAAACATCATTTTCTTTCATTTATTATTGACTGTCTTATTTAAAAAATTTTTTAAATAATCAATTTTTGTCAGCCGAGCATTATTATAAATTTTTTGAAGTTTTCAATATTTTAATTTTTTTAAGTTTTTCAATATTTTTTAAAAAATATTAATGATATCGAAACAAAAAATATTTGAAATAATTAAATTTTTTAAAATACAGAATTAAATCAACCTAAAAAAATTAAGAAAAAACGCCATACTAATCTCATTCCCATAGAATCTTAATTATAAATAATTTTCTTATTCTTATTATAAAAGTTTTATAAAATTACTGTCTTAAAATTTGATTTTTAAAATCTTTAAAAATTTCAAATATGAATGATCGAAAAAAAAATGAGAAAAAAAACAAAAATTGGTTATGTCGCCCCAAAACTTTCCCCACGGGTATTCAGATATTTAATGTTAAAGTTTCAAATTTTGACATTTTTTTTATTTTTGACAGGTGACAGTTGGAGAAATAATGTTGACCGTTCTGAATAGAATTTTTCAAGGGCTTTCAAATGATATACTGCAAGTCAAATTCCGTGACATATTGCATCTGTCATTTTTTGATAGTGACACTTCCGTTTAACAGATGTCGTACAAAAACTAATGGGTAACCTAAATACATACAGGGTGTGTCACGTAGACGGCCCATTAGCCATATATGGAAAAGTAATGTTATTTCAAATTTGAAAATTTATTTACACAGGTTTGTCAATAAGCTCTATCTAATAAAAATATTTTCATCTTTCGGTTTATACAGGGTGTTTCGAAAGTAACGATCAACTTTGTTATTTTAAATAGAACACCCTGTCATTTTTTACATTTTTAGATTCGTCATGAAAAGCTGATTTCAAAAACCTTAACACTTATATTATAAAACGAATGGTTTTGAAGTTATAGACAATTGAAAATCGCATTTTTTCAACTTTAAGTAATTGCTCCGGCCAAACGACATTAAATCGGATAAAACGGCTTACATTTTCCTGTCTTAACTTTTTGAGTTCTATTTTGTGACATAAGAAAAAAATTCATACAGGGTGATCAAAATTTCGATCATTCTGTATACATTTTCTTCTTATGTCAAAAGGTAGAACTCAAAAAGTTAGGATAGGGATATGTAAGCCGTATTATCGGATTTTATGTCGTTTGGCCGGAGCAATCACTTAAAGTTGAAAAAATGCGATTTTCAATTATCTATAACTTCAAAACTATTTAGTTTATAATATAAGTGTAATAGGTTTTTGAAATCAGCTTCCCACGAAAAATCTAAAAATGTAAAAAACTATAGGGCGTTCCATTTTAAATAACAAAGTTGATCGTTACTTTCGGAACACCCTGTATAAACCGAAAGTTAAAAATATTTTCATTAGATAAAGCGTATTTACAAACCTGTGTAAATAAACTTTCAAATTTGAATTACCCTTACTTTTCCATATATGGCTAATGGGCCGTCTACGTAACACACCCTGTATACCAAATTTCGGGCGCATCCCAACTCGTGCTCACTAATCCTTTAAAAGGTACAAGAGTAAAGGTCTCTATAATTCGTATACCTAACTCGTGCTCGATTGAAAAATTTACCTGTCCTAATTACCATCCAATATTATCTAGGAACTGTTAAAAGATTTAATAAATGTATACCTTCAGTAGGCCTACGTAAGTTATCAAGTTTAAAAAAAGGTTATTTTTTTATAATTTTTTTGTCAAAAAATTGATAGTATGCCGGGTGACAATGAGAGTAGGGCCATGCCTATATCTCCTTCACTTTTTAAAAATTTTGAATTTCTTTATTGAAAAATAAAAAGTTGGCAACAGTGTCGTATGTAATTTGAACCGCATAATCAGAAAAACATCAAATTTACAGGGTGTTCCATTTGAAAAATCGAAGTTGGTGACATTTTATGCGAAACCGGAAGTCGGCCATTCTGTTTTTATACGTCAATCAATTCAAAATTGTATCTTATATCTATGTACCAAATTTTATTCAAATATGTTAAAAGTAAACGAGATATAGACATGGCCCTAGTCTCATTGTCACCCGGTATACCATTTCCCTAATTATATAAAAGTTTTATCAAAAACATAAATTTTAAGAGTAGGTAAACCTTAATCGAAAACTAATAATACCTAATAGAAGTTTTTCATTACTGGATAACTAGGTCTTGAATATTTAATTATTAATAAGAATTAAAAACCATGGACACGAGTTGGTGTATTAATTTTCTATCTGGTTTTTGAACGAGCACGAGTTGGTCAGTGATTCTCGGGGCCAGGTAATAACGGGCACGAGTTGGGAAACGCCGCAAATTTCAGCTCAATCGGATTAAACGTGTGGCCTTTATCGTGGAAGAATACACCCAGACAGACTTCCATCTGGAAATGGTCTTAATCATCTCAGGTGACCTCAAAATGGATATGACTAGGAACAAAAAAATACAGAAAAAGAATAAAAAATCGAAAAACAAAATAAAAAAGAAAATATTTGAAATAATTAAATTTTTTGAAGTTTTTCAATGTTTTTTAAAAATTTTACTATTAAAAAAATTTAAATTTTTAAAAGTTTCAAATATGAATGATCGAATATGACTAGAAACAAAAAATACCGAAAAATAATTAAAAATCGAAAAACAAATTTTTGAAGTTTTTCAATATTTTAAAAATCTCATTTTTTGTTAAAAATTTTAAAAATGAATGATATCGAATATGACTAGAAACAAAAAAATACAGGAAAAGAATAAAAACCCGAAAAAAAACAAAATAAAACATTAAAAATTTTAATAATTAAATTTTTTGAAGCTTTTCAATATTTTTTAAAAATTTTAAATATTAATGATCTCGAATATGACTGGAAACATAAAATACAGGAAAAAAAAAACAATAAAAAATTACATATTAAAAATAAATAAATTTTTTTAAATTTCAATTTTTTAAAAATTTTCTAAATATGAAAAATACAGAATTAAATTAACCTAAAAAAAATTGAGAAAAAAAAGTGGTACTAATCTCATTCTTATAGAATCTTGATTATAAATAATTCTCTTATTTTTGTTAATAAAAGTTTTATAACACATAATTTTCTTTTATTTGTTATTTACTGTCTTATATCAAAAATTGAATTTTTAAAATAATTAAAAAAGTTTTTCAATGTTTTAAAAATCAAATACAAAAAAATTCGAAATAAAAAATTTTTCAATACTTAAAAAAATGTTAAATTTTTAAAAAAAATTAAATATGAATGATATCGAATATGACTAGAAATAAAAAAATACAGGAAAAGAATAAAAATCCGAAAAAAAAACAAAATAAAAAATTAAATATTTGAAATAATTAAATTTTTTGAAGCTTTTCAATATTTTTTAAAAATTTGAAATATTAATGATATCGAATATGACTAGAAACATAAAATACAGAAAAAAAAAATAAAACAAAAAATTACAAATTTGGAATAATTAAATTTTTCAAATTTTCAATTTTTAAAAATTTTCAAAATATAAAAAATACAGAATTATTTAAAAAAATTTAAATATCTTTTCAAATTTAAAATACAAAAAATTAAAACCCAAAAAAAAATGTAAAATTTTTGAATTGCTTCAAATTTTTGAACGTTTTGAAAATTATAAATACCTTTTTGAAATATAAAAAAAGAAAAAAAAATTTCAAATGAAAAAAAAACATGAAAAATAAAATTACTTTTATTCAAGAAAACTAGTTTGCGTCTAATTAGTTAAATTTTTACCGGACAAATAAATCTTGACAAATAAAAAAAAATGACATTTAACTTATATGTGGTTACAAGATTTCTTAATTTAATCCGAAGCTTTTATTTGAAATTTATTTAAATATTAGAAGCATGGAACTATAAAATCAAAACTAAGTATATTGGCCAAATTACAGTCATAACATAAGATTATGCAACAAGTGTAGACAGTAAATTTTTACTCCTTTATCAGTAAGTCGACGTTTACGCTCAGTTCAGTAAATCTATCGTTACACTATTAGAAGTCGAATCGTAATACCTGTGGGTTAGATTTTTTTCGTAACAGCCGAAGCATCATAATTGCTCATGAATTATCAGTTTTTGACATTGATTCACAATTTATTCGAATTGTTGCATATAGATTTTTGAAATATAAATAAAATTCTAATGTTACAAGCTTTTCATTTCATTTGCTTTTATTTACTTGTTTATCTAAAACAAACATGTTATATTGATAAAGTATAATAAGTTTCAATAAAATTTGTTAAGTAGAGATTTTTATCATTTTAAACTAATTATTTGTTAACAGTCATAGAAAAAGTATAATGAATTACTCGTGTTGTAAACTCTTTCGAATTGCTTTGCGTTATAGATATAAAGTTAGTTAAGGGTGCGATTACAACAAAAATGGCGGTAAAATAATACATGCAAAATTATGAGTCATTGCGAAGACAGTAATTTAAAAAATTAAAAAGATTGGATAACTTTTTAAAGTGGTTCTAAATAAAGCAAAGTTTGAGATTTACTATAAAGAATTTTCTGTAGTAATATCACAAGAGAGTGAGAATAAATTGAAAATAATTCGATAGGTTTTAGAAAACTTGTTGCCAAATGGCAACAAGTTTGAGAAAATAACTGGAGAATTATTATCTAATTTATCGAACTCTTATTTGGGAAATAATCTTAACATATAACCCTCGATCTGTAAATTTAACACCATAAACTGCGGCTAGTCAATTTTTTTCAAAATTTTGTTTTGAAGCAAATGTTTTCTACTGAATAATCCACCTAAAAAGCCCTCGACCTTCGGTCTCGGGCTTTTAATGGTAGATTATTCAGTCTCAAACATTTTCTAAGCAAAATTTTTCAAAAAAAGCTAGTCGCAGTTTATCCGGTTAAATTTGCAGTTCTCGAGATATAACCTGCGATTATTTTTTGACGTTACAATCAAAATGTCAGATGAAGAAAATACATTGTCATGTGGTTGTCATTCAATAAACAATGTACATTGAATTATTCTCGCTGAAATAATGTAAGTAGATTATTCCCACTATAATAATGTTTTGTTTGGCTAGAACGTATATGAATTACTGAAATTGAAAATTTCTATTGGTTTCGAAAAACGTCAAAAAATAATCATTATAATACATAAGTGGTCAATTGTTTTTTTTTAAACAACTTTATGGCGAATGATTTATTCAATGACATTTAACAATGTTATTTTTAAATGTTGTTATCAAAAAAGGATTATTAAAGCCAGTGGCCAACTTTTACTGCTATTCTTATATTAAAAAACAAAAGATTATCCATACTCAAATATGGTAAAAATTATTCAAAGAATAATAAAAAAAACTCGTAGCCGTACCACTACGAGTTTTTTGTTATTCTTTGAATTCTTATATTATTTGCAATTTTTTTTATGTATGTGATTTGCAAGTATATGGCGACTGGATTTATATTTTTATTATTTTTACTTTATATCTTGAAAATGTTCATGATAAAAGTTTTAATGTTTAAAAAAAATGAAGGTTTAATATTTTTATAATACCTATATTATTAATACTAAAAAAAATTAAATTTTTAAAAATAAAGTTCGTCCAGGTAAAAGATACCTTTATTTAATTTGTTGTATGGCATGGCAACATAAAAGGACAATGTCATCTGTTCATAATCCCTTTAGGTATATCCTAATCCTCGATCATAGAAGCGACGATGCCGGTTCTGCCGAGAAAAACAATTCCCGTACACCAAATAAAATATTTTTTGTTATTTTCTTTTTCTATTTTTTTTAATAGAAAAATTATTCCCGGTTTAAAATATTTTTGTATTTCATTTATGTTGTAAAATATGTTATATATTTTTTATGGATTCATAATTTATTTCTAATTAATGCCAATATTTTTTCATTTATTAAATTTGGCAATGTTGCCTGGAAGACGAAATTCAGTACACACAAATATTAAAATTTACTAAAAATCTGCGGAGATGCACGTTTGCCAAGTTATCAGATAGTGGGTCAGAACATTTTTGTTCTGAAATGTATGAGGTGGTGTCGATTTTTTAGTTGGACTGCTGTAGAATGTTTTGAACCACTAAATTAGTATGCTAGCGTTATCTATGAATCTATAGAAGAACGACGGTGTAAATGAGAAAAAAATGTGTATTTTCAAGACGAACTGATTGGTTTTTTCAAAATTAAAATATCAGGTCCGGTTTCAGAGATATTTTGGAAAAATGGAAATTGACGATTTTCGTTTTATTTAACACCTTAATTTTTAAAGATACAAAAAACTTTATAAAACTTTTTATTGAAGGTCAAATATCGCTTAATATAGCGTATCAATTTTTAAAAACAACGTTTCGTCTTTGAAGATCCACCCTCAACTATTTTTTTTTAAAGACGGACCTGCACCTTTTATTTCATCTTTAAAATCCCCATTTTTAGGGTTCCGTACCCCAAAGGGTCGAAACGGAACACTATTGCTCTCACTCGCGTGTCCGTCCGTCCGTCTGTCACACCGATCTAGCAGCTAAACCGTTCAAACTAGAGTCTTCAAATTTTCACAGCATATGCATCTTGTTGACCCAAAGCCATATAAACTATAAAAAAATATTTTTAAATGTTATCAAGGGGAGCGCTGAAAAAAAAATTGGCCTACCCCATCTAGTGAGGCATCGTTGAATAGAACTCATTGAGTAGATAAAAGCCATATTTTTTGTTTTAAAAAATATTGCAAAATGTAGGCATGAAAAGCCGCCAAAGTCAGTATTTTTTACAAAATTTTGTTCCGAAGTATTTTTTAACTTTCCATTGACCTATGAACTTGAAATTTGGTGATAATGTTTATTGTTACGTATATTTTACCAACAAATACCAATATATTAATAAATATAATTTTTTCATTAACATTCCCTCATTTTTAGGGTTCCGTACCTTTGTATTTATGCGAATTGTGATATTCGATATTTTATTTTTTTACTGTGCAATTGTATTAGTTTTATTAAACAACGCATTTTTCATTTTATAATTTTTTTCTATCTTTGTCGGTTACGCTGATATTAACAAATTTGTTCGTTGCATTTCAAAATTTGTTAATATATCTAAGTATATATGCGGATTGTCATATTCATAATTTTTTTTCTTCGTCGAACACACATGCGCCAGGTTATTTTTCTTTTCACTTCTTTAAATCTTTTTACCAAGGTATTTTTGACGTATTAGTTCGATTAAAATTTTAAAAAGTTCTTTAAGAATCCTGCCTCTACACAGCTGGCTTATATTCTACATTTGGTACGGAACCCTAAATGTGCGAAGTCCGACACGCACTTGACCGATTTATTTCTCTATTCATCCATGAAGAACATTTCATTTTTTTATTGGGTTTCGACAATCAACTGTATTTTAGGAATTTTTCAAAGTACAGTCCGGTTCATTTTTGCCCTCTAATGATAGTACAAGAATTATAAAATATCTGGAACACGGAGAACAATTTGAGTAATTCTTACAGAAGTTTAAATAAATTAATTAATAATGTAAAGTACAATTCATTGTTAAAACCTTATAAAACATTAAGTATTCTACGGGGATTTCAGAATTGAAATAAAAAGTACAGGTCCGTATTAAAAAAAATTACTCTTTCGAATTGCTTTATTAATCATGTGTAATAGACTTCTTACCACACTTGTTATGTAATATATTATTTCCTACGACCACCTATGAAAACTACAAATAGCACAACTGTTTTGATATTTTTAAAGTGTCTCATATCAAAATACACGCATACCAGCCGTGTGTTATAATACCGAGCTGCGTGTTATTATAACGCACACTTGAATGAAATATTAAAAACAGGACGAAATATGCTACTTATGTACATACATAATAAATTTTCCTTACCATTTTAAAACTGATCTAATAGTTGCTTGTTATTTTCCTACGACCACCTAATAACTAAAATGTTTTGAAATATTATTTTAAGGTTATAACTGTCCATATGAATTATGAAACAACTTCAGTGTAAACGAATGTATGCAACACATAAGACAGACGTTTTTGTATTGTGTGTTGCATACATCTTCTAACCCGATTCTTAAATGTATTAATAGTTTGTAATTCAAAATTAATTTTAGGTTTAAAATTGCAAATTTTTCAAGTTATTAAAGTAAAAAATGTATAAAAATTATTTAAAATATTTTTTTTAATTGGCTTGATGCTAAGGTTATTTTTTTATAAAAGTGAAATATAATAAAGTAGGCTTATATCAAAATGTTAAAGAAATTACTGTTTCTATGTTTTGTGAATTCTGAACAGAATAATTAGGTACTTTTATAAAAGATATTTTTATAGTTTAAATTATTCTACTTTATAGCGAATAAACAAAAAAATTAAAATTTCGATTTCTTACATAAAAAATGGAAGTTGATAGTGATAGCGAATGTGAATGTACATCACCAGAAATAATCGTGTCATATGAGAAAACCAAATAGTCTATTTTTAAAATATTATTGGTCGTAGGAAAAATAGTGTACAAAACTCGTTGGAAAGTGGATTTCATGCACTCGTTACGTTCCGCACGCGCCGCTACGCGGCTCGTGCTGAACTACAACTATGTAAGCGCACGTTCTTTGAAATAAAAGCACACGTTCGCATGTATGACATAATAATAACAATATTTATCCCATGACTATTTGTCGTAACATGTAAGTTATTTTATCTAGAAAGATGCTAAAAAGATTTATCAATAGTTAGTTATAATATTTGGTATTAATTTATAAGTATTTTATTGTTGTGTATTTAGGTACTTTCACAGAACTCTACTGGTTGACACTTTATATAATTCTTCTTTTTTTACCGTTGTGGTATCGTACGGTTAGTGTACCATGCCTTTATATTGGGAGAATACAAATTTTGTACTTCGTACATTTTTTTATTTGATTGTTTTACTCTTTTTGTTTTCGATTTTTTTATCGATTGTTTTGATTGATCTTTTTTCTAATCGATTTTTTTTCGATATTTTTAAACAGATTTTTTTAACGATTATTTTATCATCTTTGTTATCGATTTTTTTTTATCAATTTCTTAATCAATTATTTTACTTGATATTTTAATCGATAATGATTAAAAGTATTTTTTTTTATTAAATTGGATAATCTGATATGCAAACCTTTTACTATATATCACTTTGTTGTGATCGAATAAGACTAGATTAGTAGATTCTGTAACAAGGTTAGAATGAAAAAATTCGACACGAGTGGAAAATTCCGAACGCGAGCGTCAGCGAGTGTGAGGAACCACGAGTGTCGATTTTTTTCATTCTAACCGAGTAACAGACTATATTTTCTCCACGACCAAAAAGTGTGAATCAAAATTATATTAAATCTGAACACAAGTTATTTTTTGATATATTTGTATTACATTGTATTAATATTTATAGTGTTCTGGTACACTTACCGATATTAAAATCTGGTGCATTGATGTTTTTTCATAATTTGCAATTTTAGATATTATTAAATTCCATATCTACTTCACTTGATTTTTCACTCATTATTTTGTTTAAATTAAAACTTGTTTGAAAATAATTATTATCATCGCCATTTTGTATCTGGCAGTGACACTTTTGAAATCCATGGCAATCCCATATCGTTTATTTCGATTACAGAAAATCCATTCTTTACCTTGATAAAGAATGAAAATACATGCAAAATACATAAGAAGCAAGTGTTTTAGAATAAATATTCAGACTCTAGAGTGTGAATGTTTATATTCTATTATTAAAAATGATTTCGGAATTCATACATTCAATAATGGTCGTGGAGAATAGTAGATTCTGTAACAAGGTTAGAATGAAAGATTCGACACGAGTGGAAAATTCCGAACGCGAGCGAAAGCGAGTCTGAGGAACCACGAGTGTCAAATTTTTTCATTCTGACCGAGTAACAGACTATATTTTCTCCACGATCAAAAAGTATAAATCAAAATTAAATTAAATCTGAACACAAGTTATTTGTTGACATATTTGTATTACATTGTATTAATATTTATAGTGCTGTGGTACACTTACCGATATTAAAATCTGGTGCATTGGTGTTTTTTCATAATTTGCAATTTCAGATATTATTAAATTCTATATCTACTTCACTTGATTTTTCACTCATTATTTTGTTTAAATTAAAACTTGTTTGAAAATAATTATTACCGTCGCCATTTTATATCTGACACTGACACTTTTGAAGTCCACGGCAATCGATATTGTTTAATTCGATTACAGAAAATCCATTCTTTACCTTGATAAAGAATGAAAATACATGCAAAATGCATAAGAGGCAAGTATTATAGAATAAATATTCAGACTCTAGAGTGTGAATGTTTACAAATGATTTCAGAATTCATACATTCAGTAATGGTCGTGGAGAAACATAATTATAGTATATCTACTCAGGTCTTATACGAACAACTATAATTCACGTAATATATTGATATTCATGATCGTAAGAAAAATAGTGTACACAACTCGTTGAAAAGTGAATTTCTTGCACTAGTGCGAAATAAGTCACTTTCCATACTAGTTATAATAAACTAATTTCCCACGAGCACAGAAGTCAAGCGAGTGATAAAAGTGCTTTGTACACTCCATTTTTTTTATAAACGCGATTTTTTTCCAAAAATATTGAAATTGGCTCCAAACGCCAATTGTAATAATAATAATAAATCCACAATGTTAATATATAATTATTTTATTATTCTAAATTTACATCCAAACAAGTAGTTTCATGATGTTGTACACATTGTCGAGAAGCCGAATCGAACCACAAATTATCAGGACAATCCAAAATATAACTACGTCCATGAACACAAACTATAAACTTCGAACAATCTATAGGGTGCGTCAAAAATGCGATCTCGTATATTCGGCAAATAAAAGCGGCGTCTTCAAGTCTAAGTGTTGTTGCAGTATTACTTGGAGGAATCTCAGCTCTGCAATCAGATAAGTGAGGTTCTACGCATCGTTGACTTTGCGTGTGGAACCAAAGACCAGGTTGACAAGTCATAATAATAGTATTGCCAAAATTACAAGCTACAAACAAAGAGCAGCTGTAAGGGTGTGGCGCTAAGAAGTAAATGTCTGCAAGATTTTTACAAATATAGTCAACATCTTCGATACTATTTGTTGTAGTTGTAGGAATAGTAGAAATACTTGATGGTGAAGTTGTAGTACTAGGTAAAGGAGTTACAATAGATATAACAGCAGTACTAGAACTTGTTGAAGTTTCTAACGTTGTAAACTCGCCTTCCGGAGTTGTACTAGCATATTCAGACTCATTTGATATACCTTCTTCTGTTGTTGATTTTTCACTGGTAATTTCAGAATCAGTTGATACTTCTTGCTCTGTTGTTGATTTCTCAGACTCATTTGATATATCTTCTTCTGTTGTTAATTTTTCACTGGTATCTTCAAAATCAGTTGATACTTCTTGCTCTGTTGTTGATTTCTCAGACTCACTTGACTTATCTTCTTCTGTTGTTGATTTTTGACTAGTATCTTCAAAATCAGTTGATATTTCTTGCTCTGTTGTTGATTTTTCAGACTCGTTTGACATATCTTCTTCCGTTGTTGATTTCTCACTGGTATCTTCAAATTCAGTTGATACTTCTTGCTCTGTTTTTGATGTTTCACTGGTAATATCTTCACAATCACTTGGTAGATCTTCTTCTTTAGTAATTTCAGACTCAGTAGTTGTAGTTTGCGTAGTAGTGGAATTTATAACAGATGTGCTAGTCTCAATTGTTGTAGGAATAGTTATAGTTGTACATTTAGAAGTTGCAGTTGTAGAATTAATAGTAGTTGTAGTGGGATTAGTAGTAGTGAGCGTTGATCTAGTTGCGATAGTTGTAGGGGTAGTAGTAGTTGATGTGGCATTAGTAGGGATTACAGTAGAAATCGATGATTTAGTTGTTATAGTTATAGGTCTGGTAGTTGTAATAGAGGAACTTGTGGCAGTAGTTATAGGTAAATCGGTAGTTGTCTTCGATTTAGTTGTAGTTGTAAGAATAGTAGTATTAGTTGTTGTGGGTCTAGTAGTTCTAGGCTCAGTAGTGTTTGTCGTAGATGTTGTAGTAGTTGAAGGTTTAGCAGTAGGTGTTGTACTAGTTGTAGGCATAGTAGTGCTTGTCGTAGGTATTGTAGTAGTTGACGGCACATTAGTGCTTGTCGTAGGTATTGTAGTACTTGTAGGTACAGTTGTAGGTCTAGTTGTAGTTTTAATAGTGGTTGTTCTAAATTTAGCTGTGGTAGTTGTAGGGCTAGTAGTAGTTATTGTGGGTGTAGTTGTGTTTATTGGACGCTCCGTAGTGGTCGAAGTGGGTTTAGTTGTGCTAGTAGTCAACCTTGTAGTGGTAGTCGTGGGTTTAGTTGTAGGAGTTGTTGGTTTAGTGGTCGATGTCGTTAACCTTGTACTGGTAGTTGTGGGTTTAGTAGTTGAAGATTTAGTAGGTATGGTTGTTAATACAGAAGTCGTGCTGGGAATTTTTGTAGTGGTAGTCGTGGGTTTAGTTGTAGTAGTTGTTGGTTTAGTGGTCGATGTTGTTAACCTTGTACTGGTAGTCGTGGGTTTAGTAGGTATGGTAGTTAATACAGGAGTCGTGCTGGTAATTTTTGATGTAGTTACAGGATCTGGTGGCTCTTTTGTAATTATTGTAGTAGGTTTATTAGAAGTAACTGAAACTGGCGTATCTGAAATAAAAACGTATATTATGCATAATAACTGTATTTGAACTATATTGTAAGATTCAAATTTTAAGTGATCAGCTAGAACGCTCTATGTAAATATCTTAGATTATATTCTATGAGATCACATAAAGCCAAAGCTTTATATAACATGTAAAAATTGTTCTTAAAAATATATATCAAAACAGTGTCGTATTGACAGCTTAAGCCCGCAGTAGCACACTCCAATATTAATTAGAGTAACTAAAGGTGATAAATGTTTTATTTAATACATATTTATTCAAGAGATGTAGCAATACGTCTTATTACGGTTTATTTTAACATACATTTGGTCAAATTGTTTAGTTGTTTTATAGTGCGACATTCTATAAAATATAATCTTCTTCTTTATTCATTTTAGGGCAAGAGCAATAAAATCTTTGAACTCTAATTGGATATGGTAATGCTGTAAACTAACTTGTTTTGAGAAACCGTATCTTCGTCCTTATGAGTATTTGGTTAGAAGCGTCTTATAAATTAACAACGATAGTTATAATTTAATTTTAATTAGACAATGTACAAGATGACGCAAATTTAATTGAACACTATTGGGATTTCGTAAACCGTTATAGATACAAAGTTATTTAAATGAGAAAAAAATGTGTATTTTCAAGACGAATTGATTGGTTTTTTCAAAATTAAAATATCAGAACCGGTTTGGGAAAAACCGAAATTGACGATTGTGGTTTTATTTAATTAACACCTTAATTTTTAAAGATAAAAAACTTTTTATTGAATTCCAAATATTGCTTAATGTAGCGTATCTATTTTTTTAAAACAACGTTTCGTCTTTGAAGGCCACCCTCACATATTTTTTTTTAAAGACGGACCTGTACCTTTTATTTCATTTTTAAAATCCCCATTTTTTTTCTATTCATCCATTAAGAACATTTAATTTTTTTATTGGGTTTCGACAATCAACTGTACTTTAGGAATTTTTCTAAGTACAGTCCTGTTAATTTTTGCCATAACCTAACCTAACTAGTACAAGAATTATAAAATATCTGGAACACGGAGAACAATTTGAGTAATTCTTACAGAATTAAAATAGAAGTTTAAATAAATTAATTAATAATTTAAAGTACAATTCATTGATAAAACCTAATAAAAAATTAAGTGGTGGGGATTTCAGAATTGAAATAAAAGTACCGGTCCGTATTAAAAAAAATAGCTAGATGGCCTTTCAAAAACGAAACGTTGTTTTAAAAAAATGGATAAGCTATGTTAAGCGGTATTTAAGCTTCAATAAAAAAAACCTTATAATGTTTTAAAAATGTAGGTGTTTATTAAATAAAACGAAAATCGTCAATTTCGGTTTTCTCCAAATATCTCGGAAACCTGTCAAGATATCTTAATTTTGAAAAAAAGAGTCAATTCGTCTTGAAAATACGCATTTAACCAACTTTGTATATACAGGTTGACCCAGAATAAAGGTTACAAACTTCGGCGGTAGAATACTTACTTAATTTTAAGACCAAAAGTCTTTATGAACCCGTTTTCTAAATTGAGTATTAAGAGTCCCGCATACCACGTGACTTTCATGGTTGCCGGTTAGAGAATTACCTATGGAAAATGTGCTTGTATTCTAATAAATTGGGTATTTAAAATTATTTTTTTAGTATTTTCCGGTTAGTATTAAGTAATCCTAGTTTTCATGATTTTTAAAATATATATTAGAAGAGCGTGCTACTTTTTTCAAATTTATCTAGATAAAAAAAAGTTGATACTCGTATCACTTTAACTAAAAAAATTAAAAAACTGACGCGGACGCGCTCTTACGAATTAAATACAGAAGCGATTGGTGAAAATTGCAGCTTCCTATCTATAATATTAACGGAGCGCTCCTCCAAAAACCATTTCAGGCAAGATAATATGATATTGGCGCCTCTTAACGAAGTTCCAGGGTGTTAAATTTTCAGAAAAAATAACACTTTTTTGTATAACTCCAACTTTTTTGTATAACTCCAACTTTTTTTGTTGGTCTATATTAATTAGTCTTATATTACAGCAATAATTACCTGTCTGTAACTTGAACCAGGAGCGTACGGTAGATAGGGGTCCAACATGTGCTCCCCTAATTTCTATGCCAATGGAAAAATTTTAGTTTTGACATATTTTTCTGTTACACAAAGTGCACAAGGTTTGTTATGTAAATTCTCAACGGTTTTTGAGATAGCTTACATTAAATAGGTCAAAGTTCAGATTTTACATAAAAAACCTTATGAACTTTGTATACTAGAAAATTACAGATTTTAGAAAAATATGTCAAAACCAAAATTTTTCCAGTGGCGTAAAAATTAGGGGGTACACATGTTGAACCCCTATCGACCGTACGTCCCTAGTTCAAGTTACAGACAGGTAATTATTGCTGTAATATTAGAATAATTAATATAGACCGACACAAAAAAAATCATAAAAAATATAAAGCCATTCTGGAGTTACACAAAAAAATGTTATTTTTTTTCCTAAAAATTTAAGACCCTATAATTTCGTTAATACTCTATTTAGAGAATGTGGTTTTAAAATTAAGTAAATATTCAACCGCCGAAGTTTGTCCCCTTTATTCTGAGACACCATGTATATTTACGAAATCCCAGTAGTGTTCAAGTAATTTGCGCCACCCTGTATTATAAATTAGATCTTTGAATATTTTTAATTATGATCTGTTGTGGTCCAGTGGGTAAGATCAGTTTGATGTTAGCTCTTGGTCGGCAGCTCCAAGCTTCATTTTTCGACCACCAGTTAAATAATTTTACAAATTCAGCCGATTCTCGCTTACTTTGATCGAAGTATTGGAATTGGGAGGAGAATAATTTCAATTATTCTTGAAGCTCATATTGAATAAACATATATTATATTGTTAATATATTTGATTTGTTAAGAAGATAATTCAGTCAAATAATATTGATGAAATACATCGTCATCGCAGGCTAGCTACATAATAGAAGTGTACTGTTATCCAGGCCCGACGAGAGGGTGTTGAAGGCGGTACAAAATAACGGGGTCCGGTGCTTATGGGGGCCCAAGCCTTGCACAGCAGGCAACTTATTATTTTATACAAATAAAAAACTCGCACTTTCCGTTAATAAAATTCCATAAAAATCTATCAAATTCCTTTATTTGTAACAATTTACTAAAATGACCATTCTCTTATAATCCCCTAATGATAAACTAGTTTTCTACGTGGTTTTCAAAATCAAAATATTTTATTATTTAACATATCCTCCTCTTAATTTAATAGATTTATTACACGGAACCTGCAACGCTTCTAAGCCTTTCAAAAACAACTTTTATCTTGCTCTACAAACCAGGCCTCCACAGCTTCTATAACATCTTCGTTTGAAGAAAATTTACGACTTTTAATACTTTTTTTTAGTTCAAGAAAGGATGATAGTTGGAAGGAGCGATTTGTGTGCATATAGGCATTGTCCTGTACAAACAAAACACCTTTGGACAATTTTCCGCGTCTTTTCTCCTTAATATTTTCTCGTAGACTGGTCGAAACGTCGAATAGTAATCTCCAGTTATTGTTTTTTTTCCAGCAGATCTTTGAACACGAAACTTCTTAGGCCTCGGAGAAATAGTGTTTCTTCTCTCGATCGATTGCTGCTTTATTTCTGGGTCGTAGAAATGTACCCAAGTTTCATTCATAGTAACAACACGGCTTAAAAGCTGCATCTTTTTCAAACCGAGTATAGGTCGAATGCAATGCTTCTACCCTTGCTCGCTTTTGGTCAACATTCAGACATTTAGGGATCCATTTTGCATACACTTTTCTCATATGCAAATCGACGTGAACTATATGATGGACGCGTTCATATGAAATTTTCAGTGCTTCAGATATTTTTTTTAGCCTTCCCGATCGTTCTTCATCTTCAAAGGAAAATTTACCCCTTTTAAAGCTTGCAATCCAATTTTTCACGATAGCATTCGACGTACATTGATCGCCAAGCATATCTTCGTAAATTTGCTTACCGCTTAACTCCTTAAAATACAGATACTTGTTGATGGTTGATTTAGGAGGCCCGTGATGTTTTGTGTACACCAGGGCCCGGCACGTCTCTCTGCAGCCCTGCTGTCATCTGTCCCAAAGGACCAGATCCATGAATGGTAAAGTAGATTTCCATATCGTCCCTAATAGCACAAAAGGTGAAATTGACGTTTTTTATGGTCCATTTAACGTCAGAACGTCCGAGAACCAAAATAAAATGTTTTATAAACGTTTGTGCAAGAACGTTTTTAAAAGGAAAATAAAGAAACGTCCAAAATATATCGTCAAAACGTCCGAAATCATAAATAAAAAAACGTTGTCTAAAACCTACGATAAAAAACATCTAGTACTTAAATGGTTTTTTAACATCCATATCAAAGGTTTTTTATAAAGTCACAATAGGGACGCTTTTAAAACGTTTTATTTGAGTCGTTTTTAAAACCACCATCAGAAAACGTTTTGTTTAGGTCCTCAAAAGCATGTTTTGAGAAAAATGCAAAAAGTTACGTTTTTTAAACGTTTTTGTAAGTTGTTTTTACAACCACTGTAAAAAGGTCCAAAACGCGTTTTTTTTGTCTGCAAAAGTATGTTTTGAGAAAGAATCATAAAAGGGACGTTTTTTAAACGTTTCATTTCAGTCTTTTTTAAAACGACCAGTAGAAAAGTCCAAAAAGCCTTTTGTTTAGGTTCTCAAAAGCATGTTTGGAGAAAAAGTAAGACAGTTACGTTTTTTATACGTTTTTGTAAGTTGTTTTTATAACCACTGTAAAAAACGTCTAAAAGACCTTGTTTTTAGGACTGCAAATGTATGTTTTGAGAAAGAATTATAAATGGGACGTTTTATAAACCTTTTATTTCAGTCGTTTTTAAAACCACCAGTATAAACGTTCGAAAAACGTTTTGTTTAGGTCCTTAAAAGAAAGTCAGAAAGTTACGTTTTTTAAACGTTTTGTAAGTTTTTTTATAACCATACTTTATAAACTTCCAAACGACGTTGTTTTTAGGTCTTCTAAAGTATGTTTTGAGAAAGAATTATAAAAGGGACATTTTATTTTAGTCGATTTTAAAATCACAAGTAAAAACGTTCAAAAAACGTTTTCTTTGAGTGCCCAAAAGTACGTTTTCATAAAAAGTCATAAAAGGGACGTTTTTTAAACTTCTTTGTGAGTCGTTTTTATAATTAGTGTAAAAAAACGTTCAAAAGACGTTTTGTTTAGGTTCGAAAAGAATGTTTTCTTAGAAAGTCAATAAACATATTTCAGCCGTTTTTAAAATCACCGGTAAAAGCTTTCTCCGCTCTTAGTGGCAGTAAAAGTATACTTTTTATTTCTGTTACATTATTTACCGTCTATTGATTTATTTTTCCTGATATTTTTCTATGGTCCTGTCTATGAAATAGTATATTTTTCAACAAGCATAGAATGAAGGCTATTATTCACGAGAATTAAAATTCCGATACGAGCGGCAGCGAGTGTCGGAATAATTCGAGTTTATTTTAAAAAATATTGTAAAACGTAGGCATAAGAAGCCGCCAAAATCACCATTTGTTACAAAATTTTGTTCCAAAGTGTTTTTTCACTTTCCACTGACCTATGAGTTTGTTTGGTGATAATATTTATTGTTACGTATATTTTACCAACAAATACCAATATTAATAAATACGATTTTTTCATTAATATTCCCCTTATTTTTAGGGTTCCGTACCTTCGTATATATGCGAATTGTGATATTAGATATTGTATTATTTTTATCTGTGCAATCGTATTAGTTTTGTTAAAAAACGCATTTTTCATCTTATAATTTTTTTTCTATCTTTGTCGGTTACGCTCATATTAACATATTTGTTCGATGTATTTCAAAATTAATATATCTAAGTATATATGTGGATTATGATATTGATATTATCTTTATCTGTGCTGTTATTAGTTTTGTTAAAAAACTCATTTTTCGTCTCATATTTTTTTTCTTCGTCGTACACACATCCGCCAGGTTATTTTTCTTTTCAGTTCTTTAAATTCTTTTATCAAGTATTTTTGACTTTTTAGTTCGATTAAAATTTTAAAGTCCTCCTTAATAATTCTACCTCTGCACATCCGGCTTATATTCTACGTTTGGTACGGAACCCTAAATGTGCAAAGTTCGACACACACTTGACCGATTTTTTTAATACTCTCTCCTTTATTATCGAAAAAATTATTGTATATTATATTACTAGGAGTAGAAAGTTTTTATTATTTGTTGAGCTCAGAAGTTTACTGCCAAGGCGCTATAGCCGAGGCAGTATAATCTTAGCAAAACACAAATAATAAAGTTTTCTTTTCCGAGTAATATATATTATTTTTTCTTCAAGCGTAAAGATAATTCAAGTTATATGTAGCAAAAAAAAGAAGAAATTTTCAAAACTGATAAACGTCAAATTAAATAAATATTACAATGAGAGTTCCTACCTACTCAATTATCACGCCCATAATAAAGCTTAGCAGGTTTTCATTATTGTTCTAGTACAATAATGAAACTCATTTGTTGTACTAGTAAAACAATAGGATATTTTTACGGTCTGTGTTGCCGAAAGTAATATAGTTATTATTATATGCTTGAAGAAAAAATAATTTAATTTAGTTGTTAGTAGTGGATAAGTAGTAGTAGGATAAGTAGTAGTACATATATCAGGGAAGTCTATTATTGCTTTTCAACGAAATTTCTACTGACGTACTATTATGTATCTTTTATTATTACCTGTTTCTGACGAGCATCCAGCTGATTGTGGCCAGTCGCAAGCATTTATCGTTGGATTAAAGTGGAGATTAGCCGAACAGTTGAATAAGTATGGTATTCCATTAGAACATTGCCAAAATTTTCCACAATCATCATGAGGGATATATACCGGAAACGGACCATCTTGAGGTGGACAATTTGCTATAAATAAAAATTTTTGTATAAAAATTAATTTTACAGTTGGTTTTCTTAATTTTGTCAAATATTCTATAGTTCATTTTTACGCAATTTCTTATTTAGAATGTAGTTTGGTCAGTTTCAAATAGCTTTACATTATATTTTATTATTAAACTAATAAAAGTTTTGGGTCTTCTACGTTGTACAGAACAATAGAAAAAGGTTTGTAACCCAAACTATTATAGATTACATAGGGGTCTATTCTGCAACTTCTCGGTTAAATTTTAAAGGCCTTTAAAATTTTAACAGCCGCTAATATTATTTCGGTATTCGCTAACTGTCTTTCCGTTTAAAACTAATAGGATTCCTTTAAAATAGTCCGTTAAACCAGTAGCTTTTAAAAGGGAAGTTAAAAGTAAGTATTAAAAAGTAATGGTATTAAAAATGGAGTATTTTGATATTACTGGTGAGGCTTTAATTGAAGAATTAATAGAAAATGAAGACAGGTAGTTATTATGATAAAAATTTTATGTTTCGTGTTGAGTAAATATTTATTTTATTTTAGAGCTGAATTAAGAGTGAAAGAGCCGCCAAAATCACTGGTAATGGTGTTTTCTAAAGTTTCCATGACACCACCTTCTCTTTAAATGACTCCCTCAATACTTATTTTAAATGTCAAAGTTAATAATTTTTCCTCCAGGTCTGAGAATGGCTTTACTGGAGAGCTTTATCTTTCCAGGCAACCTATTAAGTAATCATTAATCATTTTATTTTTTCGTGGTTAATTTAAATGACACTTTACACTAACATTTTGAGATTAAGTAGTCGAAAATTGTCTTCTTTTTTCTTTTTAACATGAATGTTGAACTACTACAAGTTAAAATGTTACCAATATCAATGTTGCCAAGTCTTATAGACTATTTTTAACGGTATCCTTTAAAATTATATTATTTTTAACAGCCCTTTAAAAAACGCGCATATAGAATAACACTTTCAATATTATTATTTAAAGGCCCTTTAAAATATACATTTTTAATGGCCTTTACATTTTAAAGGAATAAATACAGAATAGACCCCATAGACGTATAGTAAGATTATTTTCAATTTTTCCATAAAAATAGCATTTTATACATATTGTTTTATTATACAGGGTGAGTCATGAGGAACTGTACATACTCCTACCTCATATTGAGGTCCCTATGGCTAATATCAAATGGCCCTTAAAAAGTGTCTGCTCCCATTGTTTAATAATATACAGAGGGAGTTGTGAATTTTGACTGAAATTTCTTTTCGTCATAACTTCGTTATATTTTGGTAAAACGTTACACTACTACCACCTAATAATTAACTGATTTATTCACGTTAGAAAAAAATCAGTCCGGTCTTAAATAGTTAGTTTGTTTTTTTCATATAAAAAATTTCACCCTGTATGGGGTTTTTGAAAACTGTAATAAATATTTTACAAAGTAAACACATAGACAACAGAAATGGCGTATTTATTTTTTCCCCACACAATTACTCAATTTCTAATAAAAACATCTTTGATTATAAATTAAAAGTTTAGCAAAATGAACCATATGTTTCGAAAATATAACTTTTCTTGCAAAAATTTAATTTTTTGCACAAAAATTTTATTTCTAATTACTAGTACAAACATAGCTCGTGCTACGTTTTTATTAATACAACGGTTTTAGTTAATTTCCAGAGTTGACTTTCAAAAAGTACAAGCTGTTTTGAATAATACTAAAACATCGCCCTGTATAATTTTTCTTTAGTGATTTATCGGTATTGACATTTTATCAAATTCTCAGAATTTTGTATCGAAAGAAAAAAATCCGGTTTGATCTTTTTAAAATTAAAGAAAAGAAAATAGAACATTAAAAATGAACGAATTTATTTATATTTTTAAGAAAATTTAAATTTATATTTTTAACATTAATAAATTTTGAGAGGGTAGTGAAAAAAATTGGGTTAACAATATTCTTGTTTATTTTTGTTTAATTTAGTTTAATTTATGTTTGGCCCCTTTTTGCAATTTCTCAAATTTAAAAACGAAATATAAGTCTGCAGGTTGTTTTAAATTTTAACTTTATTTTTTATTAACTCCAAAAAAGATGTAGTTTTTTTTATTTTGAACAAAGTAAAAGAAAATTCCGAGAATTCGATAAAATGACAATACCAATGAATCACTAAATAAATATTATACTTACTGTTCAAAAGTTATGACCAAAAGAGATTTCAGTCAAAATTCACAACTCCCCCTGTCTATTATTAAACAATGGGGGCAGACACTTTTTAATGGCAATTTGATATACCCCATAATATGTACCTCAATACGAGGTAGGAGTATGTACAGTTCTTCATGACTCACCCTGTATATAAATCCATTAATTTCAACGATTAATTGAAATAAAATATTTCCAAGTTAAACTGAAAAATCGATAATGAAAAATTCGTTTTTTGTTTTTTTTTGCATTTTTTACGATATTTTTTCATAGAACAATATATGTTTTTCATATCATCTTAAAGTCGAGGTTTCATCGAAGAAAATGAGCACTGATAAAGTTAAAAAATTAGAAATTTGTAAACTAACTTTTTCGATTGACAATTATCCTTTTTTTAAATTTAAATTCGTATAAAATCAAAAAATAATCATTTGGCTTTGAAACCATTACAGCTTATTTAAAACACAAATAAGAATGTTTTCACAAAGTTTCATAAAAAATAGTTATTTATGCAACAAGTGTGTAAAGTGAAAAAAGGCACTTTACACACTAGTTGCATACAATATTTTTTCTACTACCATAATTTTTATATACAAAAATAGATTTCGCATGCAAGAGGTTAACAAGCTATTTTCGAAAATCTTGAAGTTAACCAGTTGATTCCTGGCACATAAAACCTTGGCAACATAAGAATATTGCAAAAAATGTGTTTCATATGTAAAAAAGTTATTTTGAAAATTTTATTTTACTTTACGCACTAGTGAAAAAAAGTAAAACTTTACGCACTCCTAACAGTAATAGAAAAAAATATTTTTTTCTCTATAATTTTGAGGCTATGTTGAAAAATGATTAATGCAAATGTTTTAATTATATGCCTCGGGCAAACGCCCAAACAAATTTGTGATAACCGGTAAGACTTCGTATACAGGGTGTTGAAAATTTCAATGTACACTATTGGGATTTCGTTAACCGTTATAGATACAAAGTTGGTCAAATGGGAAAAATGGTGCATATTATCAATTCAAATTTACCGGATTTTGAAAAATTTTAATATCAGGTCCGGTTTCCGAGATATTTACTTAAAATCAAAATTGACGATTTTCGTTTTATTTAATTATCACCTTTATTTTTAAAGACAGAAGAAAACTTTTTTAATCTTTTTTGTTGAAGACCAAATACCGTTTAGGAAATTTTGTAAGTACTGTCCTGTTTATTTTATTCCAAAAATTTTTTTTAAAAAGTTAGCACCTAGGAAAAAGCACAATTTAATCACAAAAATTCATACACAAATTTACAATTACAACAAATAATTACTAGGTCGTTTAAATGAGACAAAGTTTTTATTTTACATTTATTTTTTATTTTATTATATTCCTGTTACGATTCAATAGTTGAAGATTAAATTATATTCTTTATTCTCTGATTACTGTTATGTAAAAAAATGTAATTCAAATATTTAATAATGCCCAATAACTTAATGTTTAATTAATTTTATTCAAAAAGATTTATAAATATTCAAGATGAAAATGATCAGGACCGTACTTACAAAATTTCCTAAAGTACAGGGTGTCCCAAATTGGTATGTTTTGCAGGGTATCTCGTAAACTAGAAGAGATCGAAAAAAAGCAGTTAAGATGTTATGACTTCTTTTTTTGTTAAAGTAACGATAGCTTAATTAAATCTTTAGTAGCTCCCTGCATTTGGAAGATACAGGGCGATTATCGGAAACTGTCGAAAACTGCAAGGTTCTATAACTTCTTAATTAAGAAAAATATAAAATAACTTTATAAAAACTTTTGATAGATATATTATTAAAGAGTTCACTGGCGTACAAGAATTTTTTTTTAGGGGGTCTCACTAAGGAAATATAATGAAAACTTATATTTTTTTAAATGGGACACCCTATATATTTTGACGTTTTTTGTTTCGTTTTTTATTTCTAAGTCACCTGATATGACATATTACATATTTATTTTTAGTGGTTGGTGCTACAGTGCAAATAAACCATTTATCAATGTTATCAGGCGAAAGACCTTTAAAAAATTGAACACTCAGTAACGAAACTTCACATTTCATTATAAGGATACTGATGTGTTAAAATTTTATTTATCAAAATTATAATTAATAAAAAAAAACAGATTAAAAAAATTAAAACAATAAACTTATGAAATAACAATAAACCTTGTAATAACTATAATCTACCTCTAACTAATTTTAGTATAATTTGAAAATTACATTAAATGTTAAAAATGCCCTCCATTTTGTTGTAATAATAATTGGCACCTTTTTCTTGCTGATCTTACAAAATTGAGAATGAATGTGCATTGGCTTTAATTTTCACTATCCTTTTAATAAAATGTTAAATTTCGTTACTGAGTGTTCAATTTTTTAAGGGTCTTTCACCTGATAACATTGATAAATGGTTTATTTGCACTGTAACTACAACCAGTGAACATAAATATATAATATGTGATATCAGGCGAATGAGGATTAAAAAACGTCGAAATATACAGGGTGTCCCATTTAAAAAAAAAGTTTGCATTATATTTCCTTAGCGAGACCCCCTAAAAAAAATTCTTGTACGCCTGTGAACTCTTTAATAATATATCTATCAAAAGTTTTTATAAAGTTATTTTATATTTTTCTTAATTAAGAAGTTATAGAACCTTGCAGTTTTCGACAGTTTCCAATAATCGCCCTGTATCTTCCAAATGCAGGGAGATACTAAAGATTTAATTAGGCTATAGTTACTTTCACAAAAAAAGAAGTCATAACATCTTAACTGCTCTTTTTCTAGCTCTTCTAGTTTACGAAATACCCTGCAAAACACACCAATTTGGGTCACCCTGTACATAACAATTGTTTTGTTTTTATAAAATAAAGGAGGCATGTTATTTATTTACAATATCATATTTTAAATACAAATAATTAAAAAAACAAAAAGGAATAATTGACAAAATTGAGACTTTTTGGGTAATTTTAGTTTTTAAAATAATAGGTATAAATATTATTTTCCAACAAAAAACTGTAATTTTAATTTTACTTTAGCATTTCATTTTTCTTAGACGATGTTAGTCGTCGGACGTTTCTCTGAAATGGACATTCATATTTGCAATAATAGTCCAGTCATCGACTCAGATTTTTTCAAAACTAAGCACTTTAAACCGGTCAAACTTTTGGAGCGTATTATAAATACATAAATAAACTGAATTATGAAGTTGTACCGGTTATTTTGAATTAAGGTGGTAATTAGGGGGTGATTTTCACATTTTTTGTCGCCGAGAAAAATAGGGATCAACTTTATTTTCATCATAACTCACTTAGTTTTGATGTTACAGGATTTTATACAAAATGAAAATAAAAGTGTTTTCAGGCACTTTAAAAATGGTTCTATAGGTTTTCCTCGAAAACGCATTGTTTTTTTTATATTAGAAACCAACACATGATGAATAACGACCAGGGGACTTCGGTCCTTAAATGCGACCTCGCGATATGTCTACAATTGCGGTCATGTCGGGGGGAGAACCTGAGGGTGGTGGTAGGGGACTTGGGGATCAAGTGCCGATTAGGTTCAATATCCCCTTGGTCAGGGGTTATTCAGGTGTGTGTGTGTGTCCACTCTAGGTGGTCATAATTTAGTCTAAATCTAGTCTAAATCAATTATAACTAAACAAAAAAGTCTCAATTTTCTTAATTATTTATTTTTGTTTCTTTTATTAAACTTTTAATTTAGCAAATACAGTTTTTTAGCTGAAACTCGATTTTTTTACCATTAAAATGATGTACATAACAATTGTTTTGTTTTTCTCAAATAAAAGAGGCATATTTATTTACTATATCATATTTTAAATATAAGTAAATAATTATTAAGAAACAAAAAAAAATAATTGACAAAATTACGACTTTTTAGGTAATTTATTACAGTACATTTATTTAAATTACTGTATAAAATTACAAATTATTCATTTGTATTGTGTTATGTAGTTTACAAATTGTTGTGTTTTTTGTATACTAAATTGTAATACATCTTTTTATATATATCATTGTTTTATTTTAATAAAAATGAAGACCAGTTAATGAAACAACTTCAAATTAAACTAAAGTACGGTCCATATTTAACTTTTAAAAGAGATACTATTTCTTTAAAAGATTTATAACAGTTGCCCATAAAACAGTAAAAACACTAATAAATCCTAATGAACCATCATAAAATATGAATAAGTCAGTCTCAAATATCCCTTCGTCTTACTATAACTCGTGTGAAAAAGCATTTTTCCTACGGCTGCTTAGAAAATACACAAAAACGCATTGTCAACTTGCCTTGAAAAACGTCAATTTCAAACAGCGTGTGTAAACGTTTACACACGCCGTGTGCAAAGTAAAATGACAGTTCAACTACTAATAATAACATAACATATATCAATGAATTGAGATGAAATCTAGCATGCGGACACTGTCACCACTGACAGTTCTCATTTCTCATTAAAATAAATTTAAATTTATTGCAACTTTAGAAAATAAAGTGGCAGCCGTAGGAAAAGTATAGTGTGTAACTCGTGTGAAAAGCGCTATTTTCAACACTTGTTAAACAATATACTATTTCACACTTTGTGACTTGTGGCACAAACCGTCATATGCGTGTGAAAAGTGCTATTTTCAACAATTGTTAAACAATATACTATTAATTGTTCTTGTTCCTGTTTAATATAATAAAGGAGCTGGTAAAAAACTCTCTAGAAATAATAATTTGTATAATCGGGTGTTGTTCAGTTGGTCCCAGCGGTAAATTTTGTCAGCGGGGTTCCGTAATCCTACCGGTCTTTTGGCCTCAAGTTTTAAAATTGGGTGGGCCTTTTGGGCACAGTGGTTATCGACCATAAAATAACTAATCCTTTTGATTCAAAGTAATATTAAAAAAAAAATAGGAATAATTTCAGTGATTTTTAAAATTTTTTTTCTCAAAATAAATAATCTTGGTTTGATTTTATAGTAAAGAATTTTTACTCGAAATAAAAACATTGCTTTGACAAAAATTGTATTTAAACTGTATCTAAAACAAATTAAAAAAAATCAGAATTAATACAAAACAATATGAAAAATCACAAGAAATATACTATTAGAAAAATACAACACTAAGAAAAGTATAAAATAGCTACATAAAATACCGATTAAAAATTATACTAGGTAATACAAAATACAACACTAAAAAAATATAAAATATATAAACCACCGAATAAAAATTATATTATATGTTTATAATGGTACGAAACTGCGTTAATAAATTGACACCTTGAAAGTGTGTTATTTTTGTATTGTTTTATTAAATTCGTTAAATACACATGGCGTTTTTTATAATTCGAGTTTTTAAGTTTGCTAGGTATATGACAATGTGTACTATTTAATTTCACATATGTATTTAACTGAATATCGAGAATAACAGATAAATTTGAGTAGTAAAATAAGACAACCCCATTCATAAAACCAATAATTTTATTCAAACTGTAACTAGGAATAACCCACAATTGAAGAGATTACAAAAATATTATTTAATATTTTAAATAATCTTATTTCATTTTCTTAGAACCCTTAATCCGGCTTTCGTGCCCAAAAAGCCTACACCTTTAGAAGGGACAGAAGATTAAATTCGGGTAAAACTGACCACTGTGCCGAATAATTTAATGTATAATAAAGTTTTGATCGTTCTCTCATAAGAAAGGATCTGGTCCTTCGAAGATACAATTATCAATTCCATAGTTTCTGACCCGTCAGATATTACATATTATTCATTTAAAAGAATTAATTTGTCTATAATAGTTTAACAAGTGTTGAAAATAGCACATTTCACACGCATGTGACGGTTTGTGGCACGAGCCTGAAAGTGTGAAAGTGTGAAAAGTACTTTTTCACACGAGTTACACACTATACTTTTTCTACGGCGCCCACTTTATTTTCTAAATTTCCAACAAATTTAAATTTATTTTAATGATAAATGAGAACTGTCAGTAGTGACAGTGTCCGCATGCTAGATTTCATCTCAATTCATTGATATATGTTATGTTATTATTAGTAGTTATATTGTCATTTTACTTTGCACACGGCGTGTGTAAACGTTTACACACGCTGTTTGAAATTGACGTTTTTCGAGGCAAGTTGACAGTGAGTTTTTGTGTATATTCTAAGCGTCCGTAGGAAAATTATTTTGCTCTCACTAATCGCGTTGCAAACAGCCAATGAAAGACTTGTTATAAATCGCCGAACATTTCTACAAGTTTGTATAGCTTTTGTAATTTTGTTTTTTGATTTTTTAACAATGTTCAGGTCATTCAAACGAGTTGCAAATTCAGTTTTAATATTATTTCAGTATTCTGCATCTTGTGTTCAAGTTTGAAAACATTTGTTTTAATTTATGAAAAATTGACTTTAAAAATGCTTAGATGACTGGCCTATAAAACCAGTTTAAATTTAATCGGAACCCAAGCTTTTTTTAAATCAACAATGGTATCTACCTGGGATTTTTCAGAAATAACTCTACAACATGGTTTCTTCTATCTACCTTTGGTAACTTCATTAAAAACTGAATAGATGGCAGCACTACTGGTAAAGCCTTCGACTCTTAACTACAACTAATAACTAGGTGGTGATGACTAAACTCTTCGATCCATTAGAGATTGGATCCCCTAGATTGCAAACTTGAGTCTCTTCTTGAATTAGAATTTCTCATCTTTTGTCTAAACCTACTTCTAGTAATCGTAAGGGGTTGCGAGAATACTGATGCAAATTTAAATTCATGAGATCAAACTCATTAGATGATAAACGTTTGGGGGCTGCGATTAATAGTCCCCACCCCTTTGTAAGGGTAGGGTGGATTTGTTCAGAAATGGACTTTCTGAAACTCTTACAAATAAGGGCGGTTCGTGTTAACCCAGGCGAGACGTCCCTTGATAATTAGTGAGTGTTCTTTGAAGAGGATCGAGATTTTTGCAATCTATGGAATATAAATTTAAACAAAAATTCTGCGCATCCTTTGAGATATAGTTAAGGTTTATATAGATGAAGCTATATATATTTTTTACCACAGAATATAAACTAATTAGTTTATCTTCTGTGTTTTTACTGAAATTTATTATTTCCAGTTGTGATGAATTACAGTTAATGATTAAATAAATAATAAGTATTAAAATTTTATACAAGACCATATTTATGATGGATATACAGGAATCATAAACTTATTTCAAAATTGTATAGAGAAAATTAAATATTAAAGAAATCTAGTGATTAGAAAATTTGAAGGTAGAAGAATAATAAACAAAAAGGTCAATTAAGAAAAATGATATACGGTTTGTCAATGTAAAAAAGGTTCAATTGAAAGTTTTTTAGAGATATAGACATTATACAGGGTGTCCCTCAAATAGTGTAAAAAAATTCAAGGGGTGATAGTACTCCTAAAATTAATGAAAAACGTTCCTATAAGCATCGTCGTTAAATGAATATTAAGGGAGTTAGGGGCTTTAAAAGAGTAAATTTTAAAAACTTTTTTTTAATTATAAGTTTAAAAAACAAGATAAAATTTGGAAAAAAAACTAGGGGGCATAAAATTTAACAATAAATCCAACGGTGATATCGAAAAATTATTTTTATAATCGGAACGGGTAGAGGGTTAATTTATACATAACATTTTTGGGGTTTTTTTTTTACAACGCGGGTACAGGTTTTAAATCTACATGCTTTTATCGGTCAGAAAGGTATTCTTGTTGCAAGTCGCTTAGAGTAACCGTTTTCGAGAAAATTGAAGGTAAACAGTTTGCTGAACATTAATTTGAGAAAAAGATAAATTATTTTGGTTCCTCACAGGTTAATACAATTTTATGAAAATTGTGGTTTGTTAAACAAATTATATAAATCGAAATTTTATCCTGTTTTTTAAACTTTTAATAAAAAAAAAACATTTTCAAAATTTACTCTTAAAGCCTCTCTCGTAAATGACCTATCCTTATAGGTACTTTTTCTATTAATTTTAGGAGTACTATCACCCCTTGAATTTTTTTACACTAATTGAGGGACACCCTGTATACCAATTAAATGAATGAATTCCATTTCTTTAAAACAAAAATTATCAAATTTAATGTACCAAGGAGGAGAAATTTAAGTCAAGAATATTACTGGGAGAAATTGGGTTATATAAAACTATTCGAGAAGCAATAAATTAAAGAAAGTAAGAGATTTGGTTAAAAAAAAATGTTAGAAGGTTTAGATACGGGTTTAGAAGCAAATAAAAGAGAACAAGAGGCAATTAACAGGATAAACATAAAATTACTAAGGCCCAAAAGCCTCAGTATTAGTTTCGTGATGGCGAAAAAAATTTCTTATCCCCACTATTTTATCACTTTTCTCGACGTTTCCAGGGCTCCTTGAGTCCGAAAATGCAAAAAAATCCTGTCCGGACGTCTGGATGTCTGTCTGGATGTAAACACTGTAACTTTTGAACGAAAGCTCCGATCGAGTTAAGGTTTTCACTTAACGTAGTTAGTTTTGTCGAAGGAAGAACCCTATTGAATTTGAACATAATTGAACCGGCCCTTTCGGTACCCGCCATACAAATTAAAGTGGTTTGCATGGGAAAACTTTTTTCCAATTCAAATTTTTAGAACTGTTTCCACTTCACATCATGTATAATATTCCTCTACATGTATCTGAAAGTGTGGCCAGTATCGCACAAGCCATTCCGGTACCCGCCCCAGTATCCATAAAAATCAAGTTCTCAAGGGATAAACTTTTTTACACTGCAAATAAAAAAAAAATACGTCACCGCCAATGATTCATAGCGTTTCTAGAATTTATACATATTTTTTGATAATTCCATACTCATATGTTAAAAATGCCATATACTAATACAAAATCGTAGTTTGCTGTCGGATATTTAACCAATGAGGAAGGATGAGAAATAGGTCTGTTCGCTGTGTCTCCAATAAGTACAATATTGTACACTAGAGTAGATCATGTATGACTGATATCGTTCGGTGATTTCTGGTGTACACTACACTATGTTCGTAGTTAAAATGTTGTAGCACAATAATTTCAAATAAATTTAATACCAAATCTAGGTGTTCCACTTGATTTGGAGAAGGTGTGAGAAGTGTAGTGCAAATTGATTGGACAGTGTGAAGTTAGGTGTTTTTTGGTTAAAAACATTTTGTTTCCTCGGTTCAATGTTATGGATTATCCAACGAAACAAGCAGTTTTGGTTAGATTATCCAAGAATGTTTTGTCACGATTGATGAAAGCATAGGACTGATTCCATTGAATTATCATCGTCAGACGAACTAGTTATTGATTGTCTATGATTTCATCATCACTGTCCATTTTAAAATGTTAAAGGGATTCACAATTCAGAAACACAAATAATAAGCATAACCTAGAAATCTCAAAAATACCAGCAACGAACAGATGTTGAATGTATTACACTTGACTCCACTACACTCATCGACAATGTTGTTATGCAGGAACTTTTGACTGTGCTGAAGTTGGTCACAAAATAGTGCCCAATGGTGCTTCTAGACTCGTTCGATGGTTTCTTCTTCATCGCAGAGTGATTTATGACACCATAAAATAGCAGATTCCATTTGTCTAAAGTAGTGACATGCATTTTTTGTACGATTCACTTCAATTGGCTTAATTGCAAATATTTTTGTCCTTTTGGGTTGAAACTGCCCAAAAAAGCGACTCACAGTCTTGACGTATTATAAATTTCAATTATTTATATCTTCTAGCCCAAAATTAAAATATACTATAACAGTTACCAAAATGGGTTTAACAACATGTAAAAGACAATAAATTATACTAATGGTGTGATTTGTTTCAATAATTTTTGCAAAATATTTTGGGCTGGGGAGAAGGGAGAGACTACAAAGTTGATTGTTTTTAAATTTTTCTGCTTATAGTCTCGTCCTTGACACAAGTTTACAATTTATTTTGAGATATTTCGAAAAAATTCATACTTATACTATTTTTTATCCTCTTTTCTATGAAGTTGATTTTAATATCTCTTAAATTTTTCTGTTTATGCGAGTTAGACTTGGCAGACTAAAAATTTCTACTTTTCTTATCTTCTAGTCTACAAAACTGCTAAACTATAACCTTTACTAAAATGGATTTTGATTTTCTGAAGAATAAATTCATTTCTGGTCATCTTTGGACCAAGCAATATATTCAATAACAAATTCACTGCAGGCGAAAAATGTCATAAAATGAAATAGTGCCAGTTTTTGTGTATTTTCCAATAGTGCGTGCTCTAGTGCCACTTCAGAACTAAAAGTGCCACTTTTGGCACAATTGTGCTACATTGGACAACACTGCTCATCGACACCGACAAGTGGAATGTTAATAGATATAGTGTAAAATATAAATTCCATATAGAAACAGCGAACAGACTTAATATATCTGGATAAAAAAACGATAAGAGGCCCGCACACCACGTGACTTTTATGTTTGCCGGTTAGTGAATTATCCAAGGAAAATGTACTTGTATTCTAATAAATGGGGTGTAAAAATTGTTTTTTTAATATTTTCCGGTTAATTTTAAGTAATCTTACCCTCTAGTCCAATTTTTTCTGCGCAGGACATGGTAGATCGCCATAAAACATAATTAGTCGGTTTTGGACGAGACTCACCTAATATAGCAAATAAAAATATTTGTCAGAAGAGCGCGCCTTTGCTACTTTTTCAAATTTATCTAGAAAAAAAGTTGATAGCCGTATCACTTTTACTAAAAATAATTTAAAAAAAAGTGCAATACACGCGTTCTAAAGAATTAACTACAGAATCGACTGGTGAACACCGCAGCTTCCTATCTTTAATATTAACGGAGCGCCCGTCCACAAACGATTTCAGGCAAAATATTATATGGTATTGGCGCCTCATAATACCCCGTTAAAAGGGCAACTATGTGTTTTTGTTATTTATTATTTTGTCATGCTGGGTTAAAACTTTTAAACGTCAAATTATATTAAATTTGAAAACAATATAATTAAAGAAATAGAAAATTATTATTGTTTAAATTATATTGAAATTGAAAAATTTATTTATTCATGGAATTTGGAAAACCATTCGAACTCAGATTTTGGGAAGGATATTTTCAAATTTCTTTCTCGTATTTACTTTCATATAGGCAATTTAACTCGATCTATTTGACAAAATCATTCGACCTAACGGTCTCGTGATTTTTTTAAAAGATGTCGTTAAATTGCTAATGAAAATAAATACTCGAAATGAAACTTATAAAAAATATTCGGCCAAATCTACTACTTCAGTTCAGAATTACCAACGGTAATACACCAAGACCTTGATAAATAGTCAGCTATTTTTGTTGCGTCTTAATTTCGAGAATATTTTAATATTAATTTGATGAGACATAATTTTGGCAGCAATAATCTGTTTAAAGCCCGAGAGCTTAGCTCGAGGGCTTTAATTAATTGATTATTAATGCCAAAATTATGTCGAATCAAATTGTAAAATATTCGAGTAATTTAGCAACAGTATTAATCAAGGTCGTGTTATATTTAGGAAGATTATTTCCCATTATTTTTTCTTTTAAAACTAAGTGTTTAACACCATCTGATATTCCAAAATAAACTTATATACATAAATATCTAAAGTTAAACACTAAAATGTAGAAGTGAGTGTAATCAAGAAGAAAACAACCCTAATAAATTGAATAAAAATTTCCCATCTTTAGATAAAAAGTTATAACTGTAAGTAAGTGGCATCTCTAATAAATATAAAATACTTTGTAAGTAAGTCTTGTTGTTCCTAGATAGTTTAAAAAAGACAAAGAAAAAAATTCTCCCACCCTAAAAGTTTTAATAATTTTTTTCACAAAAACGAGCTTTTCAGACCGAATGCGGTTTGCCGGAAAATGCTGAGGAAGGAATGTTGTATACAATTTCAAATTTTTAACTCCCTGAAATATCGGCGCCATAGAAAAAAATCTGATGTGGCCAGCACATGACCTCTCGCCATTTTTGAATCAAAAATTTACAGGTTGACACAAAAAAGTATGAAAAAAAATTATATTTTTGTAAATCTGGCAACAATGGCAAAAGTTTAGAAAATTTTAATGAGATGAAAATAAACTGTAGGGTATACAAAATATATGTGTAAAACTTTATTGCCGTTTTCTATAATAATGGCGTCATCACCCATAGCAACTGCCACTTCCGGTTGTGCGATTGGCACCAAAATCTAATCAGATCTAATCTAGGGTATCAGAATCCTGTATGCAAAATTTCAAATTTTTTTATTCAGTAGTTTTTGAGTTATCGTTACTACAACATCCATCCAAACACACACACACACACACACATACACACTAACACACACACACACACACTAACACACACACACACAGACATCATCGCGAAAATATTAAAATCGTATTCTAGGGACCCTAAAACGTGTTTATCCATTGAAAACTCACTACCCAATTTTTAGCATGATTCCTATACCTCTCTTATCTGAAGGACGAGAGGTAAAAAATATAGTAGGTAAATATTTTGGGTTTAAAAAAAAATAATTGAACGTGGTTGTTGATGACGGATTAAATAGAAAATAGATTGTCAAAAAATTGTTTAAAAAAATCTGATGTGGCCAGCACATGACCTCTCGCCATTTTTGAATCAAAAATTTACAGGTTGACACAAAAAAGTATGAAAAAAATTATTTTTTTGTAAATCTGACAACAGTGCCAAAAGTTTCGAAAATTTTAATGAGATGAAAATAAACTATAGGGTATACAAAATATATGTGTAAAACTTTATTGCCGTTTTGTATAATAATGGCGTCATCACCCATAGCAACTGCCACTTCCGGTTGTGCGATTGGCACCAAAATCTAATCAGATCTAATCTAGGGTATCAGAATCCTGTATGCAAAATTTCAAATTTTTTTATTCAGTAGTTTTTGAGTTATCGTTACTACAACATCCATCCAAACACACACACACTAACACACTAACACACACAGACATCATCGCGAAAATATTAAAATCGTATTCTAGGGACCCCAAAACGTGTTTATCCATTGAAAACTCACTACCCAATTTTTAGCATGATTCCTATACCTCTCTTATCTGAAGGGCGAGAGGTAAAAACCGATTATAAACAATAAGAAATTTTTTTTAAGAAAATTTTTTTTTAATCATCATTGACCCTAAACAATAAAATGGTAAAAAAAAATTTTTCAAAAATATTAAAGTAAAGTATTTGTTTATAAACAATTTATCAACAAATAGCGTTAAAAAATCTTACCCAGAATAACATAATCCTTATTTCTAATATAAAAACAGCTATACCAAAGTACATGAGAAAAAAAAATTTAACAACAATTTTACGATTTTTTGTTAACTTAGAAAACTCGTTATAAACAATATAAACAAATTTTAAATAATTTTGTAGCGTCATCTTATTGAGTACTCTCATACAAAAAACTTAAAGAGGCGAAAATTTTTTTTAGGGTGATTATTTAAACAATTATCCAGCTTTCAATGAAGACAAGAGGTATGAAAAAAAATAGTTAATTAACAATAGGCTAGCTTTTTAAAAAATGCATTTAAAATTTTTTTTCTAACGGGACTTAGTGTTGAAATGATACCATAATTTTTTCAAATTTTTAAATCAATAATTAGTGTTTTAAAAAAATTATTTTAGATGTGGTAGTCACTATAGAGGCGGTGTACTCATCCCGAAACGGTCGTGCGGAACAATATTTTCAGCAACAAATTAAAGTTATAAATATTAGATCTAGAGATTCGTAATTCGGAAGTTTTTTTTTTGGAAATTTCCTCCTCTTTAAGGTTTTTTTGCAATTCCCCCTATCTTGTATAGTTTTTAAGTTATCATCAAGAACTAAAAAGGCTTTTTTTCTCGTTCGTTTTTTGTTAATAACAATTACAGTTTTTATGTGCAGGAAAAAATCGAAAAATCGACATGACACATTTCTCAGAATTGCAATCCGCGTCATATTTTTCCTACCCTTCTAATTATTTTTCCCAGAAAACTCACTTCTTGACTAGACTACACCTTTTGAGACAGTATGCGATTTAGTGGAAAATGCTGAAGAAGAAATGTTGTATACATCTTCAAATTTTCAACTCCCTGAAATATCGGCGTCATAGAAAAAAGTACCCCCCCCTCCATAATTTAGATTATTTTTTTCTCTAGTCGAGAAGTGAGTTTTCTGCGAAAAATAGTTAGAAGGGTAGGAAAAATATGAGCGGTGGGTCATTCGACGCGGATTGCAATTCTGAGAAATGTGTCATGTCGATTTTTTCCTGTAAATAAAAATTGTAATTGTTATTAACAAAAAACGAAAAAGAAAAAAAGCCATTTTAGTTTTTGATGATAACTTAAAAACTATACAAGATAGGGGGAATTGCAAAAAAACCTTAAAGAGGAGGAAATTTCCAAAAAAAAAACTTCCAAATTACGAATCTCTAGATCTAATATTTATAACTTTAATTTGTTGCATTTGGTGGAAAATGCTGAAGAAGGAATATTGTATACACCTTCAAATTTTCAACTCCCTGAAATATCGGCATCATAGAAAAAAAGTGCCCTACTTCATAATTTAGATATAGAAGTATAAAAAAAAATAAAAACTACAATTTTGAAAAATGAAAAATTTGAGGAAAAAAATTGAAATTGGCTAAAAAAATAAAATATCGAAAATTATGATTTATATACACTGCGACTCAAAAAGTCTGCACCATATGGGAAAAATTTTTATTATTCATTTGACAGAAAATTTTATTCTTGATAAAAGTTGGTGCATTGCGTAAAACTGCCATTGCAAGCATCAAACTTTCAAATTTCTAAATGGGGCGGGTAAAAAATAGGAATTTTGACCAAGAGTATAAAGAACCCTTATATTTGATAATATTAAAAAAAATTATTTAGGACAGTTGTTTAGAATTAAAAATTAGACTAAGATTTAAAATCACAGCCTCGTACGCAAAAAATCCACTTTTTTTATTTTATTTTAATTTTCAAACCTTCATTTTATTTAGTTAATTTTAGCTAGGTTTTGTTTTACATCGTTAAATTTAAAAATATTTTTTTGACGTAAATAAGTGAATGTTATTTGCATTTTGGTATTAAAAACTTTTGGGTATCACTTTTTTACCCATTTTTTTCAATTAAATCATAATGGTAATTTTTATGTACATGTCTACAAGGTGAAATTTCAACTTTGCACCAAGAAAAAACCAAAAATCATAAAACTTTCAAAAAAAGGTCGAGAATGGTGTGAAAATAACGAAGAAAACCAATTTTTTTTAACCAAAATGGATTATAGTGATTGAAGGAAGGCCCCTAAAGTGCATCCGAAATGATATTATTTTGAGCTAGGCCAAAAACAAAAAATGAATTTTTTGGGTAGTAGGCTGTGATTTTAAATCTTACTGTAATTTTTAATTCTAAACAGTTTTTCTAAATAATTTTTTTTGATATTGTCAAAAATAAGGGTACTTTACTCTTGATCAAAATTCCTATTTTTTGCCCGCCACTGTATACCATTTAGAAATTTGAAAGTTTAATGCTTGCAATAGCAGTTTTACGCAATGCACCAACTTTTATCAAGAATAAAATTTTCTGTCAAATGAATAATAAAAATTTTTCCCATATGGTGCAGAATTTTTTAAGTCGCACTGTATATAACATCTTTATAAAACTGAGAAACAGATGTTTGTATTTCAACCAATAATTGCGTGACCTGCTTTAACGATATTGTCAATCAGCGCCATCTATTGTACAATAGTTCGATAATGTTGCAATGTTGCCATTGTAAATCCAGATAAAATTCATCCTATGTAAAATAACTTTGGTGCAATACATCTGTATCATAAGTCCAAAATGTATTCTAGGATAATTTGGTACAATCGGGCATTACTGAAGTCTAATGATAAAGAAATAATTTCCTGTTTAAAAATTTTCCAAATTTATCCTTGTTTGTGGCACATTACGTCAAAGGAAATTTCGAAAAAATAAAGATTGCAAAAATTGTTGGCACTCTTGAGTTGATAAAAAAAATTAAAACTTTATGGTATACATACAGAAAAGAACTTGATACGGTACAAAAATCAAAAAAAGTGGCGCCGATTATACCAAACTTTTTTAAATTTGATTTTAAAATCAATGTGTAATAATGCAGCTCAGAAAGATTAAAAAATTTATTATATGTGGGAATTTTCAGAAATAAATCTGACAACACGGTTTCTTATAACTACCTTTGGTAACTTAACTAATAATTTATAGATGGCAGCACTCCTACAAAAGGCTTCGACTCTCAATTATAACTAACAACTAGTTTGTGAAGACTAGACTCTTTGATCCATTAGAGATTGGATCCCCTAGATTGCAAACTCGAGTCGCTTTAATTACCAACTTCTCGCTTTTTGTTTAAATCCAGTTCTAGTAATCGTAAGGGGTTGCGAGAATACTGATGCAAACATGTACTTTTGTACACAAATGAGATAAATCTCAAGCGATGATAAACGTTCAGGGGGCTGCGATATTAGTCCCCACCCCTTTGTAAGGGTAGGGTGGATTTGTCCAGCAATGGACTTTCTGAAACTCTTACAAAAATGGGGGCGGTTCGTGTTGTGTCAGGCGAAACGTTCCTTGATAACTAGTGAGGGGTTTTTAAAGACGCTCGAGATTTTTGCAATCTATGGAAAATAAATTAAACAAAAACCCTGCGTCCTGCGTTTCAGAATTTTATTCGAGTATAGAAATTGGAAGGATAATGGCGATGGCCCCAGGAATCTTACAGATTTATCTGTAGTAAGAATTTTTGTAAAACGTTATGCTAATACCAGATAATTAAAGATTTATTCGAGCTAGAAAACATGAGGCCCGGTTTTAAAAAAATAGTTCGTTTTGTTCATATTTATTCATGTAAAAAAATTTCACCTTCACCATTTTTGAAAATTGTAATAAGGATCTTACAAAGTACACAAATAGACAACAAAAATGACGTATTTATTTTCCCTACACGATTACTCAATGTCTAATAAAAAAATCAAATGTGATTATAAATTAAAAATTTAGCAAAAATATAATTATTCCTGCAAAAATTTAATTTTTTGTAAAAATAATTAATATTTAATTACTATTTCGTGATATATATTTAATAACGCATCTCCAGAGTCGGCTTTTAAAAGGTACAAAGTTGTTTTGAATCGTACCAAAACATCGCCCTGTATAATATTTCTTTAGTGGTTCATCGTAATTATATAAAAATTCACCCCTTTCTACGGCGAATATTGGTCGGTGGAGGGGTTGGCAGGGATCGAACACGATATCACACCACCAACGTGTCAGCATCCTTGAAAATGAGGGGAAATTGTTTTTCTCTGCAGGGAAACCTCTTAAAGCGCGTCTAACCCCTCTGGGGGTAGTTTTTGGTCGATTTGAGGGGCTGCGCACCCCCAAAGAGAAATTATAACGCCGCAATCGTGTTCAGCATCCTCTAAAACGGGGGCGAAGTACTCTTGTTCCGGCTGAAAATATTTTCATGTTCGTCCGTCTCACACAAGCTATAAAAGGGTCTGTAGACATTTTGTTGAACGATCAATAGATTTTGAAAAAATTAAAAAGTACCAAAAATTTCAAAAGTGTGAAATCGTAATAACCAAAACTATTGATACATATGAATTTATAACAAAGGATCTATTTTATTGACCAATTACGCATAAAATTAATTGTTTGATATAAATTATTTCTAAAACAAATAATCAACGATAATTTCTTTTTAATAATAATTTTTCTTGTCGATATTTTAGTAAATAATACTTAAACAGGATTACTAATTATTGATAAATAAACATTGTAAATTGTTGTAAATAATGTTTATAATAAATAAACAATAAAAACTTTCTTTTTCATAAATGATTTTTACTTCTTTGTGAACACTAAATACTAAGAAATAAATATTATAATTTGTTATAAACAGTATTTATAATAAATGAACAGTGCAAATTAATTTTTGTATAGGAAGAATTTTTGTTTGTATAATATTTTAATAGTTAGTATTAGCCCAGAATGATGATTACATAATTACTATTGATGATTTTTATAATTGTTAATTACTACCTTGTACAATGGAAATTACTGTATTAATATCAAAATATTTAGTAAATACTATTAAATAATAAATGTCGCAGTCACAGGGGTATTTTATTTTATTTTTACAAGAATAAGATCGTAAAATCTAAATTACTGGTCACATTTTATCACTTTGTGAATTAACCTTAAGAGGCGTCAACATCATATGTTATGTTGCCCGAAATGGTTTTTTGAACGAGCGCTCCGTTAATTTTACAGATAGGAAGCTGCGGTTTTCACCAATCAATTCTGTATTTAATTTTTTAGAGCTTTTCTGTAGCATTTTGTAAAAACATTTTTAGTAAAAGTGATATGATTATCAACCTTGTTCTCTAGTGTAAGGAATTATGACGAGTCAAGGGCTGTTGGACCAGACCCCTTTAATGGTGTCATAAATCAATAGATATGCTGAATGTTTATAAATATGGGACACCATTGAGAGGCAAGAGGAATCAGGTAGAGACTAGAGACATTCAGATAGAATCAGCCTGAAATAAAGTTTAAGTTAATGAATCGAGAACGAGTATTTTTAGTAAGAGACCCTTACACTAGAACATTTGAAAAAGTAGCATAGAAGCACCTTTTTAAAAAATATTCTAAATATCATGAAAAACGAGTTGAAAACAACACCCTGTATATCAGATTTTTCTCAAATAGATTGTATTTGCAAAGAGCACGAAAAAATGACTTTGGTGATATACTTCGCATTTTCGGCAAAATGTTTTTTCTTGTAAAATTTTGAGTTTAAATTCTGAAATGGTGTGAATTGTTAGAGCCCAACATTGAAACAATTTTTTTTTAATGTGATATAGTTTTAGTTTTAAATTTTAAGTATTTTTTTATTATTTGCGATAAATAATCCACAAAAAACATTCATCTTTAATTAACGAATAAATAATAAATTTACAAAAAATAAATAACTTTAATTAATGAAAAACAACAAAAAATATAAAACACCTAAAAATTAATGAAAACAAAGTAAAACCATTATGGATTAACATTTTTCAAATACAATTTGTATAAAACTTTTTTATCCGACCTACGGGGTTGAAACTGGAGGAAGTCGAAATATCAAAAAAAATTATATCTCCGCATTTTTTAAAAATATCGAAACAGGTCATATGGTAAAAAATCGTAAAAAACCGCAAACAATCGTAAAAAATCGTTATATCCATAAATTTCGTATTGCGCACAGTTCTTGTGTTTATTGTTAAAGTGAATTTTTCGGGCCGAAGTACTAAAAACATCATATAATATGTTTTTACTCAGTGTAATATTTTTTAGGCGTTTTTTAAAATGTTTGTAATTCTTCATTAATTAAAGTTATTTATTTTTGTTGGATTCATTATTATTTATTCGTTAATTAAAGATGAATGTTTTTTGTGGATTATTTATCGCAAATAATGAAAAAATATTTAAAATATTAAAATTTTAACAACTAACTAGTCTTCAATAAAACTAAATCACATTAAAAAGAAATTAGGTTCAATTTTGGGCTGTCACATTTCACACCATTTCAGAATTCAAACTCAAAATTTTATAAGAAAAAACATTTGGCCGAAAATGCAAAGTATATCACTACATTCTTTTTTTCGTGCTCCTTGCAAATACAGAATCTATTTTAGAAAAATCTAATATACAGGATGTTATTTTTGGGTCGGAATATTTTATAATATTGTTTTTAGTCCGGACCTGGATTTTTTTTATTGTAAATTTATCGATCGATTCTTTTTAAACAAAATATGCCCGCCAATCATGAAAATATATAGTGTGGTTAGAAAGTTATGAACTATGCAAGAAAATTGCAAAATAGATCAAACACCCTGTACCTTGGTTATTAAAGTAGTTAGACCCATTAACTATGGGATTTTTGAGATCGCCTAGGTATCGCCTATCTGCAGTTAACGTATGTCACTTTCCCAATGAAACAACTTGTATAAGAATGGAATTCGTAAAAACGCATATTTTAGTTGCTTTTTTAGGCGAGATTTCGTCCAAAAACAAATATTTATGTTTTTTCGCGCTCTACCGTGTTCTGCGCAGAAAAAATTGGGCGAGAGGGTTGGACAGACAACATTCATATATCTCGTATCGTTACGGCAGCGTTCGTAAGAAACGCATTTGCTTGGCCGTTTTTTCGTAAACTTACGTTGCAAAATTGGCCCCCACGTAAAACCCTTTTATTTCATCGGGATAATATACAACCTATGTCCACCCTGAAAGGTAAAAGAATTTTTGAAATTGGATGAGTAGTTTCAGAGATTACCTCCTACATTCAAACTTACAAACTTTACCTGTTTATAATATTAGTATAGATTCATAATTGTTTGCAGATAAAAATGGACTATTAAACTCCTAATTTATCATGCATTGCACAAAAAGTTTGAATAATTTTATTGATATAAACTTTATCATCAAATAATGATAATTAAGAAAAATATATTTCAATCAAAATCACACGAATGGAAAAAAAGAAAAAGATGTAGGAAAGAATTAATTTTTTGTTTATATATTGGAAAATTGTGGATAACTTAAATAATTATTTATCAGTGACCATGTTTGTTGTTCATTTATGAAAAACGTTGTTTTAAACAAATTCCAATGTTTATTTGTCAGCTATTAGTGATTAGGTAGACGTAATTATTATTAAAATGTCGACAAGAAAAATCATTAATAAAAAATATATTATTCGTTAATTATTATAAAAATTGTTTGAAACAATTTCATGCGTTGATATAAATTTTGTGACAATCACGTGATTTTACATAAACGAGGTCATTCGTACAATTAATAGTTTTGGAATTATCGTGATTTCGTATGATAAAATGTCTACAGATCTTGTTAATGTAATTTTATTTTATCTTTCAGAAAAAAATTATACCAATATTATAAAAAAAGTGAACCACTTTTCACAAAACTAATTACATATTCGGATTCAGTTTATCAAAACCTATTTGATTCAACTTGTATCCGATTTATTGAACGGAATCATAGCAAAATCAGGACTATAATAATAATCAATAATTGTTTAAAAGGTAGGCGCATTTATATAATTATTATTCTTCAGATTCCTAATTCTTTACAAGATGATTAATCTAGACTCATTTATAAACCTGTATAAAATTTGAATAATCCTTTGTGTCATCAAAACCCGTTTAAATATTATCGGAAAACAAACTTTTTTTAAATTTGATTATAAAATAAATGTTTAATAATGCAATTCAGAAAGATTAAAAAATTGATTGTTTTATTTCACTATTTAATTTTTATAACCCATTTCATTTTATATAAAGACACATAACCGTATGTGAGAATTTTCAGAAATAAATGCGACAACATGGTTTATACCATCTTACCAAAGGTAGATACAATAAGAATTCTCTGTATAAGAATTCTTATAACTACCGTTGGTAACTTAACTAATAATTTATAGATGGCAGCACTCCTACAAAAGGCTTCGACTCTCAATTACAGCTAACAACTAGTTTGTGATGACTACACTCTTCGATCCATTAGAGATTGGATCCCCTAGATTGCAAACTCGAGTCGCTTTAATTAATAACTTCTCGCTTTTTGTCTAAATCCAGTTCTAGTAATCGTAAGGGGTTGCGAGAATACTGATGCAAACATGTACTTTTGTACACAAATGAGATAAATCTCAAGCGATGATAAACGTTCAGGGGGCTGCGATATTAGTCCCCACCCCTTTGTAAGGGTAGGGTGGATTTGTTCAGTAATGGACTTTCTGAAACTCTTACAAAACGGGGGCGGTTTGTGTTGTGTCAGGCGAAACGTCCCTTGATAACTAGTGAGAGTTTTTTAAAGATGCTCGAGATTTTTGCAATCTACGGAATATAAATTTAAACAAAAATCCCTGTTTGTGCTTTGTCCTTTTCAGAATTTTATTCTAGGTTAAAAGGGCGCATGCAGTATTGCCCCAGACCAACATATTTTTAACCTTGTCTACGGAGATCGATTGCAAATATACGGATTTTTGAACAGATAAAAATTCTATTGATTTTTCTTCTGTCTTGAACATTTTCACTTAGGTTTCTTTTAGTATTCGACTTATTTATCAGCGTTTATTTTTATTTTTTTTAATAATTAAAAGCAAATATTCTTTGAAGATTTTTTGTTTTATTTTATATGTATCAAATTTTTTGTCGGTGTTTTTTAAAGTGCTCATAAATGCGTTGTTAATAAATATTCATACATATGATGTGAAAAGTATATAATAATATAATAATAGTATATTATATACCAACGTAGAGAAAAATCTTCTCTACTCTGGTTTATACAGGGTGGCGAAAATTTCATTGCAATGTATTGTAATCTCGGAAATCGTAAGAGATGCGAAGTCGGTTAAATGGAGTAAAAGTTTTTCAATTTGAAGGCTAATCGACTGGTGCTTTGCATCCACAGATATCAGGGACGGTTTTCATAATAATTGATAAAAACCAAAATTTCACATTTTCTATTTAATGGTCCAGTGCTTTTATTTTGAACAATAGAAAAAAAAGTATATAAAACTTTTTTGTTTGAAAACGTGTTGTTACCCACCATCTGATAATATTAGATTTCGAATCTGACTTTTAGTTTCCGCCCAGCCACCCTCAACTTTTTTTTTCAAATACGGATCTTTACTTTTTATGTGATTTTTTAATAGCATTTCGTCTCCTGAATTCATCCATATATTACAAATTTCAAAGAGTACAAAAAGTACATCCTAAAAACAAACAACAACTATCGAGATTTTGTTACTGTTACTAACAGTAGATAAATAAAATAATTTTTGTGGACATATGAGACCATATTTACGAATTATTGACTATTTAGCAGTAAAAACAAATATTTCTATGCAAGAAAAAATCCCCATCTTGAACATTGGCCACCAAGAACTCGAGACTTTAATCCGATGGATTTTTACTTGTGGGACCAATTTAAGATACAGGAGTTCCTCAAAATGTTGATGGGTTACGTCGAAGAGTTAGAACTCAGCAACAGCCCAAATGACCAATAGAAATTAGTTATGCATATCTCATTTTGAACAGTTAATGTGAATTATGAAATAAAATAATTTGTTTCCTTTACATTCTTTTGTATTATTAACTGCAGATAATGTACAGGACCGTATTTAAAAGCTTTTATACTAAATAGTTAAGAATTCATTCAAATAAAATGCTATACAAAAATCACATAAAAAGTACAGGTCCGTATTTGAGAAAAAAAGTTGAGGGTGACTGGGCGGAAACTAAACGTCAGATTCAAAATTCAATAGTATTAGACTGTGGGTAACATGTTTTCAAACAAAAAAGTTTTATACACTATTTTTCTATTGTTCAAAATAAAAGCACTGGAACATTAAATAGAAAATGTGCAATTTTGGTTTTTATCAATTATTATGAAAACCGTCCCTGACATCTGTGGATGCAAAGTACCAGTCGATTAGTTTTCAAATTGAGAAACTTTTGTTCCATTTAACCGACGTCGTATCTCTTACGGTTTCCGAGATTACAATACAATTTTCGCCACCCTGTATACTATTTTTTTCACTACTAGAACATTTAATGATTTTTACAATCATAGTTTTGGGTTTTTTTATTTGAAAAGAATTTAATTGAAAAGAATCAGCTTGTGAAAACAAATAAATGAGAATATTCAATAAATTAAATTAACATTTCCTTATGTCAATTACACTGTCAATTTAAAAAATGGCAAGTATAGCGATGAATACATTGTTTGCACTCCTCCTGAAATTTGTAAGGAAACAGGAAAAATCCATGTAAAATTGTTGCCCGGAAAAGATTGGTCTACATTGAAGGGTGTTCCCAAAGTTTCCTAAAATGTTTGTTTTGGTATATTTTGAAGAAAAGGCTAAAAGCAGACTAGTCCTTATTTTGTGGGAGACATTTTTGGTGCTAAAACAAACTTTGAAATTAAAGGAAAACATTGGCAAATCAAAATATTATAAAGTACCTAATTGCCTTTTTAAAACGAAGGAATGAGTCCTATGTACCAAAGAAGGCGGCATTTTTTGAAAAACATTAAATTAAAAAGTTTATTACAGATTTTCTTTCAAGTGAAGTAAGTAATTTATTTCATTTGACCCAGTGTTGCCGATTGGCAGATAATTATCCAATTTGCGGATAATTTAATACTATTGTGGATAATTTTCTGACCCAACCGAAAATCTGATAAAAAACGGATAATTTTAAATCTGACATGATACCGTAAAATTAACATCAATATTTTCATTTGAAAATGGTAAATATGGGATTTTACATGGCAAAGTATTATTTTGAATTTGGCAACAATGTTGTAGATTCTTGAAGGCAAAAATGACAAGATTTTGACATTCAGTTTGGATTAGACAACATGGCGTTTTTTAGTTATCAGCCTTAAATTTAGATCATTTCGTCGCTTATTATCGTGATACTCAATTCACGTCAATACAAAAATATGCCCAATGGCTTTCTATAATACCTCGAGTGTTATTGCTATGTTGCCGATCAATCAATATTGAATAATCAAAACACCTGTGATAATTCCTGGAATAGAGTGCATTTTTACTTAAAGTCTTCCGTTAAGATAAATTTTCACAAGTAGATAATTGCTGTGATTGTTTTTTAATATATTTTTTCAATGCACTTCTGGGTACCTAAATAATGCATACCAAATTTATTCATTACCATAAAATACTTAATTGGGTTTTAAAGTCCAGACCAACTCAAGGGCGTAGATAATTCTTTTTCCTGTGAGAGGTAATGAAACTTTTGGACAAACATGTTTGTCCAGTTCTACATTTCATATATTTTATTTCTTCTTTTCGTGCTATTTTTTGGTGTCCTGGGATGGTTAATTACTCCCTTCACCCCTTTACAGTGCGGGTGAAAAATACATTCTTGCTTTGAATTTAAAATTTCTTTATAAATAAATGTATTTTTGTTTTGTTTTTCGATTTTCTTTGTGGAAAAATGCACTTTTGCTTTAAATTTCAAATTTTTATGTGAAAAAAATAATTTTGTTTTGTTTTTTAGTTTCCTGTCGGGAAAAATGCATAGTTGCTGTGTTTTATACGTTTCTGTGGAAAAAATGCATTGTTGCTTCCGTTTTTTTCAAAGTGTGAAAAATGCATTTTTGCTGTTTTCCAATTTTTTTGTAGGGAAAAATGCATTCTTGTTTTTTCTTTAATTCATATTTCAAAACTGCATTTTTGCTGTTTTTCTGTGAAGTGAAAAATTAGTAATTCTAAATTTTAATCTGTGAAATTTAACTGTGAAAAATGTATTCTTACTTCGTTTTTCAAATTCGAGGGGAGAAAAGTACATTTCTGTTTCTTCTTTTCAAATTCAAGTGTCGAAAAATATATTCTGTCTTCTTTTTTTCAAATTTCAGTGTACAAAAATGTATTCTTGCTCCTTTTTTCCAAACTAACAGTGGAAAAATACATTCTTGCTCTTTTTTTCAAATTTAACTGGGGAAAAATGTATTCTTTCTTCTTTTTATTCAAATTAATCTGTGCAAAAATATATTCATGTTTTTTTCCAATTCATGTGTGATTTTTTCTAGGCTAGAGTTTTCTCCTAACATTCGTGAAAAAAATTATTTTTGTAAAACTTTGCACTTTATATATGTTTTTTCCTTATTTTCGTTTTCATTGGAAGAATTTTGGGATAAAAATTCCCCATTGGAAACTGGGCATTTTTATATCATTTTTCCTTGATTTTCTGCGGAAAAATAGTTTTTGGCTTTATTTATTTGATTTTCTGGAGTTTTCCGTGAATTTTTTTCACTTTTTCCGGATCTGTTTCAGCAGTGATTCTATAATTGTATCTAAACTCTCATTTGCGAGAGTGATTATCTGATTGATGATTTTCTCCTAACCCTCGCGATGAAACGCTCTTGTGAAACACATTGTATACAAAGAGCGTAGATAACTTTTTTCCTGGGGGGAGGGTAATTTTTTCCTGGGGGCGGGATAATCAAACTTTTAGACAAATATATTTGTTCGTTTCTACATTTTACATATTTTATTTCTTCTTTTCGTGCTATTTTTTGGTATCCTGGGGGGTAGTTAGACCAACTAAAAATAAGATGTATAAACAAGTAATTTTATAAAGTTAAAAAATCGGATAATTTCAGGCAAAATCGGATAATTTTAAGTTAAAAGGAGGATCTTTTGCATTTCATCCATTGGCAACACTGATTTGACCTAAGATTTGAAAAACGATAAAATTAAATTTTAGGTAATCAATATTTAATACAAAACCTCAAACTATTTCAAACGAAAATATATCTGATAAATGATAACACCTCTCTGTTTTATTTGAATAGGTCGAAAATTTACTTGAAATAATAGCAATTCAAAATGAAGCCCTGATTTGCCGTATAATTTTTAATAATAATTATTAAAAGAAACTCTTATGACAAACGCAATGCACGTTGCGTCTAATTTTAAAGATTTGGTATGCTCTGCCCACCTCTGAAGTCAACGTTCGTGATGTAAACGCCACCCTCATGAATAATAGCCATCTTTATATGTTCAGTGAATAATATACTATTATACCCTTACAAGTTATCTAATAATAATAGTGTATTTAATTTTAATGGTGTTTTGTTTCGTTTTATTGAATTATTTTTTTAAGGAATTTTAGAGAGATAGTCAAAACACTTTATATTTAATGTGCTTTGTTGATTTTTTTTAAGCCACTTGATCTGTCTGGGTTTATATTGTCGAAACTCATTATTTTTAATAATATTTTATTTCGTCTTCATCAGCACTTTTCTCAAGATACTTTAGATGCCTGTCTTTACAGCAAAACAAACAGTACACGGTACCACAGAACATTATGACATAGAATGTTTAGTCAAACTTGGCATTAAAACGTGGTTGAAATCAGGAGGAAAGACCAATCAAAAATCAAATTTCAAACTACCAACACCGTCACCGAAGTTCCTGTATCCAGCGCCGAGACGCCGATGCCTATAATTTCGTCAAACAGTTGGGTTTTACTTCTTCAAAACCCAGTCTATTCTCACAAATTAAACTGCTCTTCGTCCTGACGATAAATATTTCGGCGTCTATATTATACCCATTTTTACAGCTCTCACCGTAAATGAGAATTTCTTCACTACGTATGGATTTATTTTGAATTCTCAATAATAAATCAGAAGTATTTTCATATTTTAATTCACCAACTTTTAATAGTCCCTGAGCCAGAGGTTAAATACGTATATGTAAAGTCAACTTCTCCCTGAGGATCAGTAGATGTTACCCTTGCGAACGGTTGGCTTTTATAGTCGGGAGCCCGTGGGTTATTAACTGGTACAAGTTTTATTTTAATAAGATGTTATATGGGCGCCACACAAACTTTTCAGAAAGTTATCTTCGTCTAAGAAGTTTGTAAAACTTTTAAAATAGTTAATTGTCCTAATGTTTATAATTCAACAATCTGACAAATGAAGCAAAATAAACTATATAGAATGAGACATATATTGGGTTTTATGTACTGGTATATGTATGAAGATGAAATTATGTACAAGTTATGGATCAGTATATAAAATATTAAAATAGGGTGCTTATTGAATGATAAAATACATGTGCAATCTTGTTTATTATTTTAGGTTAAAGATATCAGTAAGTAAATCAGCGTATATAATTAAGTATCACTGTTCTCTAATTTCTCAAGTTAAAGTGATGGTAAAAAGGTGTACAGATCATACCAAATAAGAAAGTAAACTCATGTTTGTCATAGTAAGATCAGCATCGTGAAAGAATGCCTTACATGACAGCGACCTCCCATCATGTCATGAGAAATGTCACTTGGCCTGAGGACCGCCATCGTGGCTCATGGCATTGATTGTAATCAAGTAATATATTGTTAATAAGTTAGATCAAGGATCAAGTGTTTTATTTAACATATAAACACGTCATGGCGCAGTCAGTACAAGGTTTGAAATAATTACTGAAAATAAAGTAGAACAAGGAAAACCAACGATTGAAAATCACGTGGTGAAGTGCAGTAAAATATAAAATGGAGCCTAATTCAATTGTAAATGCAATTCCAAATTTGGTATTACCATCTCCATTGTCGCTAACTGGAAATGTATGCGAAAATTGGACGAAATTTAAGCAACAATTTAATATATACATGATGGCATCAGGTTTAAATCAACAACCCGGAGAAAGGCAGGTAGCAATTCTTTTAAACATAATTGGACCTGAATCAGTAGATGTTTACAATACTTTTAAGTTTGAAAACGAAGAAGAAAAAAATATAAAAAAAGTTGTAGAGGCATTTGATGCACATTGTAATCCAAAGAAAAATATTTTGCATGCTAGATTCTTATTTTATGAGAGAAGACAAAAGGAATATGAGCCATTTGATTCATTTCTATTAGACGTCAAAACATTATTAAAAGATGCAGAATTTTTAAGCCCAGATGAAATTCTAAGAGATAAAATAGTGTTGCATTCGTCTGACAGAGATACACAAGATAAATTAATAAGACAAGGAGATGTACAGTCGAAAGAAGCAATAGAAGCTTTTAGAATAGCAGAAATAACAAGAAGACATACAAACGATATACATAGAAATGTTGATAGAATAGTAGAAAGTACAAGAAATCAAGAAGTCAAAAATGTCACACAAAAAGACAAAAGACAAAAAGAAAGCCCAATAGAAAACAGCAGAAGTAATTTTCAGAACCCTCGAAGAGTACAGTGCCAAAGATGTAATGGTTTCCACAAGTATAATAACTGCCCGGCTACAGGAAAACAATGTGCAATTTGTAAAAAATACAATCATTTCGCAGCAGCTTGCAAGTCCCAGGTAAATGAAATAGAGACAAATAGAAATGAGCAAGAAGATGAAGAATATTATTGTTTTTCAATCAATAATAAAAATACGTGGCAAGAGGAGTTAATTGTTGAACAGGTACCCATTACTTTTAAGCTAGATTCGGGTTCAGATGTAAACATAATTTCATTAAAAGTTTTAGAGACATTAAAGGATTCGAATAATAATAAAATATATAAAATTTATAATAGAAATGTAAATTTAGAAGCTTATGGGGGTTTTAAAATAGAAACACTAGGAAAAGTTGAATTACAGATAAAATTAAAAGATAAAATGTATAAAGAATTATTTGTCATTACTAAAAATCAGGCTAGGCCTATTCTAGGTGCAGAGACAATTGAAAAATTAGGTTTAGTAGTTAGAAATTATAATGTAGTGTCAGAAAAAATGAAAAAAGAGCTTATTGACAAATTTGATGATGTTTTCTTAGGCACTGGTTGTTTCCCTTTTGAATATAAAATAAAAATAAAAGATAATGTTAAGCCAACTACAAAACCTCCACATAGAGTCCCAATTAAAGTTAGGGATAAATTAAAATTTGAATTAGATAGGTTAGTAAAGAGTGATATTTTAAAAGTCAATACGTCACCTACTGAGTGGGTAAATCCTTGTGTTATAGTAGAAAAGCGAAATGGTAATATTAGAATTTGTCTAAATCCTCAAGATTTAAATCAAAGTATTGTTAAGGAATATTATACAATACCAACTATTAATGATCTTAAATGTAAGTTAAAAAATGCCAAGTATTTTTCAGTCCTAGATTTAAAAGATGGTTTTTTTCAAATAAAATTGGACCCTGAAAGTCAAGATATATGTACATTTAGTACGATGTATGGTTGTTATTCTTTTAAAAGGCTACCTTTTGGTTTAAATATATCTGCTGAAATTTTTCAAAAATATAATGAACAATTATTTAAAGGAATAGAAAATATTTTCATTTATATAGATGATATTTTAATTTTTGCAGATACAATTGAACAACATAATGAAATTTTATATAAAGTGCTACAACGAGCCAGAGAAAACAATATCAAATTTAATAAATCAAAATTCCAGTGTTGTGTGAATGAAGTACATTATTTGGGTCACATTTTTAAGGAAGGAACAGTATTACCAGATATGACTAGGGTGGAGGCCATAAATAATTATGACATGCCATCAAATAAGCTAGAATTGCAAAGATTCTTAGGTTTAATTAATTATTTAAGAGATTTTATTCCGAATATGGCAGAAGTGTCGGCACCGCTTAGAGAATTGTTAAAAAAGAATGTAATATTCAATTGGTCCAAGATTCATACCGATTGTGTGAATAAACTAAAGAATTTAATAAGTAATCCTCCAGTACTGCAAAATTTTAATGAAAATGAGGAAATTATTATTGAAACTGATTGTAGTAAGAGTGGGATAGGTTGTGCATTACTACAGAATAATAAACCGGTATGCTTTGCATCTAAAAGTCTAACAGAAACTGAAACAAGATTGTTTGGTCAAATTGAAAAGGAGTTTCTTGCTATTTTGTTTGCTTGTCAAAAATTTTCCCAATATATATATGGTAGAGAAACAATTGTTCATACTGATCATTTACCATTAGTGTCGATAATGAAAAAAGACATTAATAATATTCCTTCTACAAGATTACAAAGAATTAAACTAAAACTTTTCAAATTTGATATTGATGTAAGGTATAAACCGGGGAAATATTTGTATCTAGCAGATGCAATTAGTAGAGCTTGCTCTAAAGCAGAAAAATCAAAAACAGACCCGTGTTTATTTGATGTAGTACATACAATAAATATGAGTGATGAAAAGAAACAGTTATTTGTAAAAGAAACTGAAAACGACTTTATATTGAATAAATTAAAATTTTATTTTGTTAATGGATGGCCTAATTCAAAGTCAAAAGTACATGATTTGGTAAAATTTTTTTTCAATAAAAGAAATAATTTATTTGTGGAAGAGGGATTAGTTTATCTAGATAATCGTATTATAGTCCCAGAAATTTTACAGCCTCAAATACTTGACAGCTTGCATGAAGTACATTTTGGAATAACAAAAACAGTTGCTAGAGCAAAAACTTTATTCTATTGGAAATCTATGACTAATGACATTGAACAAATAATAAGTAAATGTAGAATTTGTGAAAAATTTCAATCTAAAAAAGTAAAAGATTCCATGATCATACAAGAACAACCAAATTTCCCTTTCGAGAAAGTAGCATGTGATGTTTTAGATTTTGCCAATGAACCATATTTAGTTTTGGTTGACTATTTTTCAAAATGGATTGAACTTATTAAATTAAAAAATAAAACTGCAGGTGAAATAATAAAGGTGCTAAAAACTATTTTTACAACTCATGGAATTCCAGCTAATTTTAGATCTGATAATGTACCATTCAATTCATTTGAATTCAGAGAATTTGCCAAACAGTGGAATTTTGAATTATCTACCTCTAGCCCATATTATCCTAAATGCAACGGTCTCGCAGAAAAAGGAGTAGGTATTTGTAAGAATATGTTAAAAAAATGTAATGAAATAGATTCTGAGATTAATATAATGTTGTTAGAGTATAGAAACACCCCAGTGGCAGGTACAAAATACACGCCGTCACAATTATTGTTCAGTCGGAGATGTCGTACGAAACTCCCAATTAATAATAGTCTTCTTAAACCTGCCATTGTAAATAATTTTCAAGATATATTGAAAAGTAATGTACGTAAAAACAAAAAATATTATGATAGATCAAGTCGTTATAGATCGAATAGATATTATCCTGGTCAGAACATTGTGTTTAGGCAGGAGAATACGTGGATGCCCGCTCAAGTGGTTAAACTACATGATTCACCAAGATCATTAGTTCTGAAAGATGAGAATAGTAAATTAAAAAGGCGCAATTTCGTAGACATTAAAGGTACGCAGGTAGAACCAAAGCTTGGAATAAATCCTCGAAGTGATAATGATATTGATTTTTCTGTTACTAAGGTAAATAATGATGGGAGTGAGTATGACGATAATATTTCAATGAAAATTATAAAACATAGAGTCTCTGAGAACCTACCCAGATCTTTAAATAACAGTGAAGGTATTGATGACCAAAATGTAAACCCTTATGCAACAAGATCAGGTAGGATCTCAAAGGCCCCGGTTAAATTAGACTTATGATGATGTTATTTGATAGTTTCTCTATGATGTTATTTTATTGTTTATTTTTCATTTATGTTTTGTATTGTTAAGGAGGAAGATGTCATAGTAAGATCAGCATCGTGAAAGAATGCCTTACATGACAGCGACCTCCCATCATGTCATGAGAAATGTCACTTGGCCTGAGGACCGCCATCGTGGCTCATGGCATTGATTGTAACCAAGTAATATATTGTTAATAAGTTAGATCAAGGATCAAGTGTTTTATTTAACATATAAACACGTCAATGTTCGATTACCTGATGTCATAACGTTACGTATTCAAGTTTACATATATAAAACTGTAGTAAATAATTAAATATACCATAAAATATACTGAGTAAATCTGTCATTTAAACATCTGAATATATGTACATTAAAAAATAAAAATAAAATGAAAAGTGAAATATTAAAATTCTTAAAAAGTTACCGACTTCAAGATGGTGGCAAAAACGTCTAACTTGTAAACTTCATTTATCTTGGGTGTCGTGTTCACAAATAGTTGTAGGTGATATTTGCTAATACTCAATAGTTTGAATCACGAAACTGGGCACTAGAAGACTGCTAGAATCCACAAAGCCGAAAACCACAATCCATGATGTCGATACACATAATCTAATCCAAAATGCCGGGTAAAATAAAAAGGGTCTCACAGTCTTTGGAAAACCATAAGAGTTCTAACAACGATCAAGAATGAGTCATGGATTCTATTCTGCAAAGCACCAGCTCGTATCAGGAGGAACAACCCTAAATGGAAAAATCCATTAGCTTCAAGAAACTACGCCATGCGTTCATAAAAAATTGTCGTAAAAACTATGAAGAATTACTCAGCTTTTTACAAAAGGGCTTTCACATCTATTTCATAATCAACCAAACAAAGTTGCTACAGGCTCGCGAGATGAAATCCTCTGCCTTGATCAACCCACAAATCGCCTTATGACAAGTCACCCCTGACAGTCAAAATGGAAAAAGGAAATTCGCGCATCTGCTGCGTCATTTCTCAGAGCCAATCAAAACAACGAAAATAATTTGCTATGAAATGTAAGACCACAGGAAAAGAAGAAATATTTGACTAATTAGTCGAGAACGTGCCATGATCATTCGGAGAAACAATGTAAATGATGACAGAAAGACAACGTTTACACTACAAACTAGAAATCGGTATGCCTAAATAAACACAAAGATATATTCTGGACTAAAACAGCTTATAAAATTTCCATCTTTCGTTGTTCACGAGGGGGTGGACTTTTATCAGTTAATTGCACCATCCTAAATAGAAACTTTGATATATTTTTCTAAAATATATTGTCAATGTTACACAGAGGCGTACTGTGTCAATCGCTTTATATATTTCTACATTATGGTTCAACGAGTATTCAGCCTGAAATATACCTCGGTGATTTTAGCACCCGGCCGGCCAGCACCAAGCTTATACCGAAGTAATCTTGAATCACGGCCGGCAACTCCAAGCGGCACTTTTCCACTACGGTCAAATACTTTTACAAATTCATTCTGCCGATTTGGGGTCTACTCATACGAAATTTCTCGTTTTATTAATTTGTTTACATTTATTAGATATTTACACACATCTCCCCTAAAGAGCCAGCTCCAAGAATCTAAAATTAGACTTTCGTAGCCGTCGAACAAATTTCATTATTTTTTTCGGGGTTGACAATAGGCGGCCACGAACAAAAATTAGCTCATTACATAGAGGAATAGAAGCACTATTCAGGCAAAATTTGTTCGACCGCTACGAAAATCTAATTTTAGATTCTTGGAGCTGGCCCTTTGGGGGAGATGTATGTAAACGAAAAAAATGAGCGATGGCTCATTCGACGCCGATTGCAATTCTGAGAAATGTGTCACGTCGATTTTTCCTGCAAATAACAATTGTAATTGTTATTAACAAATAACGAAAAAAAAATTTTTTTCTCATGTACTTCGGTATAGCTGTTTTTATATTTGAAATAAGGATCAAATTATTCTAGGTAAGATTTTTTAACCCTATTTGTTTATAAATTGTTTGAATATTTTTGAAAAAATAAAAAATTTACCATGCTATTGTTTAGGGCCAATGATGATATACCAATATTATAAAAAAAGTGGACTACTTTTCACAAGAACTAATTACATATTCGAATTCATTTATTCAAAATTTATGTGATTCAACTTCTGAACGGATTCATAGCAAGACCAGTACCTACTATAATCAATAATTATTGTTCTTCAGATTTTTAATTTTTTACAAGACGGTCAATCTAGACCCATTTATAAACCTGTATAATATTTGTATAATCCTTTGTGTCATTAAAACCAGTTTAAATATAATCGGAAACAATTTTTTTTTTAAATTTTACTTTAAAATAAATGTTTAATAATGCAATTCAGAAAGATTAAAAAATTGGTTTTTCTCATTTCACTGTTTAATTTTTATATTAAACGTGTACAACCCTTTTCATTTTACATACAGACACATAACGATATGTGGGAATTTTCAGAAATAAATGTGACAACATGGTTTATACCATCTTACCAAAGGTAGATACAATAAGAATTATCTGTATATGAATTCTAATAACTACAGTTGGTAACTTAACTAAATAATTTATAGATGGCAGCACTCCTACAAAAGGCTTCGACTCTCAATTACAGCTAACAACTAGTTTGTGATGACTACACTCTTCGATCCATTAGAGATTGGATCCCCTAGATTGCAAACTCGAGTCGCTTTAATTAGAACTTTTCGCTTTTTATCTAAAATCCACTTCTAGTAATCGTAAGGGGTTGCGAGAATACTGGTGCAAATTTAAATGAATGAGATAAATCTCAAGCGATGATAAACGTTCAGGGGGCTGCGATATTAGTCCCCACCCCTTTGTAAGGGTAGGGTGGATTTGTTCAGTAATGGACTTTCTGAAACTCTTACAAAACGGGGGCGGTTTGTGTTGTGTCTGGCGAAACGTCCCTTGATAACTAGTGAGAGTTTTTTAAAGATTCTCGAGATTTTTGCAATCTATGGAATATAAATTTAAACAAAAATCACCTACAGAATTTTATTCTATAAAGATTAGAAAAGGGCCCATGCAGTATTGCCCCCCAGACGTTCAGATTTATCAGTAACGATTTTTGTTTTGACATTGCCACTGGAAATCGATTGCAAATATACGGATTTTTGAACAGATAAAAATTCTTAAAAATTATTAATACATCTTACACACCGCTATTCAGTTTATAACGTACGCTTCAGCTTCTAATAGAGTATAGATTTATTGAATCTGTGCTGATAAAGGAGTAGAAAAAATACTATTGAAGGAGATCCAATGATTCTAGTATAATTTATACTATTATTTTATACTTTCTCTAAAAATCTTCTTCATAAAATTGGGAATGTTTTAGGAAAGCGCGGTTAAATATATGGGTATAGTAGACGGAGAATTTGATCATTTGTAGAGATTATTTTAAAGACACTATACGTGGAATTTTTCAGAAATAAATCTGACAACATGGTTCGTATATCTACCATTGGTAACTTTACTAACAATTTATAGATGGCAGCACTCCTAGCAAGGGCTTCGACTCTCACCTAAAACTAACAACTAGCTTATGTGCTGCCTGCACTCTTCGATCCATTAGAGATTGGATCCCCTAGATTGCAAACTCGAGTCGCTTTAATTTAGAACTGCTCGCTTTTTGTCTAAATCCCCCCACTTCTAGTAATCGTCTGGGGTTGCGAGAATACTGATGCAAACCTCCTCTTCCTCAACCGATGATAATACGTTCAGATGGTTGCGATATTATTCATCACCCCTTTGTAAGGGTAGGGTGGATTTGTTTAGAAATAGACTTTCTGAAACTCTTACAAAACGGGGGCGGATCGTGTTGTGTCAGGCGAAACGTCCCTTGATAACTAGTGAGAGTTTTTTAAAGATGCTCGAGATTTTTGCAATCTATGGAATATAAATTTAAACAAAAATCTCTGTGTTTGTGCTTTGTCCTTTTCAGAATTTTATTCTAGGTTAGAAGGGCGCATGCAGTATTGCCCCAGACCTACAAATTTTTAACCTTTTAACCGGAAATCGATTGCAAATATACGGATTTTTGAACAGATAATAATTCTATTGATTTTTCTTCTGTCTTGAACATTTTCGCTTTAGTATTGGATTTATTTATCTGCGTTTATTTTTGTTTATTTTTTTTTTAATAATGAACGGCAAATATTGTTTGAAAATTTTTTGTTCTATTTTATATGTATCAAATTTTTAGGTCAATATTAGATAAAATGTATTCTAGGATAAGTTGGTGCAATCGGGGATTACAGACTCAAAGTTGAATGATAAAGAAATCGTTTCCTGTTTAAATATTTTCCAAATGTATCCTTGTTTGTGGCACATTACGTCAAAGGAAACATTGAAAAAATAAAGATTGCAAAAATTCTTGGCACTCTCGAGTTGATAAAAAAAAAATAAAAGTTTACGGTATATGTATAGAAAAGGTACAAAAATCAAAAAAAGTGGTGCCGATTATACCAAACTTTTTTAAATATGATTTTAAAATCAATGATTGATAATGCAGATCAGAAAGATTAAAAAATTTATTGTATGTGGCAACTGACAGAAATAAATCTGACAACACGGTTTCTTATATCTACCTTTGATAACTTTATTAATAATTATAGATTGCAGCACTCCTTCAAAAGGCTTCGACACTCAATTACAGCTAACAACTAGTTTGTGATGACTACACTCTTCGATCCATTAGAGATTGGATCCCCTAGATTGCAAACTCGAGTCGCTTTAATTAGAACTTCTCGCTTTTTGTCTAAATCCACTTCTAGTAATCGTAAGGGGTTGCGAGAATACTGATGCAAACATGTACTTTTGTGCACAAATGAGATAAATCTCAAGCGATGATAAACGTTCAGGGGGCTGCGATATTAGTCCCCACCCCTTTGTAAGGGTAGGGTGGATATGTCCAGTAATGGACTTTCTGAAACTCTTACAAAACGGGGGCGAATCGTATTGTGTCAGGCGAAACGTCCCTTGATAACTAGTGAGAGTTTTTTAAAGATGCTCGAGATTTTTGCAATCTACGGAATATAAATTTAAACAAAAATCCCTGTTTGTGCATTTTCGTCGAATTCGTGCGATTTTGCTTAATATGGGAAATTGGTTTAGTAATGGTGCTCTTAGTTTTGAAGAGAAATAAAGAATACTTTATTTATATTTTTCGAAGGCAAGTAAGTATCTAAAGTTCTCACTATATGGAAAACAATATTTATTTTTTTTTCATTAAATTATTATTATGGCTTAACACTACTTAATGGCTACATACTTATTAATATTTACGTCTAAAACAAGGGAAAATTTTAAAAATTTAAATAAATTGTTTTAGTCGTAAATATTAATAAGTATGTAGCCATTAAGTAGTGTTTAGCCATAATAATAATTTAATAAAAAAAAAAAATAATAATTTTTTCCATATAGTGCGGACTTTATTTACTGTATGTATTTGCCTTCGAAAAATACCAATAAGTTTAAAATATTACTCTTATTGAAACAATCTGTTCTTTTTTTAAGTAAAACAATAAATGTTACACAAAAAAATATTATTTATTTCTCTTCAAAACTAAGAGCACCATTACTAAACCAATTTGGGAAAATATTAAGCAAAATCGCACGAAATGAACAATTTTTTAGTTTGAGTTAAAGTTTTAGTAGCAAAATGAGAGGTGCAGTCTCAAAAAACATAAATTCCTACTTATCTTTTTCCGCTCTTTTCGAATATACTAACCAATTTTTAAAATTCTGATATACAGAGTGTTGTTCATCGTGAAAATAATTTTAGTATTTTTTTTGAAGCCGGACCTGGATTTTTATTTTTCTTACCATGTCAGTGTAATGTACTAATAGACTCAAACAAGCTGGCTAAATATGAAATAAATATACAGGATGGTTCCGAGGAAACGAGGGTTAGAAGAAATAAGCAATTTTGACAAAACACTATGTACCTCACTTATGAGGCGGGTTAGACCCATCAAATATTAATTTTTTGGAATCACCTAAGTGCCCTCTATTTGCAGTTAACGTATGTCCGTTTACCTATGAAACACCCTGTATAAAATTAAATCTATACTAGTTCACCATCTTCAACTCCCTCTTTTAACCAGTTTTCAATTTACAAATAAAAAATAATAGTAAAAAAAATAATAATAAATGCATTATCAAAAGCTGAATATCAATAACCTTTATAACAGGTAAGTAAATCCCAACTCTACATTTTTATGGTAATAAAATAAAAATATATTCCTTAATTTAGCTGCCAAAAAGATCTAATGCAACAATAATTTATGAACTCAAATAAAACAGTATCACCAAATCTATAAATTTATTTTTGTTGGAATTACTTATACCAGTCCATGCACCTATTTGGGAAATGTCCGATTCACGAATAATTTTTAGTCTAATCGAGAAGTGAGTAGTAGAAGGGTAGGAAAAATATGACCGATGACTCATTCGACGCGGATTGCAATTCTGAGAAATGCGTTACGTCGATTTTTCCTGCAAATAACAATTGTAATTGTTATTAACAAATAACGAAAAAAAAACCATTTTAGTTCTTGATGATTACTTAAAAACTGTACAAGATAGCGGGAATTGCAAAAAAGATCCTTAAGAAGGAGGAAATTTCCAAAAAGAACTTCTAACTCCCGGATGTCTAGCTCTAATATTTATAACATTAATTTGTTGCTGAAAATAAGGTTCAGCACGCTCGTTTGGATGAGTACGCCGCCTCTATAGTGACTACCGCATCTAAAATATTTTTTTAAAGCACTAAATATTGATTTCAAAATTTGAAAAAATATTGGTATCATTTCAACACTCTAAAAAAGAAAGTCCCGTTGGAAAAAAATTTTAAATGCATTTTTCAAAAAGCTCGCCTATTGTTTCATACCTCTGTCTTCATTGAAAGATGGATAATTATTTACATAATCACCCTAAAATATTTTTCGCCTCTTTGAGTATTTTCTATAGTGTACTCAATAAGATGACGCTATAAAATTATTTAAAATTTGTTTATATTGTTTATAACGAGTTTTCTAAGTTAACAAAAAATGAAAAATCGTAAAATTGTTGTTAAAATTTTTTTTTCTCATGTACTTCGGTATAGCTGTTTTTATATTTGAAATAAGGATTAAATTATTGTGGGTAAGATTTTTTAACCCTATTTGTTTATAAATTGTTTAAATATTTTTGAAAAAAAAATACCATGCTATTGTTTAGGGCCAATATTATAAAAAAAGTGGACTACTTTTCACAAGAAATAATTACATATTCGGATTCAGTTATGCAAAATTATGTGATTCAACTTCTGGATTCATAGCAAGACCAGTACCTACTATAATCAATAATTGTTTAAAAGGTAGGCGCATTTATATAATTATTGTTCTTCAGATTCCTAATTTTTTACAAGATGGTTAATCTAGACCCATTTATAAACCTGTATAATATTTGTATAATTCCTTTGTGTCATTAAAACCAGTTTAAATATAATCGGAAACAAAACTTTTTTTAAATTTGACTTTAAAATAAATGTTTAATAATGCAATTCGGAAAGATTAAAAAAATTGGTTTTTCTCATTTCACTGTTTAATTTTTATATTAAACGTGTACAACCCTTTTCATTTTACATACAGACACATAACGATATGTGGGAATTTTCAGAAATAAATGTGATAACATGGTTTATACCATCTTACCCAAGGTAGATTCAATAAGAATTCTTATAACTACCGTTGGTAACTTAACTAATACTTTATAGATGGCAGCACTCCTACAAAAGGCTTCGACTCTCAATTATAACTAACAACTAGTTTGTGAAGACTACACTCTTCGATCCATTAGAGATTGGATCCCCTAGATTGCAAACTCGAGTCGCTTTAATTAGAAAGTTCTGATTCAGAATCAGAATCCTCAAATGAAGACTCGAAATAGCGGACCTTGCGATTCTACGACGAATGACCATGAACAGACTCTGAACGCTTACGATATTAACACTGCTGAAAATACTGATGCAGATCCTTCATTTGAGGAAAATTCTTATTCAGAATCAGAATTTTCCTCAAATGAAGACTCTGCAGATGAAGCACCTGACATTGACGAAATTATAGTGATTGAGTGATTGGACTGACACGACTCCCGAAAAAATCAGCCTTTTTCAAGGCTAAAAAATATTTACATAGTAGTTTTCGGCTTTAAAGCCCGGCTGAAAAGGCAAATCTGCCCCGCCACTGCGTAACTCGTAGCCTTACAAATTATATTAATATTGATAGGCAACCAGAAATACAAACCACAGTAAAATGATTATATATAATCATTTTACTGTGTACAAACATTCGTATTTCTGGTTGCGACACGCTTACCACTGACGCATTAAGTAAGCCAACAACTCCATTTTAGATCCGCTATTGAACTATCTAATATTAACGTTTAAACCGCAAATGAGATTATTATTATTATGATTAATATTATTTTAAAATTCTCATACTTTTTTCTACATAATTTAAGCATGTGCTATAAGCAATTATCGAATTCCATCTATACAAGAAGAAAAATTTTTTTGGTAGACCGAATTGCATCATGAGTATTTCAAAAAAAAATCATTATTAAATTTTATATAATGAATAGTTATATTTTTTTATTGAGAGAGGACAGCAAAAAAAATAATAAAAAAATAATATTCATTTTCTCTAATATGCAATTATCGCATTAACTTTTTTTACTTACAGGATGATTCATGCTTTCACATGGCTGCTTTGGTCAAAGTATGTATTTTTACCGTACAAGAATACACTTCTCAAATAATGGGGCAGCCTGTTCAGCACTTATCCTTATTATTCAACTTATCTCTTATAGTCCATTTTTAATAGAATAATGTATAAGGATTTGGCCCTCATATATAAAATCCCTGAAAGCTCTAAATTTTAAAGGTGAAAGGTAATTTTCTAATATCTGGCGTCTGATGTTTGATTTGCTGATTTTGGCATCTCAATTCATATTACCCTCTAAATATGAATTGTTTTAGTCTACCTTCAAATATTACAACGACACAAAATGAGACGATTAAGTCCATTTACAGGTGGAAGTCTGCATGTTTGTCTGCCTGATGGCTGTCTGTGTGTATTCTTTCGCGATAGAAACCACACGCTTAATCCGATATATGGATGTCGGTAAAGCCAGCAGGCACTTGACGGCAGAACCACATGAAATATTTACCAAAATTATCGGCTTTTTATCGGCTATTTAAATGCCCAAAAAATAATTTTTCCGCTCCACTGTTTTTTCTTATTTTGAAGGTTCTGCTAGCTTTACCGTAAAGCTAGCAGAACCGCAGAGAATTTTAAAAACAATTATACCAAAATTATCGGCTTTTTATCGGCTATTTAAATGCCCAAAAAATAATTTTTCCGCTCCAGTATATTTTTTTATTTTGAAGGTTCTGCTAGCTTTACCGTAAAGCTAGCAGAACCGCAGATAATTTAAAAAAAATTACACCAAAATTATCGGCTTTTTATCGGCTATTTAAATGCCCAAAAAATAATTTTTCCGCTCCAGTATATTTTTTTATTTTTAAGGTTCTGCTAGCTTTACCGTAAAGCTAGCAGAACCGCAGATAATTTTAAAAAAATTACACCAAAATTATCGGCTTTTTATCGGCTATTTAAATGCCCAAAAAATAATTTTTCCGCTCCAGTATATTTTTTTATTTTTAAGGTTCTGCTAGCTTTACCGTAAAGCTAGCAGAACCGCAGATAATTTTAAAAAAATTACACCAAAATTATCGGCTTTTTATCGGCTATTTAAATGCCCAAAAAATAATTTTTCCGCTCCAGTATATTTTTTTATTTTTAAGGTTCTGCTAGCTTTACCGTAAAGCTAGCAGAACCGCAGATAATTTTAAAAAAATTACACCAAAATTATCGGCTTTTTATCGGCTATTTAAATGCCCAAAAAATAATTTTTCCGCTCCACTAGTTTTTATTTTATTTTTAAGGTTCTGCTAGCTTTACCGCAGAACCGCAGAGAATTTTAAAAACAATTATACCAAAATTATCGGCTATTCAAATGCCTAGAAAATAATTTTTCCCCTTCCAACATTTTCTGCTCCAGTTTTTTTTATTTTTAAGATTCTGTTAGCTTTATCGTAAAGTTAGCAGGACCATAGATAATTTTAAAAAGAAAATTATAAAATAAGAATGTACATATTGTACAAAAAGTAATGAATAGTACAAATACTAAACATCAAAATGAATGAAAATTATCCTGATTAAGCCAAGACTCATTTTAATTTCTTGTAAAATTACATGCAAATTTTGATTAAAATAAATTTTCGAATTTGAATTGGGCAATAAATTCTACTATATATAGGGTAGTACACCGTTTCTGACCAAATTATTGCAATTCCGCGCAGATTTGCTATGTGTACAGTTAGTTTATAATTACATGCTAAAAAAAAGTTATTTATCGAATACATTTATTTGCGTTGACACATAACAACAAACTCTCTTCATTTTGCTGGTAAAGCTAACAGAACCTTAAAAATAAAAAATACTGGAGCAGAAAAAATGTTGAAGCGAAAAATTATTTGAATAGCCGATAATTTTGGTATAATTGTTTTTAAAATTCTCTGCGGTTCTGCTAGATTTACGGTAAAGCTAGCAGAACCATCAAAATAAAAAAAAACAGTGGAGCGGAAAAATTATTTTTTGGGCATCGATAAAAAGCCGATAATTTTGGTATAATTGTTTTTAAAATTCTCTGCGGTTCTGCTAGCTTTACGGTAAAGCTAGCAGAACCTTCAAAATAAAACAAAACAGTGGAGCGGAAAAATTATTTTTTGGGCATTTAAATAGCCGATAAAAAGCCGATAATTTTGGTAAATATTTCATGTAGTTCTGCCGTCAAGTACCTGCTGGCTTTACCGACATGATATATGGGCTTCGTTCAACCGTCCCCATTAGTTTTTGTACGACATCCGTCAAACGGGAGTGTCACTGCCAAAAAAAATGTCAAAGTTTAAAATTAAATATCTGAAAAAGTATTCGTCTCTGGATACTCGCCGGGAAAGTTTTGGGGCGACGCATCAGATTTTTTTTTCATTTTGAATAAAAAACGATTATTATTTTTTGTTATTTCTTTAATAAATTCGGGTTATAAATATTTATTGTATTTGCAAAATTAGAATTATAATTATTTACAAACCAAACGACATCTTCGGAAGTGTATGATGTCCAATCACGTTTATAAGTTTGGGGAGGGTGGATCTCGTCATTTATTTTTTTTATAGTTTCTTCGATTATTGCACTTATACTTTGCTTAGCTTCCAAATAGGGGGTTAAACATTTTGGAATTACAGCCTCTTCGCTCGCCAAGTTTAGAGCCTTGAATGTTGCAATCATTTTTTCATCTCGTTTCAAATTTTTCTGGCACATTTGAATATCGCGGCGATATTTTTCACGCAATTCATCCTCATTTAAAAATTCAATTTCCGTACGCGCATGATTGACAAAATTAAATCCATAACATTTGTGAGGATGCAATTGGCGTATTTTGATCCACAAACTAATGGGATTAGGGCATTTTATTTGTAAAAACTTGTCAGCCCCTTTCAGCCAATGATACCGCTTATTACACGCTTTTTTAGCCGGATTCTTTCGAAATTGGCGCATTATTTTGTCGCGTACTTCAATCTCAGCCAATTGATTTCGAGCAATTCTAATACGTTTGTTTCCTTTTCGCTCATACTCATATAACACAGCATATTGTTCTTTATCAGGACATCCTTCTAATGATGGTATTACTCGATTTTCAATTCGTCGCAAGTTTGATCGCAAAGCATCATTATCATCGATATTATCTTTCGCTAACAGTCCTTGAACACCAAATTCAGCCAACATCATATTGGCTTGAATCGTCAAATCTTTAATTATATTTTGATATTCATGTTCTCGTTCTTGAAAATCTTTTTCTATTTGTATTTTTTGTTGTTTAATTCCCAATTCTTCCATTTTTGATTCTACCAATTGTTTCTCCAATGATAAAATTTTCATTTTATCGTCATACACTTCGACGCTTGATAATGCACTATTATTTTCTTGAGACATCATATATTTGCCAGTTTTTCTTATTGAGGGCAGAACTGTATCGCAAATCCATTCTTTATATTTTTGGGCGTTAGGTAAAGTTGCTGCCATTATTAGCATATTAACGCCTGCTTCATTAATCATTATCGTGCTTTTCTGCCAGTTGAAAGGTACTATCTGACAGAGATGTCCTTGTATTAAATCATTCCAATTTTTTTTATATTTTTCATTTTTAACATTTTTAATTATTGCTTGAGTGGTATTCGTAAAACCAAGACACTTCGCGATATCTTTGGCCGAAAGCCATATTTGTTTTGTGATTGGATGTGTAAATGAAAAAAACTCGAGTTTTAATTCTTCAAACTCACAAACTTGTCTTACTAATGCCATGTTTTACCAATTTTTAACTACTAAATTATAGTATAAACTTACACCTATTTATATAAAAAAAATAGCATGTAGAGGGAGGCAACGTTAATAATATACATAATAATTATTTTTTTTATTTACAATTTCAAATGGGAGGCTATTTTATTGACAATAATTTATCGAATTCAATCCAGACAATTTCATCATTTAAAATTGTAAAGTTCTTTATGCATTGTTTGTTTCTAGTTTGTATGATTTATTAATCACAAACCTTCACGAAATGTCGTCCAAAGACCACTTTCAATGTATAAATAGCCTAAAATATCATAAAAAAGTTCACTTTTCATCCATATAAGCAAACTACATCGGTTTATTGTTCATACCTCGAATCGTTCAATCGGTTAAAGATAGATGTCTTCCGATCCGTGATATTTTTTTCCTAATGAAAAAAGAAGAAATTAAAGAAAAAAGAGAAACCTACTTTCAATTCTGAATGTGCTGTGTAATTGTTATTAATATAAGTTACAACGCATCTAGAGTTATTACCGCCAGGCTATAATAAACGTGATAAATACTGCAACTGGTTTATACAACATTTGAATAATCATAATATTCTAGGCAAAACGACCAATACATGGGGTGATATTCTAGTACTAACTCTGCACAAGTTCGCACCCTATCCGGGGCGAGGGGCATCTGTCGACTATCTGTACAGGTGAACAAATTTCTACCAGTAATGTTATTTCTGCGAATTTCTTTTGCTGATATTAGGATGCCAGTGAACTCCATGTGAGCTACGCTGGCACTTTTTCCCATAACCCATTTTATGTGTAGGTTTAAGGATGTGGAGTATATCCCACAACCTGAACTAGCTATTTTCCCCCATTTTTCCTATTTTTTTCCTATTTTTTGCTCTTTTTCCCATTTATCGTAATTTTTCAAGTGTAAATATGAATCATAACTTCCACATCCGACTCTTCTGTATATTTTGTGATAACTTTGTGGGGCCTGTGGAAAGCATATCGCGGCGAGATATAGAGGTCATGTTCGCTTGTAGCAGTGGAAGCGTGTCAAGCACCTCCAGCCAGAAGCGACGTCTCACCTCTCAGGATCCTACAGCTACTCCAACCGAGCTGATTCTTATCATAGTCGCCAAAGCGCCCTCCCTGATGTAAATATCAAGAGGGGACGATAATGAGGATGACTTCCACCGCTTTCGTTGGCGTTGTTTTCATGGTTCCAGTTATGTTGGGGCATGCTGTTCTTTGAATTTGTTCTAATTTGCAGGCAGTTGTCGCCTGTTGGGTTTTTGGCTACCAGACGACCGCACCACATGTTAGCATAGGTCTTATGATGGACGTGTGGACGTCCATGAAACTGCTCTGAGGGAAAATCCCAGGTGCGTCCCACAGTTCGACGGCATTATCCATAAGCAATGTATGCTTTTTTTGACTCTGTTTTCTAGATGCAAGTTCCAGGTTAACTTGATGTCAAAAGTGTGATCTAGGTACTTTACCTCTGATGCAAAGTTTGGTTTTGTTTTAAGAAATTCTGGAGGTTTTAGTTCTAGTATCTTCCTTTTTCTTATGAAAAGACCCATTTCTGTCTTCTTGGGATAGATAGGTAATGAGTGGTTCTCGCATCACTGTTCTATTATACTGAGAGCTACTTGCATTCTTTCGCAGAATGTGTTCTCGAATTTTCCTGTTGACAGGGTGACTAAGTCATCCGCCTATGCTATGGTGTAGTGATGGACGTTGTTGGGACGGCTGATGAGAGTGTCCAAGTCCATGTTCCATAGTAGAGGTGATGAGTGTCCAAGTCCATGTTCCATAGTAGAGGTGATAGCACTTCTTCCCGTGGACATCCCGTCGCAACCAAGCCTAGCATGGTTATATCTTCTACACTTATGTTAACTGCTCATTTTGAGAGTATGTTGTGTATCCATTCACCAATCATTTGCGGTGAAACATGCCTATTGGTTAATGAGTGTATTATTTTGTTGAAGGTGGCCATGTCAAAAGCACCTTCTATGTCTATGAAAACATCCAAGGCGGACACAGTTTTGTCTAGCGATCTTTCTATTCGGCCGGCCACTAGGTGGAGATCTGAATCGTCGAGTCTACCTGGGGTGTATGCATGTTAATTGGGATGTAATGGTATTGTAGTAATTACCGCATCTCTTATGTACCTTTAGCATAACCTTTCCAATGCCTTCATGGGAAACGATGTTACGCTAATTGGTCGGTAGGCTTTGGGATGGAGTAATCCATCCTTCCAGGTATTGTGCGCAACTTTTTTTGATGTATATATCATCAATTCATTTTACTTTTTTCGCTATGTTATTGCCTGACACCATTTGAAAGAAATAAGTTGCATACCTACTTAACAAGACATCAATTCTTATTCACAATTGTTTTCAACACAAAATTTGTCGAAATCCAATAAAACAGCCGTCGTTTTTGAAGCTAGTTGTCGTCTTGCGCACACTATACCATTTCTCGACCATATAAATGCAATTATTATATTTATTTTATATATGTATATTTTTTTTTTTTTGGTGGCCGGAAATTGGCTACTGTATCAATTTCCATAGGAACTTGAAAAATGTCCATAGCATTGGGACTTGTCATTGAAGGCCCTCGAATAATCAGCTCAATGATCCAGTTCTCGGCCGCCATGGCCAACAAATGAAAAAATAGTTGTTTTGAGATTCCAATACATCGGCCAGCCCTCAATTTAAAAGAAGAAATCATTTATTATTAGTTTTCTCACAATAAAATTGTAGTTCAACGCATACAGCTATCCCCGGGGTGACAGTGCCTAATACAAGTCTAAATAAGTGGTTAATTGATTTTTAACTGCAGTTTTATCGTGAATGGTTTATTCAATGGCATTACATCTCGTATGTTTTCAAAGGTCTCGAAAAAATGTATCGAATAAACGAATAAACTCTCCCGGGCTATGTCGCCCCCTATTAGGAGTTGTCACTAGGCCCTGTTTTTTTTTTCAGTCCTAGGGAGCGACCAACATTGTGGTAGCGAATAAATGTATATCAATGTATTAAAATGTTCTATTTACTATTCACTCCTTACAAACGTATACAACTATATATTTTTGTATCAATTAGTTTATTTCTATTTATTTTTTTTAAACTCCCAAAAAAAGTCCGAACTCAAAGTAGTTGATTCATTTTCCTTTTCTACTTCTTAATTGCCTTATTGTAGCAATAACGATTTAAAAAGATTAAATTTAATTTAAATTCTATATTTGATTTTTTTTTTAAATTAATTTTTGTGTAACGCCGCTGGCTTCATACCGCATATATTCGTATTATTTGCTATTAGACTAGACGAGTCTCGATTGTATTCATCAAAAACAAATGGTGTTCATGAACAGGGATGCCGAATTTTAACCGACCCTTGCAAGTACTTAAAAGTATAAAAAATAATGGATCCTCAAACTTGAAACATTTTATACCTGATTCGTTAGATAATGAATTTTTTATTCGTCGTCGAATTTGGCCCCTCCCTTTGTAAATACTTAAACGTGTAGGCGACCTTCAGTAAGGTAGGGATATTCAATTGCTGTATGTAGACTCGTTCATGAAAAAGTAAACTAGACAGGGATGGAGAAGTATGTATTTTAGACTTGCGGCAACATTTGTAATTAGTCGTAATTCTACCAACCAGGGGCGGCGGTGGATTATTAGAAACAATTATGTAATTAATATGAGATCATGTGTTAAACATTATTCTTTCATAGTTTATTCATCAAAAGAAGACATCGGTAATTCAAACAAATCCAACCGGACAATAAAACGACTCAATGCAAGTCATGAATTGAAGCTTCAGAGTATAGATAAATCTTAAAATCGCGTAAAATATCACACTATTTCGCATCTCAATTTTTATTTAGTTTGCATTATCAAACTTGTCGATTATTAAAGTAATATTAATTTTTTATGCCAAGTTAGTAAAAATTGACAACTAAAAGTAAATAAGACATGAACAATTGTTCAAAAACTAAAGCGCCGTCTCCAGCGTGTGTGTATTCTTCCACGATAGAGGCCACAGGTTTAATCCGATTGAGCTGAAATTTGGTATAGGTGTTTGGATTACCCGTCGAAAGAACCCATTAGTTTTTTTATACGACATCTGTTAAACGGAAGTACCACTATCAAAAAATGACAGATGCAAAATGTCACGGAATTGAACATGCTGTATATCATTTGAAAGCCCTAGATAAACTCTATTCAGAACAGTTAAAATTATTTCTCCAACTGTCACCTGTCATCAATAAAAAAATGTCAAAATTTGAAACTTCAGCATTAAATATCTGAAGAAGTATTAATCCGATTGAGCTGAAATTTAGTATATGGGTTTGGGCTATCTGTCGGAAGAATTAGTTAGTTTTGTACGAGATCTGTTAAACGGAAGTACCACTATCAAAAAATGACAGATGCCAAAATGTTACGGAATTGGACATGCTGTATATCATTTGAAAGCCCTAGATAAACTCTATTCAGAACAGTTAAAATTATTTCTCCAACTGTCACCTGTCAAAAATTAAAAAAATGTCAAACGTTGAAACTTTAACATTAAATATCTGAAAAAGTATTCGTGGATACTCGTCGGGAAAGTTTTGGGGTGACATAACCGATTTTTTAACCAAGCGGTCGGTTTATTAGTTGGACAAAGTTTATTCTTTAAGTTGGCTAGTGGCGTCTCTTTTTTCTTATTTTTTTCCCTATAGTAATTATGCATCGATAAATAATTTGGTAAAAATAATCTGGCGAAAAATTTTTTCTGATTTTTTTTAGATCGGTAAAGATTAATTGTATTAAAATTATATTAAAATTAAATATTATAATAATTGTAAATATTTTGCCGTTTAACTTAAAGAATTAAAAATCTGGTATCAACACATGATATAATATTTTAAATTATTTTAGACAACGTAGCACGCCAATGGGTAGTTTAAAGTTACCGTAAAATATTCAATATCTTCTAAATTGATTAGAATCTGTTGTGTTTGTCTCTTAGCTTTTTTACCTAATTCAATTACAGCGCAGGTGTCTTTTAACTGACGCACTTCGAAACGCCGGGCGTCAGGTAAAAATTAAAACTCTATAATTACATAGCCTGCTCGATGCAACGTCAAATATTTCCACAGGCAGTGGCGTCCTCAAGCTAAGATGCTTTCTCAAATCGTCTATTGTTAGAAGATTTTTTCTAATTCAAAAGGGCTGTCTAAATATTTTTTTTATCCCTAAAAATTGTATATTTATTTGGTATTTACATAGTTTGTTTGTTATCGTTGTAACGCTTTATGAGCTCGTTGAGAACTTTCAAAGTTTGTTAGTTATGGCGCCCAGCTCTGTCAGAAGTCAATTTTAAATTTTTTAACCATAAAATGTAACATATATAGGCGAGAAAAGTAGGCCTATTACTGCAGTTATTTATATTTTCAATCTATCAAACGTCAAAAATTAAATAAATATTAAAATGGGCGTCCCTTTTTTACATGTAAATATAGATGTGCGACTTGGTGCTCTCATTTGAATTACAAATACATTGTGCTTTTGCGAAAACGAATTGATTCTCAAAATATGAGGCAACAAGTTTGGCGCCATGTTTTGAAGTTTTGTGTTTGAAGGTTATGTTTATATAGGATAACTTTGGGCGACATGGCTCTTCTTCTTCAGTAAGGTAGGGATATTTAATTGTTGTAAATCCTCGTCCAAGAAATAACACCGATATATTTCTATACACCATGCATTCAATGCCGATTTTTTTCCCCAACCCCGCCTCATATAAGGATCTAAAAGTGGTTCTTCAACAGTGGCTTCAGTAAGGAAGGGATATCTAATTGTTGTAAATCCTCATCCAAGAAATAACACCGACATATTTCTATATACCATGCATTCAATGTCGATTTTTCCCCACCCCCGCCGCATATAAGTACCTAGAAGTGGCTCTTCAACAGTACCTTCAGTAAGGAAGGGATATTTAATTGTTGTTAATCCTCGTCCAAGAAAATAAACTAGGTGGGGGTGCATTCATAGAATCCGACGAATGTTTGAGACTTGCAACTACAATTTTTTTTCAGCTAATATATTCTAAAACATTTTCTACCTACACCCCTGACATCGTCATGTTTGTATATCACATCCAATGCTGAATTTTAACCGACCCTTGTAAGTACTTAAATTATAAAAAAAATGCGTCTTCAAACTGGCAGCAACTTCTACCTGGGAAATCAAGATAAGCAGACGAAGACGTTGCGTGAACTTACATTTTTCCCCATTTAAAGCCGGGCCAGTTAATGAATAGAAATTTCATCCTTGCCTATGCACGTGCTCGTCAGGTGCATGAGGACTTCACTTCACTAACTTAGGGGTACTCGTACTCATTTGTTGTATGTAATTTTGCTCATGAAAAATAAATTAGGTAGAGATGGCTGCACGTTCATAGAAGAAATCGGAGATGTATATATTGTAGGTCTGTGGTTACATTTTTAATATAATCGTAATTCGACCGATCAGTTGGCAGGGCCGGCGTCGGGTTATTAGGAACAATTATGTAATGAATTTTAGAACGTGAGGATATGTCGTAACGTTACGTGTTCAAGTTTACATATATAAAACTGTAGTAAATAATTAATATACCATAAAATATACTGAGTAAACTTCATTTATCTTGGGTGTCGTGTTCACAAATAGTTGTAGGTGATATTTGCTAATACTGGTTAGTAGTTTCTCAATAGTTGGAATCACGAAACTGGGCACTAGAAGACTGCTAGAATCCACAAAGCCGGAAACCACAATCCATGATGTCGATACACATAATCTAATCCAAAATGCCGGGTAAAATAAAAAGGGTCTCACCGTCTTTGGAAAACCATAAGAGTTTTAACAACGATCAAGAATGAGTCATGGATTCTATTCTGCAAAGCACCAGCTCGTATCAGGAGGAACAACCCTAAATGGAAAAATCCATTAGCTTCAAGAAACTACGCCATGCGTTCATAAAAAATTGTCGTAAGAACTATGAAGAATTACTCACCTTTTTACAAAAGGGCTTTCACATCTATTTCATAATCAACCAAACAAAGTTGCTACAGGCTCGCGAGATGAAATCCTCTGCCTTGATCAACCCACAAATCGAATTATGACGTTGCCAAAATCTGGTAGCGAGTAGACTCAACGGGTATTCATCAACAAGTCACCTCTGACAGTCTAAATGGAAAAAGGAAATACGCGCATCTGCTGCGTCATTTCTCAGAGCCAATCAAAACAACGAAAATAATTTGCTATGAAATGTAAGACCACAGGAAAAGAAGAAATATTTGACTAATTAGTCGAGAACGTGCCATGATCATTCGGAGAAACAATGTAAATGATGACAGAAAGACAACGTTTACACTACAAACTAGAAACCGGTCTGCCTAAATAAACACAAAGATATATTCTGGACTAAAACAGCTTATAAAATTTCCATCTTTCGTTGTTCACGAGGGGGTGGACTTTTATCAGTTAATTGCAACATCCTAAATAGCAACTTTGATATATTTTTCTAAAATATATTGTCAATGTTACACAGAGGCGTACTGTGTCAATCGCTTTATATATTTCTACATTATGGTTTAACGAGTATTCAGCCTGAAATATAGCTCGGTGATTTTAGCACCCGGCCGGCCAGCACCAAGCTTATACCGAAGTAATCTTGGATCACGGCCGGCCAACTCCAAGCGGCACTTTTCCACTACGGTCAAATACTTTTACAAATTCATTCTGCCGATTTGGGGTCTACTCATACGAAATTTCTCGTTTTATTAATTTGTTTACATTTATATAGAGGAATGGAAGCACTATTCAGACAACATTTTTCGTTTACACACATCTCCCCGAAAGGGCCAGCTCCAAGAATCTAAAATTCGATTTTCGTAGCCGTCGAACAAATTTCAATATTTTTTTCGGGGTTGACAATAGGCGGCCACGAACAAAAAATAGCTGATTACATAGAGGAATAGAAGCACTATTCAGGCAAAATTTGTTCGACCGCTACGAAAATCTAATTTTAGATTCTTGGAGGTGACCCTTTGGGGGAGATGTATGTAAACGAAAAAAATGAGCGATGGCTCATTCGACGAGGATTGCAATTCTGCAAATAACAATTGTAATTGTTATTAACAAATAACGAAAAAAAAATTTTTTTCTCATGTACTTCGGTATAGCTGTTTTTATATTTGAAATAAGGATTAAATTATTCTAGGTAAAATTTTTTAACCCTATTTGTTTATAAATTGTTTTAATATTTTTGAAAAAATAAAAATTTACCATGCTATTGTTTAGGGCCAATGATGATATACCAATATTATAAAAAAGTGGACTACTTTTCACAAGAACTAATTACATATTCGGATTCAGTTATTCAAAATTTATGTGATTCAACTTCTGAACGGATTCATAGCAAGACCAGTACCTACTATAATCAATAATTATTGTTCTTCAGATTTTTAATTTTTTACAAGATGGTTAATCTAGACCCATTTATAAACCTGTATAATATTTGTATAGTCCTTTGTGTCATTAAAACCAGTTTAAATATAATCGGAAACAATTTTTTTTTTAAATTTGACTTTAAAATAAATGTTTAATAATGCAATTCAGAAAGATTAAAAAATTGGTTTTTCTCATTTCACTGTTTAATTTTTATATTAAACGTGTACAACCCTTTTCATTTTACATACAGACACATAACGATATGTGGGAATTTTCAGAAATAAATGTGACAACATGGTTTATACCATCTTACCAAAGGTAGATACAATACGAATTATCTGTATAAGAATTCTTATAACTACCGTTGGTAACTTAACTAATAATTTATAGATGGCAGCACTCCTACAAAAGGCTTCGACTCTCAATTACAGCTAACAACTAGTTTATGATGACTACACTCTTCGATCCATTAGAGATTGGATCCCCTAGATTGCAAAATCGAGGAACTTTATAATTAGAACTTTTCGCTTTTTATCTAAAATCCACTTCTAGTAATCGTAAGGGGTTGCGAGAATACTGGTGCAAATTTAAATGAATGAGATAAATCTCAAGCGATGATAAACGTTCAGGGGGCTGCGATATTAGTCCCCACCCCTTTGTAAGGGTAGGGTGGATTTGTTCAGTAATGGACTTTCTGAAACTCTTACAAAACGGGGGCGGTTTGTGTTGTGTCAGGCGAAACGTCCCTTGATAACTAGTGAGAGTTTTTTTAAAGATTCACGAGTTTTTTGCATTCTATGGAATATAATTTAAACAAAAATCACCTACAGAATTTTATTCTATAAAGATTAGAAAAGGGTCCATGCAGTATTGCCCCCCAGACGTTCAGATTTATCAGTAACGATTTTTGTTTTGACATTGCCACCGGAAATCGATTGCAAATATACGGATTTTTGAACAGATAAAAATTCTTAAAAATTATTAATACATCTTACACACCGCTATTCAGTTTATAACGCACGCTTCAGCTTCTAATAGAGTATAGATTTATTGAATCTGTGCTGATAAAGGAGTAGAAAAAATACTATTGAAGGAGATCCAATACGATTGTATGATTCTAGTATAATTTATACTATTATTTTATACTTTCTCTAAAAATCTTCTTCATAAAATTGGGAATGTTTTAGGAAAGCGCGGTTAAATATGTGGGTATAGTAGACGGAGAATTTGATCATTTGTAGAAATTATTTTAAAGACACTATACGTGGAATTTTTCAGAAATACATCTGACAACATGGTTCGTATATCTACCATTGGTAACTTTACTAACAATTTATAGATGGCAGCACTCCTAGCAAGGGCTTCGACTCTCACCTAAAACTAACAACTAGCTTATGTGCTGACTGCACTCTTCGATCCATTAGAGATTGGATCCCCTAGATTGCAAACTCGAGTCGCTTTAATTTAGAACTGCTCGCTTTTTGTCTAAATCCCCCCACTTCTAGTAATCGTCTGGGGTTGCGAGAATACTGATGCAAACCTCCTCTTCCTAAACCGATGATAATACGTTCAGAGGGTTGCGATATTATTCATCACCCCTTTGTAAGGGTAGGGTGGATTTGTTTAGAAATAGACTTTCTGAAACTCTTACAAAACGGGGGCGGATCGTGTTGTGTCAGGCGAAACGTCCCTTGATAACTAGTGAGAGTTTTTTAAAGATGCTCGAGATTTTTGCAATCTATGGAATATAAATTTAAACAAAAATTCCTGTTTGTGCATTTTCGTCCAATTCGTGCGATTTTGCTTAATATGGGAAATTGGTTTAGTAATGGTGCTCCTGGTTTTGAAGAAAAATAAATAATATTTTATTGATATTTTTCGAAGGCAAGAAAGGATCTAAGGTTCGCACTATATGGAAAACAATATTTTTTTTTTTTCATTAAATTATTATTATGGCTTAACACTACTTAATGGCTACATACTTATTAATATTTACGTCTAAAACAAGGGAAAATTTAAAAAATTTAAATAAATTGTTTCAGTCGTAAATATTAATAAGTATGTAGCCATTAAGTAGTGTTAAGCCATAATAATAATAATAATAATTTAAAAAAAAAATATTTTTTCCATATGGTGCGGACTTTATTTACTGTATGTATTTGCCTTCGAAAAATACCAATAAGTTTAAAATATTACTATTATTGAAATAATCTGTTCTTTTTTTAAGTAAAACAATAAATTTTACATCCAAAAATATTATTTATTTCTCTTTAAAACTAAGAGCACCATTACTAAACCAATTTCCCAAAATCGCACGAATTCTACGAAAATGAACAATGTTTTAGTTTGAGTTAAAGTTTTAGTAGCAAAATGAGAGGTGCAGTCTCAAAAAACATACCGCTCTTTTCGAATATACTATCCAATTTTTAAAATTCTGATATACAGAGTGTTGTTCATCGTGAAAATAATTTTAGTATTTTTTTTTTGAAGCCGGACCTGGATTTTTATTCTGCTTACCGTGTCAGTGTAATGTACTAATAGACTCAAACAAGCTGGCTAAATATGAAATAAATATACAGGATGATTCCGAAGAAACGAGGGTTAGAAGAAGTAAGCAATTTTGACAAAACCTCACTTATGAGGCGGGTTAGACCCATCAAATAATAATTTTTTGGAATCACCTAAGTGCCCTCTATTTGGAGTTAACGTATGTCCGTTTACCTATGAAACACCCTGTATACAATTAAATCTATACTAGTTCACCATCTTCAACTCCCTCTTTTAACCAGTTTTCAATTTACAAATAAAAAATAATAGTAAAAAAAATAATAAAAAATGCATTATCAAAAGCTGAATATCAATAACCTTTATAATAGGTAAGTAAATCCCAACTCTACATTTTTATGGTAATAAAATAAAAATATATTCCTTAAAAGCAAGATAATTTAGCTGCCAAAAAGATCTAATGCAATGATAATTTATGAACTCAAATAAAACAGTATCACCAAATCTATAAATTTATTGTTGTTGGAATTACTTATACCAGTCCATGCACCTATTTGGGAAATGTCTGATTCACGAATAATTTTTAGTCTAGTCGAGAAGTGAGTAGTAGAAGGGTAGGAAAAATATGACCGATGGCTCATTCGACGCGGATTCCAATTCTGAGAAATGCGTTACGTCGATTTTTCCTGCAAATAACAATTGTAATTGTTATTAACAAATAACGAAAAAAAAGCCATTTTAGTTCTTGATGATTACTTAAAAACTGTACAAGATAGCGGGAATTGCAAAAAAGATCCTTAAGAAGGAGGAAATTTCCAAAAAGAACTTCTAACTCCCGGATGTCTAGCTCTAATATTTATAACATTAATTTGTTGCTGAAAATAAGGTTCAGCACGATCGTTTGGATGAGTACGCCGCCTCTATAGTGACTACCGCATCTAAAATATTTTTTTAAAGCACTAAATATTGATTTCAAAATTTGAAAAAATATTGGTATCATTTCAACACTCTAAAAAAGAAAGTCCCGTTGGAAAAAAATTTTAAATGCATTTTTCAAAAATCTCGCCTATTGTTTCATACCTCTGTCTTCATTGAAAGCTGGATAATTATTTACATAATCACCCTAAAATATTTTTCGCCCCTTTGAGTATTTTCTATAGTGTACTCAATAAGATGACGCTATAAAATTATTTAAAATTTGTTTATATTGTTTATAACGAGTTTTCTAAGTTAACAAAAAATGAAAAATCGTAAAATTGTTGTTAAAATGTTTTTTTTTCTCATGTATAGCTGTTTTTATATTTGAAATAAGGATTAAATTATTGTGAGTAAGATTTTTTAACCCTATTTGTTTATAAATTGTTTAAATATTTTTGAAAAAAAAATACCATGCTATTGTTTAGGGCCAATATTATAAAAAAAGTGGACTACTTTTCACAAGAACTAATTACATATTCGAATTCAGTTATGCAAAATTATGTGATTCAACTTCTGAACGGATTCATAGCAAGACCAGTACCTACTATAATCAATAATTGTTTAAAAGGTAGGCGCATTTATATAATTATTGTTCTTCAGATTCCTAATTTTTTACAAGATGGTTAATCTAGACCCATTTATAAACCTGTATAATATTTGAATAATCCGTTGTGTCATTAAAACCAGTTTAAATATAATCGGAAACAAAACTTTTTTTAAATTTGACTTTAAAATAAATGTTTAATAATGCAATTCAGAATGATTAAAAAAATTGGTTTTTCTCATTTCACTGTTTAATTTTTATATTAAAAGTGTACAACCCTTTTCATTTTACATACAGACACATAACGATATGTGGGAATTTTCAGAAATAAATGTGATAACATGGTTTATACCATCTTACCCAAGGTAGATTCAATAAGAATTCTTTGTATAAGAATTCTTATAACTACCGTTGGTAACTTAACTAATACTTTATAGATGGCAGCACTCCTACAAAAGGCTTCGACTCTCAATTACAGCTAACAACTAGTTTGTGAAGACTACGCTCTTCGATCCATTAGAGATTGGATCCCCTAGATTGCAAACTCGAGTCGCTTTAATTACCAACTTCTCGCTTTTTGTCTAAAATCAGTTTTAGTAATCGTAAGGGGTTGCGAGAATACTGATACAAACATGTACTTTCGTACACAAATGAGATAAATCTCAAGCGATGATAAACGTTCAGGGGGCTGCGATATTAGTCCCCACCCCTTTGTAAGGGTAGGGTGGATATGTCCAGTAATGGACTTTCTGAAACTCTTACAAAACGGGGGCGGTTTGTGTTGTGTCAGGCGAAACGTCCCTTGATAACTGGTGAGGGTTTTTTAAAGATGCTCGAGTTTTGCAATCTATGGAATATAAATTTAAACAAAAATCCGTTACGTTTGTCCTTTACAGAATTTTATTCTATACAGATTCGAAGGCCCCATACAGTATTTTGTTTTGACCTTGCCTCCGGAAATATCAATTTTTGTTGGTGTTTTTTTTACAAGCTTACAAAAATTTGATTATAGCTATATTAAATTTTTTGTTGTTTTTTACAGAGCTCACAAATTCGTTGTTAATATTCATATATATGGTATAAAAGTACATAATAATCGTATATTATATATCAAGGTAGAGAATAGTATACTATACACCAAGGTATATAATAGTATATACGCTATTTTTTACACCGCGGTACCCAAGCCCCTTTAAAAATCGAATGTTAATTTTGTAAATATTTAAACGTAACAATCAATTCTATTATTTTAATCAATTCTATTATTTAAAAATATTTTACTCCCTTGGGACTAAAATTTTTTAGTCCCAAGGGAGTAAAATATTTTAGTCCCACAAATTAAAAACAATTGAAATCAGCCACCTTGTTGATTCTAATTTAATTCAGAACTGTCAAATACTTCAACAAAGGAGTATAGAAAACAATTTTCGGTAGTTAGTCTTCAATTTTCTTTTCTCCAACACAATTTTACGAGATCGTCGTAAGCTTTTTCATATATTTTTTACGATTTTATTCTAAAATATCTTAACAGACAAAGTCGCAATCTTCTGTCATTATTTACATAATATATCCGTATAAGACAAGGTTTTACATATATTTTTTATTGTCAGAATTAGCTCAGTTGGTTCGCGCAAAGGTAATTTGAATGCGGATCGAAATTGGTCTGGGTTCGAGCCCCCACATCCAACCTTGTTTTTTTTAAGTGCCGGTATTTTATAAAAAATACATAATTTAATATCAAACATGATTGCCTAATCAGAAGTAGGAAACTTACAAATAATAGAATTGATTGTTACGTTTAAATATTTACAAAATTAACAATAATTATTCGATTTTTAAAGGGGCTTGGGTACCGCGGTGTAAAAAATAGCGTATATACTATTATATACCTTGGTGTATAGTATACTATTCTCTACCTTGATATATAATATACTATTATTATGTACTTTTATATCATATATATGAATATTAACAACGAATTTGTGAGCTCTGTAAAAAACAAAAAAAAAATTAATATAGCTATAATCAAATTTTTGTAAGCTCTGTAAAAAAAACACCAACAAAAATTGATATTTCCGGAGGCAAGGTCAAAACAAAATACTGTATGGGGCCTTCGAATCTGTATAGAATAAAATTCTGTAAAGGACAAACGTAAGGGATTTTTGTTTAAATTTATATTCCATAGATTGCAAAACTCGAGCATCTTTAAAAAACCCTCACCAGTTATCAAGGGACGTTTCGCCTGACACAACACGAACCGTCCCCGTTTTGTAAGAGTTTCAGAAAGTCCATTACTAGACATATCCACCCTACCCTTACAAAGGGGTGGGAACTAATATCGCAGCCCCCTGAACGTTTATCATCGCTTGAGATTTATCTCATTTGTGTACAAAAGTACATGTTTGCATCAGTATTCTCGCAACCCCTTACGATTACTAGAACTGGATTTAAACAAAAAGCGAGAAGTTGGTAATTAAAGCGACTCGAGTTTGCAATCTAGGGGATCCAATCTCTAATGGATCGAAGAGTGTAGTCATCACAAACTAGTTGTTAGCTGTAATTGAGAGTCGAAGCCTTTTGTAGGAGTGCTGCCATCTATAAATTATTAGTTAAGTTACCAACGGTAGTTATAAGAATTCTTATACAAAGAATTCTTATTGAATCTACCTTGGGTAAGATGGTATAAACCATGTTATCACATTTATTTCTGAAAATTCCCACATATCGTTATGTGTCTGTATGCAAAATGAAAAGGGTTGTACACGTTTAATATAAAAATTAAACAGTGAAATGAAAAAAACCAATTTTTTTAATCTTTCTGAATTGCATTATTAAACATTTCTTTTAAAGTCAAATTTAAAAAAAGCTTTGTTTCCGATTAAATTTAAACTGGTTTTAATGACACAAAGGATTATACAAATATTATACAGGTTTATAAATGGGTCTAGATTAACCATCTTGTAAAAAATTAGGAATCTGAAGAACAATAATTATATAAATGCGCCTACCTTTTAAACAATTATTGATTATAGTAGGTACCGGTCTTGCTATGAATCCGTTCAGAAGTTGAATCACATAATTTTGCATAACTGAATCCGAATATGTAATTAGTTCTTGTGAAAAGTAGTCCACTTTTTTTATAATATTGGTATATCATCATTGGCCCTAAACAATAGCATGGTAATTTTTTTTTTCAAAAATATTAAAACAATTTATAAACAAATAGGGTTAAAAAATCTTACTCACAATAATTTAATCCTTATTTCAATCAAATATAAAAACAGCTATACCGAAGTACATGAGAAAAAAAAACATTTTAACAACAATTTTACGATTTTTCATTTTTTGTTAACTTAGAAAACTCGTTATAAACAATATAAACAAATTTTAAATAATTTTATAGCGTCATCTTATTGAGTACACTATAGAAAATACTCAAAGAGGCGAAAAATATTTTAGGGTGATTATGTAAATAATTATCCAGCTTTCAATGAAGACAGAGGTATGAAACAATAGGCGAGCTTTTTTGAAAAATGCATTTAAAATTTTTTTCCAACGGGACTTTCTTTTTTAGAGTAAAAGTGGCACTAAAATACTAGTTTCACTCCCCGCGGTTTAAAAAGATTATTTTCAGCCTCGCAACTTATTATCCATCGATGTTACGCATCTCGGGATACTAATAAAGCTCGGCTGAGAAAAATCTTCTCTCCAAGTTTTAATATTATTTCATTGTTCTGCATCTTGTGTTCAATTTTAAAAACATTTGTTATTTTTGATGAAAAAAGATGATTGGCTTATAAAATCAATTTACATTTAATCGGAAACCAAACTTTTTAAATTTGGTTTAACATTTTGTTGCTTGCAATTCATTTTCTGCTTCTAATAAAACTAACATTGGTATATTTATAGCTCCTTGCTTTGAGATTCAGATTTAAGCTCGTCTTGATTTTTATCAAAATGCTATTTCTGAGTCTAATTAGAATTCACTTATTATTTAAATTCTCTCACAGCCATTACAATAGAGTGTAATTAACTCAATCAATTCTTTTAAATGAAGTAAATATTAACCAAAACCATACATCATACCTACAGCGCGCTACGTATAGAAATGGGTTTTAGGTTAGGAGTATTAAATGTATATGCATAGAATATCCTAGAACGTATATCCGTAAACGTATATACATATCACATGATAGGCATATGAATATACTTTTAATGCTATGTGGGATGTTTACTCGTGTGAAGTTAGCGCCCGGAGCTAGCGCCCAAATGCAGCTCCCACCCCCCACTACCAAGCCAAACTCACACGATACACAAATCATAAAAGTAGAATATTAACAAATTATTTTACCATTCAAAACAAGGTGTTCTCACATGGTCTTATATGACAGGAAAACAAATTATTTAGATGTCTAACTAGAATTAAAAACTCAATTCTGTAAGTGGAGATAAAGGATAAAATAACCCTATTAACCATAAAATATTTTTTTCTATCAAAACCAAGTTTTGTTACACCATCCAATATGGCACAAAAAATAATTTATAAATTTATCCATCTATGGAAAAAACTCAAATATCTAAGTAGTGGGATGAAGGGTAAAACAGCCCTAATAATTTTAAAATATTTTTTCTTCCAAAACTAAGTTTTGTAACAACATCTAATAATACACATAAAATAACTAATTAATATACCTACCTACCGAAAAAAAGACAAATCTCCAAGTGAGTGGGATCAAGGGTAAAACAACCCTAATAATTTTAAAATATTTTTTTTTCCAAAACTAAGTTTTGTGACACCATCTAATAATACACATAAAATAACTAATTAATATACCTACCTACAGAAAAAAAAACAAATCTCTAAGTAAGTGGGATCAAGGGTAAAACAACCCTAATAATTTTAAAATATTTTTTTCTTCCAAAACTAAGTTTTGTGACACCATCTAATAATACACATAAAATAACTAATTAATATACCTATCTACAGAAAAAAAGACAAATCTCTAAGTGAGTGGGATCAAGGGTAAAACAACCCTTATAATTTTAAAATATTTTTTTCTTCCAAAACCAAGTTTTGTGACACCATCTAATAATACACATAAAATCACTTATTAATATACCTATCTACAGAAAAAAAATACAAATCTCTAAGTGAGTGGGATCAAGGGTAAAACAGCCCTAATAATTTTAAAATATTTTTTTCTTCCAAAACTAAGTTTTGTGACACCATCTAATAATAGACATAAAATAACTTATAAATATACCTATCTACAGAAAAAAAGACAAATCTCTAAGTGAGTGGGATCAAGGGTAAAACAACCCTTATAATTTTAAAATATTTTTTTCTTCCAAAACTAAGTTTTGTGACACCATCTAATAATACACATAAAATAACTAATTAATATACCTACCTACAGAAAAAAAGACACATCTCCAAGTGAGTGGGATCAAGGGTAAAACAACCCTAATAATTTTAAAATATTTTTTTCTTCCAAAACTAAGTTTTGTGACACCATCTAATAATACACATAAAATAACTAATTAATATACCTATCTACAGAAAAAAAGACAAATCTCTAAGTGAGTGGGATCAAGGGTAAAACAACCCTTATAATTTTAAAATATTTTTTTCTTCCAAAACTAAGTTTTGTGACACCATCTAATAATACACATAAAATAACTAATTAATATACCTATCTACAGAAAAAAAGACAAATCTCTAAGTGAGTGGGATCAAGGGTAAAACAACCCTTATAATTTTAAAATATTTTTTTCTTCCAAAACCAAGTTTTGTGACACCATCTAATAATACACATAAAATAACTAATTAATATACCTATCTACAGAAAAAAACAAATCTCTAAGTAAGTGGGATCTAGGGTGAAACAACCCTAATAATTTTAAAATATTTTTTTTCCAAAACTAAGTTTTGTGACACCATCTAATAATACACATAAAATTACTTATAAATATACCTATCTACAGAAAAAAAAACAAATCTCTAAGTAAGTGGGATCAAGGGTAAAACAACCCTAATAATTTTAAAATATTTTTTTCTTCCAAAACTAAGTTTTGTGACACCATCTAATAATACACATAAAATCACCTATAAATATACCTATCTACAGAAAAAAAAGACAAATCTCTAAGTGAGTGGGATCGAGGGTAAAACAGCCCTAATAATTTTAAAATATTTTTTTCTTCCAAAACTAAGTTTTGTGACACCATCTAATAATACACATAAAATAACTAATTAATATACCTACCTACAGAAAAAAAGACAAATCTCCAAGTGAGTGGGATCAAGGGTAAAACAACCCTAATAATTTTAAAATATTTTTTTTTCCAAAACTAAGTTTTGTGACACCATCTAATAATGCACATAAAATAACTTGGTTTTGGAAGAAAAAAATATTTTAAAATTATTAGAGTTGTTTTACCCTTGATCCCACTTACTTATAGATTTGTTTTTTTTTTCTGTAGATAGGTATATTTATAAGTAATTTTATGTGTATTATTAGATGGTGTCACAAAACTTAGTTTTGAAAGAAAAAAATATTTTAAAATTATTAGGGCTGTTTTACCCTTGATCCCACTCAGTTAGAGATTTGTCTTTTTTTCTGTAGATAGGTATATTAATAAGTGATTTTATGTGTATTATTAGATGGTGTCACAAAACTTAGTTTTGGAAAAAAAAATATTTTAAAATTATTAGGGTTGTTTTACCCTTGATCCCACTCACTTGGAGATTTGTCTTTTTTTCTGTAGATAGGTATATTTATAAGTGATTTTATGTGTATTATTAGATGGTGTCACAAAACTTAGTTTTGGAAGAAAAAAATATTTTAAAATTATAAGGGTTGTTTTACCCTTGATCCCACTCACTTAGAGATTTGTCTTTTTTTCTGTAGATAGGTATATTTATAAGTTATTTTATGTCTATCATTAGATGGTGTCACAAAACTTAGTTTTGGAAAAAAAAATATTTTAAAATTATTAGGGTTGTTTTACCCTTGATCCCACTCACTTGGAGATTTGTCTTTTTTTCTGTAGATAGGTATATTTATAAGTGATTTTATGTGTATTATTAGATGGTGTCACAAAACTTAGTTTTGGAAAAAAAAATATTTTAAAATTATTAGGGTTGTTTTACCCTTGATCCCACTCACTTGGAGATTTGTCTTTTTTTCTGTAGATAGGTATATTTATAAGTGATTTTATGTGTATTATTAGATGGTGTCACAAAACTTAGTTTTGGAAGAAAAAAATATTTTAAAATTATAAGGGTTGTTTTACCCTTGATCCCACTCACTTAGAGATTTGTCTTTTTTTCTGTAGATAGGTATATTTATAAGTTATTTTATGTCTATCATTAGATGGTGTCACAAAACTTAGTTTTGGAAGAAAAAAATATTTTAAAATTATTAGGGCTGTTTTACCCTTGATCCCACTCACTTAGAGATTTGTCTTTTTTTCTGTAGATAGGTATATTTATAAGTGATTTTATGTGTATTATTAGATGGTGTCACAAAACTTAGTTTTGGAAGAAAAAAATATTTTAAAATTATAAGGGTTGTTTTACCCTTGATCCCACTCACTTAGAGATTTGTCTTTTTTTCTGTAGATAGGTATATTTATAAGTTATTTTATGTCTATCATTAGATGGTGTCACAAAACTTAGTTTTGGAAGAAAAAAATATTTTAAAATTATTAGGGCTGTTTTACCCTTGATCCCACTCACTTAGAGATTTGTCTTTTTTTCTGTAGATAGGTATATTTATAAGTGATTTTATGTGTATTATTAGATGTTGTCACAAAACTTAGTTTTGGAGAAAAAAAATATTTTAAAATTATTAGGGCTGTTTTACCCTTGATCCCACTCACTTAGAGATTTGTCTTTTTTTCTGTAGATAGGTATATTTATAAGTTATTTTATGTCTATTATTAGATGGTGTCACAAAACTTAGTTTTGGAAGAAAAAAATATTTTAAAATTATAAGGGTTGTTTTACCCTTGATCCCACTCACTTAGAGATTTGTCTTTTTTTCTGTAGATAGGTATATTAATTAGTTATTTTATGTGTATTATTAGATGGTGTCACAAAACTTAGTTTTGGAAGAAAAAAATATTTTAAAATTATTAGGGTTGTTTTACCCTTGATCCCACTCACTTGGAGATGTGTCTTTTTTTCTGTAGGTAGGTATATTAATTAGTTATTTTATGTGTATTATTAGATGGTGTCACAAAACTTAGTTTTGGAAGAAAAAAATATTTTAAAATTATTAGGGTTGTTTTACCCTTGATCCCACTCACTTGGAGATTTGTCTTTTTTTCTGTAGGTAGGTATATTAATTAGTTATTTTATGTGTATTATTAGATGGTGTCACAAAACTTAGTTTTGGAAGAAAAAAATATTTTAAAATTATTAGGGTTGTTTCACCCTAGATCCCACTTACTTAGAGATTTGTTTTTTTCTGTAGATAGGTATATTAATTAGTTATTTTATGTGTATTATTAGATGGTGTCACAAAACTTGGTTTTGGAAGAAAAAAATATTTTAAAATTATAAGGGTTGTTTTACCCTTGATCCCACTCACTTAGAGATTTGTCTTTTTTTCTGTAGATAGGTATATTAATTAGTTATTTTATGTGTATTATTAGATGGTGTCACAAAACTTAGTTTTGGAAGAAAAAAATATTTTAAAATTATAAGGGTTGTTTTACCCTTGATCCCACTCACTTAGAGATTTGTCTTTTTTTCTGTAGATAGGTATATTAATTAGTTATTTTATGTGTATTATTAGATGGTGTCACAAAACTTAGTTTTGGAAGAAAAAAATATTTTAAAATTATTAGGGTTGTTTTACCCTTGATCCCACTCACTTGGAGATGTGTCTTTTTTTCTGTAGGTAGGTATATTAATTAGTTATTTTATGTGTATTATTAGATGGTGTCACAAAACTTAGTTTTGGAAGAAAAAAATATTTTAAAATTATTAGGGCTGTTTTACCCTTGATCCCACTCACTTAGAGATTTGTATTTTTTTTCTGTAGATAGGTATATTAATAAGTGATTTTATGTGTATTATTAGATGGTGTCACAAAACTTGGTTTTGGAAGAAAAAAATATTTTAAAATTATAAGGGTTGTTTTACCCTTGATCCCACTCACTTAGAGATTTGTCTTTTTTTCTGTAGATAGGTATATTAATTAGTTATTTTATGTGTATTATTAGATGGTGTCACAAAACTTAGTTTTGGAAGAAAAAAATATTTTAAAATTATTAGGGTTGTTTTACCCTTGATCCCACTCACTTGGAGATTTGTCTTTTTTTCTGTAGGTAGGTATATTAATTAGTTATTTTATGTGTATTATTAGATGGTGTCACAAAACTTAGTTTTGGAAGAAAAAAATATTTTAAAATTATTAGGGTTGTTTTACCCTTGATCCCACTCACTTGGAGATTTGTCTTTTTTTCTGTAGGTAGGTATATTAATTAGTTATTTTATGTGTATTATTAGATGGTGTCACAAAACTTAGTTTTGGAAGAAAAAAATATTTTAAAATTATTAGGGTTGTTTTACCCTTGATCCCACTCACTTGGAGATTTGTCTTTTTTTCTGTAGGTAGGTATATTAATTAGTTATTTTATGTGTATTATTAGATGGTGTCACAAAACTTAGTTTTGGAAGAAAAAAATATTTTAAAATTATAAGGGTTGTTTTACCCTTGATCCCACTCACTTAGAGATTTGTCTTTTTTTCTGTAGATAGGTATATTTATAAGTTATTTTATGTCTATTATTAGATGGTGTCACAAAACTTAGTTTTGGAAGAAAAAAATATTTTAAAATTATAAGGGTTGTTTTACCCTTGATCCCACTCACTTAGAGATTTGTCTTTTTTTCTGTAGATAGGTATATTAATTAGTTATTTTATGTGTATTATTAGATGGTGTCACAAAACTTAGTTTTGGAAGAAAAAAATATTTTAAAATTATTAGGGTTGTTTTACCCTTGATCCCACTCACTTGGAGATGTGTCTTTTTTTCTGTAGGTAGGTATATTAATTAGTTATTTTATGTGTATTATTAGATGGTGTCACAAAACTTAGTTTTGGAAGAAAAAAATATTTTAAAATTATTAGGGTTGTTTTACCCTTGATCCCACTCACTTGGAGATTTGTCTTTTTTTCTGTAGGTAGGTATATTAATTAGTTATTTTATGTGTATTATTAGATGGTGTCACAAAACTTAGTTTTGGAAGAAAAAAATATTTTAAAATTATTAGGGTTGTTTTACCCTTGATCCCACTCACTTGGAGATTTGTCTTTTTTTCTGTAGGTAGGTATATTAATTAGTTATTTTATGTGTATTATTAGATGGTGTCACAAAACTTAGTTTTGGAAGAAAAAAATATTTTAAAATTATTAGGGTTGTTTTACCCTTGATCCCACTTACTTAGAGATTTGTTTTTTTTCTGTAGATAGGTATATTTATAAGTAATTTTATGTGTATTATTAGATGGTGTCACAAAACTTAGTTTTGGAAAAAAAAATATTTTAAAATTATTAGGGTTGTTTTACCCTTGATCCCACTTACTTAGAGATTTGTTTTTTTTTCTGTAGGTAGGTATATTAATAAGTGATTTTATGTGTATTATTAGATGTTGTCACAAAACTTAGTTTTGGAAGAAAAAATATTTTAAAATTATTAGGGCTGTTTTACCCTTCATCCCACTACTTAGATATTTGAGTTTTTTCCATAGATGGATAAATTTATAAATTATTTTTTGTGCCAAATTGGATGGCGTAACAAAACTTGGTTTTGATAGAAAAAAATATTTTATGGTTAATAGGGTTATTTTATCCTTTATCTCCACTTACAGAATTGAGTTTTTAATTCTAGTTAGACATCTAAATAATTTGTTTTCCTGTCATATAAGACCATGTGAGAACACCTTGTTTTGAATGGTAAAATAATTTGTTAATATTCTACTTTTATGATTTGTGTATCGTGTGAGTTTGGCTTGGTAGTGGGGGGTGGGAGCTGCATTTGGGCGCTAGCTCCGGGCGCTAACTTCACACGAGTGGATGACTCATATTGCAGATTGCAACTCAAAAAGATTAAGGGCGCGACAACGCCATCAGCAGTTTGTAACAAAGTAAATCTTCAATACATTGTACATAGATGGCGACAGCTGTACGCCTAGCTAGATTTATAATTTTAGGTTATCAAATTTACGGACGCTGATATAAATATTTTAGGAGAATAAAATGAAAATTGCTGTTGGCTACTTTTAATTAATTGCACTGTAACATGAAAAGTTAATCTGCTAAAAATTGTACTTGGTTTGTAAATGCTAAATACCTACTTTAATTGTGACAAAAAACACAAATAAAATCATTAAAATAACATTCCAATATTTACTCATAATAGGTACCTACTGGTATATTGTAATCACATATAATCTATATTTACCAAAATTTTAATCTTAAATAACCAGGACAATTGAACTATTCCATAACTCAGCAAGGTGGCTGTGCTCCAGATGTTTTTGTTTAGGAAAGATCCTACTGGTCAGTTTATTTATCTTATTATCTTTGTAAATTACTGATACTACTATATCGATTATTTTATCATTTAAATCACTTTTCGATTCAATGCCATAATAACATAAGTAATCATTTGAAATTTTTAATGTCTATTTAGATACATCTCTTTTAAATTCAGTTAATATAAAATGTGATCTGAAAAGAATATGGTCAATCCATGTTTGACCATGTTTTGATCAAATCGACAATGCTTGTAAAAATTAACAATCGGTTCTATTTTATCGGTTATAATGTTTTTAATCATAGTAACCGAGGAGAGGACGAGTGTTGCCAATATTGCATTTATTTGTGGAGCAAAAGAGGGGCCTTGACCTAATTTTTGAGGATTAAATATTTAAATTGATTACAAAAATATTTTTCTAATTATTTTTTATATATATTTTCGCTGTGATCTGCAAAATTAAACTTTACAAAACCAAAGTTATTTTTTAGTTGATTTAAAATAAAGAGTTCAAAATTGTTTATTTTTTAACTTTTTTATTATGTATAAAAATACACTTTTTCTGTACCTACTGGACATGCTCTGTAAAAAACAAAAAACCACCATGGGAACTATATTAAAAATTCACTAGACACCGCCATGAGTCGCAAAGAAAATGTCTTAAACATAATTATTGTAGACAGGTTGAAGAACTTAAATTCGTCAAATAAACTAACTCACATAGAAGCTGAAATTCTAAAATACAACTTTGAAGTTCATAAAGAATTAAAAAATGTAACTATAGATTGGATTAAAGGACATTCGGGCATTATTGGGAATGAAATAGCAGATTATTTGGCTAAATCAGCTACGTATTCAGGAGAATCTATACATTCTACACGACTCCCCTTTACTGACTTATACCCAACGTTTAAAAGAGAACTAAAAGAAAAATGGCAAGAAATATATGAAAAGTCACAAACCGGTGTAAACTTCATTAGATGCCAAAAACAACTTCCAATAAGTCCATGGTTCAAAAACGCTAATAAAAGACACTTCATTCTTACAATAAACAGAATGAGATCAAATCACACTCTTACTCCAGTATACATGCACAGAATTGGTCTTTCTGAAAACCCAAACTGTATATGCGGAGAAACAGGTGACTTAACACATCTAATTCTGAACTGCTCAAGGAACAGGGAAAGTACAAACCAATTCTATGTATACCTAGTCAAAATTAAATTTCCTTACCAACTAATTTAAATACCCTATTATTTAGCAATGATACTAACATTTTTTTGTATATATATCAGCATATAACACGCTGTAAATATAAATTGTAAACTACTAACATTTCTTTGTAAGCAAACTGCAAAAATTAACAAAATGTAAGTGTGTCGGAAAAAAAATAACCAGAAAACAATAACGAAAAAAGAAAAAAAATATTATTTCTGGAAAAAAATAGGACAAGAAAAAACAATTATGAAAAAAAAAAAAAAAAAATTGAGAGCGCACGTTATCAATAATAACTCAATAACATTGCTTAAATCCCATCTTTCTGTAATATGTACTTTTCCTGCTTCAGTTACTATAAACCATAGAAATATCGATTTGTTATCAAAGTAATGCCATTTGGTCATCATTGTAAAAGTCATTTCCAAAACCCACATCCCCAATGATAGTGTTCCACTAATTACGAAATTAATACTAGGAAAAAAATAGTCCGGCTAATTGGTCTTTGCCAAAGCCATAAAACGATTAAAAAAAAAAAAAACTTAGTTATTATCTTTAAAACTTTTATAAAAATTCACATACGGCACCGTCATATTATCATATACAAGTGTCTCTAAATGTTGATTGTCGTTGTTCGTTGAAATTTTTTTGACAGATACCGTTTGCGTTTTTGATTGGTCAACTATTACTTATTTAGGCGACAACGTAGTATTTATCCAAGTTCAGATACATCTGTTAACTCACCCTTACGAGTCGCATTGGTGGTAAACACGGTGTACTACAATGACATGATAATTAACGCGTCAAATTTTAAAATTGTGTCAAAAATTTGCATCATGCTTTAAGCAATAATTAACCCTCAACATCCCAAACACCTTATTTGAAGCTCTAGGCTCAACATGTAACTTTAAAAATATAATATCCTACCTATCAGAAATTAAGCTTGTCAACAAATTGTAAACCAACTATCTCTCGCTAATAACCCGTAGGGTTGATGCGAATTATTAAATAAAAAAAAAAAATAATTAACCGATATAGAGCACTCATATTTTGTGAAAGTTAATAAAAAATGATAGAGAATGAATTGAAACTAATTTTGTTATTCATCTTTACAATTATAATTTCAAAGTTTATAACCTTTTACCAAGAATAACTTTTTGTCGAAAAACCCTTAATAAATAAGTTTCCCATATGGTGCATACTTTGAGGAAGACACTGTATACTGTTTATATTTTAATTTTTAATTATATATTTTTTTGGTAGTGCAAATAATATTCTATGCATCTAGTGTATAAATTCCTTTTTTTCCCTTGTTCGACAAAGTTCTTAATCGTTAAAAAAGTATCACTTTAGACACTCGTTGAATAAATAACTATTTTATTTTTTTACATTGTAATTTTCTTAAATAAAAACATTTCCTAGGTAACGATAAATAAAATGAAATTATACGAGAGAAGTTAGATAACTTATAAGTAAACCTACTACCCCATAGATTTTTAAAGCTATTTGAGATTTATCAGTCATTCAGCCCCATATCAAAGATTAGGTATAAATTACTATTATCCTCCCTGGTTTGTTACGTATTTTTAATCTTTATTTTATTAATGGTTTCTAAGAAGTACAAACTTTAAAAAATACCCTTGGATTTCTGATTGGTATTTTTATAATATAATATATAAATAATGAATAATTGAATACTTACGCTCTGAAACAATCACTGTTAACAAACTAAAAATATAAATTAAAACGTTCATTTTTTTCAATTTTGAAAACTTCGCCACAAAAAAGCACATGCTGTTTCTATTTTATAAGTGGACAATAACATTTAATTTTACAACATTTTCATAGATATTAGAATGATTTATGGTACCTACATATCAATGTAGAAATGACGTATATGTTTTATTATTTTTTATTTCTCATAGAAACAGATAATTCCGTTCCGTTAATCCATTCTATAACTGATTGCCGAATTAATTGCATTGTCAACTTCATAAGAAATCCCCTGTTTTTATAATTTTTACAGATTAGTTAAAAAAATTCTGGGAATTTTTACATAATCGAGTAAATAGTATAGTCCTCAGATCAGCTAAGATTCTGTGAGTAAGATGAGTTTCTCTATGATACCTCTCGCTCGGGACTTATTTCGATACCGAGTAGAATGCGATTCTTGTCATCTCTCGACTTGGAGCTACGAAATAATACCGTTTGCTACGATTCCACGAGGATCTTTCTGTCATCTGTCTAGTTTGTGTTGACGACTACCAAGAAGCGTCTAGATTCCAATTGCAACTCGAGTGCCCACCGCTGTTGCCATCGTTTTGTACGTTAACTTGAAAGTTTGATTATATATTATTGTGATACGAAGTGGTCCAGTGCTAGAGTGTATGCTTTACACATAAAACTTCCTGGTTCGAATCCCGAGGAATTTTTTTTTTATTTTTTTTTTTTTAATACACAGGTAGATAGGTAATATTTTTCTTTTCGTCAATGAAACACTTAAACCTTACAACAGCGGTGGGCACTCGAGTTACAATTGGGATCTAGACGCTAGTCGACTACCAAAATAATAATTATTTTAATATTTTTAAAGTTTCGGGAATCGTTATAATGTTACCCATCTTTAATGAAATTTTGAGGCAACAAGATAGAAAATGTTTTACCCAACAGATTTAACACATCAATCTCAATTTTTTATCAGTTGATGGATCACCTCCAGTCCCTAGTTCATGACTTTTTATATCAGTCGCCTTTTTTTTTAAGATTGCCTATACCAAGTCTAGAGGAAAATTAATTTTCAGGTCAACAATGATAGATACATAATACACCTTTTGCCACTTTTCAGTTGTTTTCGCTTCATACCCCAAAGTATTGAGTTTTAAGGTTAAATTTGTCCATAATCGCTTAAACTCATCTTGCCAGCTGCTTACAGTCATAAAATTCAAAATAACAAGTATATTTGCTCTTGTTTGGTTTTAAAAGATATTTGTTCAAATATGCTACAAACTTATTTATTACTTTCTTACTGTTCACTTTCTCTCTTTCGCGCGCTTTCACTGAATTCGGTACAGATACCTCGAGTAAATTTGACAGATATAGTCTGAGCTTTCGAGTGCGATTTAGCATTTAGATTCTTGGAGCTGGCCCTTTCAGGGAGATGTATGTAAACAAAAAATTTTGTCTGAATAGTGCTTCCATTCCTCTATGTAATCAGCTAATTTTTGTTTGTGGCCGCCTATTCTCAATGCCCTAAAATTTTTTTTGAAATTTATTCGACTGCTACGAAAATCTAATTTTTGATTCTAGGAGCTGGCCCTTTCGGGGAGATGTATGTAAACGAAAAATTTTGTCTGAATAGTGCTTCCATTCCTCTATGTAATCAGCTAATTTTTGTTCGTGGCCGCCCATTCTCAACCCCCGAAAAAAAATATTGAAATTTGTTCGACCGCTACGAAAATCTACTTTTCGATCCTTGGAGCTGGCCCTTGGGGGAGATGTATGTAAACGAAAAATTTTGTCTGAATGGTCCTTCCATTTTTCTATGTAATCACCTACTTTTTGTTCTTGGCCGCCTATTATCAACGCAACAAAAAATGTAAACAAATTAATAAAACGAGAAATTTTGTATGAGTAGACCCCAAATCGGCAGAATGAATTTGTAAAAGTATTTGACCGTGGTGGAAAAGTGTCGCTTGGAGTTGGCCGGCAGTGAGCCTAGATTACTTCGGTTTAAGCTTTGTGCTGGCTGGCCGGGTGCTAACATCACCGACGTTTGATAATCAATTAAACAATTTTGGGATAACTAAGAAATCGAAAGGGGTGAAATATGAAGTTGTTAAGAATAATATTACATATGATGATTATGAAAGTTGTTTAATAGTATATTATACACCAAGGTCGAGAAGTAATTTTTCTCAGCCGAGCATTTATTATTATCCCGAGATGCGAATAATAATAATGCTTCGCATCTCGGGATAATAAGTTGCGAGGCTGATAAAAATCTTCTCTACCGTGGTTTATATACTATTTTTTCCACTACTAGAAAATTTAATCATTTTAAAATGATATTTTTAGTTTTTTTTGGGTATATCTTTGAAAGGAATTTAATGTAAAAGAAGCAGTTTGTGAAAACTAATGAAGTAGAATATTCAATCAATTAAATTGACATTTCATTATGTTAATTGCACTTTGAATTTTAAAACTTTCAAAGTAGCGATGAACACATGAAGAATTCATTTCATTTGACACTTTGCTTTGAAAAACTAGTAAATTGACTTTTAGGTTAATTTTAGAATAGGTATTATTGCATAAATAGCACTTATCTATATCAAAATATTTATTACATAACCTTAAACTATTTCAATCGAAAATATATCTGATAAAGAATTACTTACCTCCATTTTATCTAATCAGGTCGAAAATTCACTAGAAATGATAGGAATTTAATAGAAATAGCTTATTTGCTGACTAATTTTTTATAATAATTAAAAAAAAACTCTTTTGACAAACGCAATGACAGTTGCGTATAATTTAATTTGAAAGATTTCCTAAGATCGCTTACCTCTGACATCACGTTTAGTCTTCAATTGTTTTCATTATCTACTACTAGTAAATAATAAAAAATTATCTACTTGTAGGAGAGAAATTTAACTTCTCGACTCGAACGCAGCATAAATAATGATCTTCTAATACTAGTAGTGGAAAAAATAATTTAAAACACAAACGTCAACCCAACGGTGTATACGATCGCTTGCACATCAAGTTTTTATAGTGTTGAACAAACGAAAATTAGTCAGAGTCCTCTCATGACGATAAACGTCATTTAATACCAGCAGGGTTATTCTACTAAATTTATAGCCCGACTACAAGTTGGATTTTGGATTTGAACTTGATGTGTTGCTAACTTCACATTGGAGCTTTTTCGAATTCTGTTAAGCTTCTAGCACCCCTTGCAGTCTACATATGAGGGCTATACTCTAGTCCATTCTTATAATCACCAAATGAGGTGCCTATTAAAAATTTTAGTATGCTAGAAGCACACATAACCTATTATTATTTTTTTCTGTAATTATTTGGTGTTGTGGTTGTGGATAAATTTAATATGATTTTCTCATGATTCCCAAATCTTTTTTATTATGTATTTTCTATTTTCTCCCTAATATTGTCACGATTTGCATGTGGGGGTGGATATATTAAATAGATGGTAGAGCAATAAATATATATATAATTAATAATAAAATAGGTAACAATAAAATAACATACCAAATGCTCAAATAAATGCCTAATTTATACAAATAAATATTCTTATCAAACTAACTTACACAACATAACGAAGACTTTAAGGAGTCCTATCAATAGGGTCGGTTATTCAAAGTTATTCAGAGTAAAGTCTAAAGGTTTTCTTGACTAATTTTTTTTCAGAAAAATACCTCATTCATATTTATGTCTAATATTGTTCTTCCGCGGTTCATGTCTTCACACATTTAAGTCAAGCCTAGATAAAATGCATCCTAGGATACGTTGGTGCAACCGGGCATTAGCCTTGTGCAGTTCTATCACATATCACATAAAAACAACCGCTTTTAGTGAACCAATAAAATAATGTACTGCACAAGGCGATATTTAAATATTAAATTTTAATAATTTTTTATGGGAATATTTTGGGTAAATATTCCCTGTGACAATATAAAAATATTATGCACCAAATCTGGATAATCTTGTAGTTTGTTTAGCCAAATAATAGCGACAGTAGCACAGAAGTTAGAATTCTCACACCATTGCTAAACTTTTTTTTTAGATTAACAGAAAATAAATATGTTTTATAATATTAGATTAAGCTAGGGTAAGAGAGTTCTAACTTCTGTGCTGCTGTCACATTATTTATTATTTGAGTTACACAAACTATACCATTGCCCAAATCTGTTGTGTGATATTTATTTTCTGATAATTAATATTAAATTATAAAAAATACACCAAATAAAGTAAATTAAATAAACAAACTACTAAACTTTAGTAAAGAAATCAGAAACAAACCACAAAATTCTAGTAAAGAAGTCAGCCTAAAAATTATAAGTAAACTCTTCTTCTTATTTTTTTTCAAAGAAAACAAAGTTGCCAAATCCCACAGACTACTTTGCTAGTACTCTACTTGTAGCCGATTAAATTTATAGTCGGACTTTTTCTCAGAATAGTGGAATCTGGCTGAGCTATAATTTACAGTCTATGTTTAATATACTAAACGTATAGCCTGATTTATAGTTCCTTAGTAGAATTAGCCTGCATTCACGTTCGATATTGTTCCTTGGGGCCATTACAGTATATAAGAGGTTTTTTTTTACTATTTTAGTATATTGTAAGGAAATCCCTATCGGCATCACTCAATGACATAAACGGTTATAACTACTTCGAAGATTTAATTAATATTGACATCATTTCTGTCAAAATTAAATATGAAAACGTGTTTCTATATATTTTAAATTTGTATATTCCTCCTAATACAACTAATGATGAATTTCAATTACTTTTTGATGGTATCGAATCGTTGTGGCATCTGTATGATTGTAAGCTATTAATTTTAGGTGATTTCAACATCCCCGAATATGCGTCGTTTAAATTTAACTCGCAAGTAAATATAACTAGAAAAATCTTATCGCTAAATAATTTTCAAAATTTTTTTACTTTAACCCAACTTAACGAGATAACAAATGATCTTAATCGTATTCTAGATCTTGTTTTCTCTAATATCAAACATTGTTCTGTGCAAAGAGCATCGTATATTCTTGCACCTCTTGATTCTCATCATCCTGCACTAGTTATTGAGGTTCCATTTAAGAGTACTAAACATATTATTCCAAATTCGTCAACAGGATTCAATTTCAAAAAAGCAGACTTTCCTAATCTCTATAAAATGCTACTAGATGTAGACTGGAACTTTCTGAACAATTGCTCAGACCCTAATACTGCTTTAAGTCTATTCTATGATGAATTAAACACACTATTTGATCAGTATATTCCAAAAAAGAAACCAACCAACAGTCACTATCCGCCTTGGTTCAACCATGACATAATTAACTCGCTAAAACAAAAAAATAAGTCTTGGATAAAATATAAACGTACTCGAAGCATTCTTGATTACAATTTATTTAGTCAGTTGAGGGCTGAATTTAAGAGAAAAACTACTTTATGTTATGTAAATTATGTCAAACGCTCTGAAGAAAACATCAAGTCCGATCCTAAAACATTCTGGTCGTTCATTCAATATAGGAAAGGTGACGTGTCCGCAATACCTAACTTAATGAACTTTAATAATAATCAGCTAAATACGCCTAAAGAAACTGTGGATGCTTTTGCAAACTTCTTTTCAGGAAATTATACATCACTCAGTGGTAATGCTCAGTATACCATGAATAACTTAAATGATAATAATAATACCAACATTAATATAACTCACGTAACGGAGGCAGAAGTACTATCTGCCCTGAAAAAACTTAAGCCAAAATTAACAACTGGGCCAGATAACGTTCCAGCATTTTTGATAAGAGATTGTGCGCACGTATTTTATAAACCGCTAACGGTTATCTTCAATATTATGTTTAAAACGCAAGTTTTTCCCAATTGCTGGAAGTTAGCTAGAACCTGTCCTGTTTTTAAAAGTGGAAGTAAAAATGACATATCAAATTATCGCCCCATTACTATTCTGAGTAACTTCTCAAAGGTATTTGAAATACTGTTGCACACCTATCTCTCTTTCCAGGTTCGTGAAATTATTACTCCTACTCAACATGGTTTCACTTTAGGTCGTTCGACGGTAACAAATTTATTCTGTGTCACTCAGTACATTGCAGAAGCTCTTGATAGGCAAAGTCAGGTAGATATTATATACACTGACTTCTCCAAAGCCTTTGACAAAATCGACCATAATTTACTAATAGCTAAACTTCTCTCATTAGGTTTTAATGATTCACTAGTAAATCTATTTAGATCCTATTTGACAAATCGCAGCCTTTACGTGCAGTGCTTAGGCCACAAATCTGCATACTACAATCAAACATCAGGAGTACCCCAAGGATCGGTGTTGGGACCTTTACTATTTTTAATCTTTATAAATGACATTGTCTGGAATCTGAATGTTCCGAATCTTTTATTTGCCGATGACTTAAAGATTTTCTGTGAAATATCTACTCTTTCGGATTGCATCAAATTGCAGGAAAATTTGGGCCGTTTATATGAATGGTGTATAAATAATAAGTTACCGTTAAACGTGAAAAAATGCAATGTAATGTCGTTCAGCCGCAAAGATTCAGTACTCCTATTTAACTATCGTCTAAATACTGCCACACTAGCACGACCGGAATTAATAAAGGATCTTGGCGTTCATTTTGATCCAAAACTAACGTTCATACCTCACATTGAAAAAACAACGGCTTCGGCGCATCGAGTTTTGGGTTTTATTGTGAGGAATATGAGATCTTTCGGAGACTTTTCAACCATGAACATTCTTTTTTCGGCCTTTGTTCTATCAAAATTGGAATATGCCAATATAATTTGGAGTCCAATATATTCAAATCATTTTTCCCAGCTAGAACGAATCCAGCGTAAGTTTTTTAAATCGGCATGTTTTGCAATTGATGGTATTTATCCCACGAGAGGACTTCCTCAGTCTTACTACCTTGATCGGTTTAGTGCAAGCAGTCTACAAAAAAGACAAATGATGCACTCAATAGTATTTTTAGCAAAACTTCTGAATAACACTGTTGATTGCATTTCGCTTACTGCAATGTTGAACTTTCACGTTCCACGAATAAACTCTCGGTCTAATTATACTTTCTATCAACGACCATTTAGAACAAATATCTACAAATCATCTCCTCTGTATCAAATGATCGATAATCTCTCAAGAGTTGAAACTGATCTTGACATTTTTAATTGCTCTGTTGCATCTATTAAGCGTATTGTATTTGTACAGTTGAAGTAGGATGTAATGAGTGTAACCCTTTTTCTGTTTTTCTTTCTTGTAAAGTTTTTTTTGTTTTTTTAGGTTGCACTCATTACCGTCTATTTCTACTTTATTTCTTTATTATTTTTTTTTATCTCATTACAAGTATTGTATTACCTTATCCTATAATTGGGGGAAACCCTGTTGGGTATTGTATTAAAATAAAAAAAAAAAAATAAATAAAAATAAAATAAATATTGTTAATGGTTTTAAAAAAATTAAATTTGCGTCTCTCTCTCTCTCTCTATTTATTTTAATGTTGAAAAAATGTATAGTATAATGTATTATTGTTCTTATTATATTATTAAGTAAAACTAATTTTTGCAACTATATATAGTTTTTAATTATTGTTATTATTATTATTATTAAGAAAAACTAATTTTTGTAACTATTTTATATTTAATTAAATAACATCCTAGAAGTGAAAACGCCAATATTTTATATAATTGGCTTTATTATTATATTACATTACCTAGATGATTAATAAAAATGCTTATTTGTATATGATGAGTTTTATTATTAATATTGAGATACCCTGTTCTACATTTTTTTCCTACATTTTTGTATTGCAATTTTTAATATTAGAAGAAAACCTGCCCATAATATCATACATAACATTGAAAATATTTTGAACGATTTTATTATTATATAACCACCATCACTAATTCTTGTTAAATCAACCATCATGGGGGATGAGGAGATGTACTGCCATGTCTCGAGATCACCCTTGGTTCGATCATGAAATATTAACTTCAGCTTATATCTCGTTTGATTTTTTGGTGCATTAATTGAAAATACTGACAACATTCCATCATTTACTTTGTTGAGACTCATAATGTGACACTCTGATATATTACATTCATGTTCTTCATTATAACATTGTAATAAAATTACCTTAGAAAATAGGATTTAATTATCAACAAGAACGATACATGACATAAACGTAAAAATGTCAACGATGTCAAAGCATATCTATCGATAAAGAAGCGAAGTCTACGGTATTTGCATGGACCGAAATTTTACGCGCATGCGCGAGTTATATTAGTTATACGTCAATGTCAATTCTGTCTAAAGGTGCTATATTTTTGAATAAAGCGCAGCTTGTTTGTTTATTTGCTTTATTTTATATAATTTTATTCTAAATATTACTTTGTTTTCTAGAAAACCGTTTTTTTAATTTTTTTTTTGTTTTTATAACTTGGAAATAAATAAATTTTACATATTTCAGGGTTTTTTGTATCAAAACTACAAAATTTTAAATCTTTTACAAATCGTATATAAAAATTATGAGTTTTTTATTATTTTCTAATTAATCTCGACTTTCTATTCCTTTTTTAAAACCCCCAACAAAAATCATTACTTGATTTTTCAATCTTATCCAACATCTTTTATACTGAATGATTTTAATTTTCATATTTAAATCTTAATTACTTTTCCAAATATAATAAATGTTTTATATCTATTAAATTTCATAAGACCTTCTTCCCATATCAAAAATTTGTTGATTATACCAGAATTTGAATTTTTACTTATGTACCCAATAATACAAAACTTATTTATAATAATAATACTAATAATAATAAATTAACTTCTATAACTCATTCAAAATGATTTCATTATAGTATACCTGCTGATTGTGATATTCATAATTTTTTTTCTTCATCGAACACACATGCGCCAGGTTATTTTTCTTTTCCCTTCTTTAAATCTTTTTACCAAGTATTTTTGACTTATTAGTTCGATTAAAATTTTAAAGTCCTTTAAGAACCCTGCCTCTACACAGCTGGCTTATATTCTACATGTGGTACGGAACCCTAAATGTGCGAAGTTCGACACGCACTTGACCGATTTTTGATATACTTATAGATGTTTTATATTTTGATTTTTTTTTGTTTAAGTAAATGTCTCTCTTCGGGGAGGAACTCATTGTATATTTCGTGGATGCTTTTCAAAAACCGGAGGCAAATAAAGAATGTTCAGCCTCGTTAAAGATCAGGGCTGCTATTTTCTAACTCGTACGAGCGACTTTCGCATACGGAATTTTATCATTTTCGTATAAATTGCAATAAACCGTATTTTGAAGGAATCGAAAAATATCCGTAGGCGAATTTGTTTTGTGGAAATGCATCGCATGGTCAAAGGGATGCGTATTAATGAATCCGCATACTAAATTCAACTGTTGATGAGTAATCAAAACTTGTCATATAAAATATAGAATAAAAACAAGTGATTATTATTATTATTAAACATGTTCAATAATATAATTAATTTAGCGGGTTTAGCAGCGTTGGAAGAAGCCGAAATATTGGCAAATAGACCAAGGAGAAGACCATTTTTATCTAAAAAATTAATTAATTCTGTTTTTTGACTAGATGTCATATTCCCTGTTCTTTTTTTGTCATTCATTTTCGCATCAAAAATTAAAGTTTTAATTAAAAATATGTGGCCCTCTCAAAATTATTCATAGAGGGAAAGTAATGAAAATATAAATAAAATTAGATTAAAAAATAAAGGGCAATGTAGATACATTTTCTAGGGTTCAAAGTTTGGACAGATAACCTATGAGTTGCATCAGTAATTGTCACTAGTGTCAATAATATATAAAATGTTTGATATTAAAAGCGTTCCTTATGATTTGTAATTTGTCATATCTTTATTTGTGTGGTATAAATCGATTTAGACAGTGTTGCCGGCTCCAGTCATTCGTATTAAAGCTATACGAGACGAATTGTTTTTCGCATGGCATCCAAAATACCAAAAACTTTTGTCATCCGAAAAAAAATCGTACACGTTTTTTAATTTAAAATTAAGAATATACTTTTAATGAATTTTATTCTGTTTGCTAACTCCAATAATCTAAAAGCTTTTGTTCCTGATCAGCAAATTGTTGTTTTGTATCTAGGTATTTTAGGGTAACAAAACTTTGTGCATATATTTGGTAAATAAATGTATTTAATTTTATTTTTGTTTTATTAAATTCCTATACCTAAATATTACTTATTTTTATTTTTTTAATATTGTTAAACTATAATTAACAGCTAATCACGTTAGTGTTTTTTCTCAAGATGCATTTTTTTATTATTGAAAATTAAAAATTACTATTATAGTGAATAATGTTTTAAACTTATAGGCCTTGGGCCTACGCCTAAAAAATTTTGTGATGTGAAGTTTTAGTTGGGAAATTCTGAGTGGGAGGCGTTTTTGTTTGTGATCCATCCAAACTCATTGATTTAATGCACAAGAAAAATTAATGACCTAAACATAGTTTCTCTTTCAATTGCAAGTTTTTTTTAATTTAAAAGTGAAAAACATATTGTCGGACAAATATATTGGGCTTTTTGGCGCGCCCGACAACCCGAACATAGCAAAGTTATGACTTCATAAAATTTAGTACCTCACAGTTGATTTTTGCAGAATCGTTTAATGAAAATATTGAAAATAACTGGTAAGCTTGTCCGACAAATTTTTGGACGGGTACTTGTTGTCGGATGCGCTAAAGTCAAGGGTTTTATGCAACTCTTATATTTACTACCTCACATATAATTTTTATTTTGTAATTTTTGTAAAAAATGTTTACAACACATTGGATCATCTGTCCGACAATAAAATTAGGTATCTTAGCGAAAAAAAAATTAAAAAACATGCTACATTTTGAACAATTTATGTAGATTAATTATCAGTATGTCATAAAACGTCAGTTTTTCAAGCATCGTGGTTTGTGTCACTGGTGAGTCACTGATAAAAATAATGAAAATGGATTGTTTTTTGTATAGTTTTTTGAGTGATAACAACCCTAAATATCGAGAAAAAGGGCAGAAGTAAAAAAATATATTTAATACACTTTTATATAAAATAAAATTATAATAAAAAATGAAGACACATGTTTCTAAAAAAAAACTTTTTATAGCGGTGGGATTCGAACCCACGTCTCCAAACAGTTTCGTGCTTAAAACAGCTCATTAGACCACTCAGCCACACTACTGATTGTCAGATTTAGTCTAATGTTTGACATAAAGAAGAATTGTTATATTATTTTAATATAATTTATTTGTAATACATATTATGTATTAAATTTAGGTTTCTCTGCACACCTTCTGTATAGAAACTTTAAATATGCGCAGTATCAGACGTCGCCGTCCGAGCAACACACTTAGAAAGGGGTCGGATGTTTTGTCTTTACGTATTAATATAGACTTATTTAAAAAATAATTTTTTTTGTCCGACTATTAAGTCTACCTAATATTTTTGTCAGACAATTACATCACTAATCAAAAAATAGCATATTTCATACTCCTTTTCTTTGTCCGACAAAAGGTAGTAATTATAGAGGTTGCAATAAAACACTTGACTTTAGCGCGTCCGACAACAAATAACCCTCCAAAAATTTGTCGGACAAGTTTACCAGTTAATTTCCAATATTTTCATTAATTTCAATATTTTTGGCCGACAATACGTTTTCCGCTTTTGAATTAAAAAAACTTAGAATTGAAAAAAAACTATGTTTAGGTCGTTAATTTATCTTGTGCATTAAAGCAATGACTTTTGGAGGGTCCCAAAAGAAAACGCCCCCTACCCAGGGTTTTCACAATAAAAAATTTGTCCGACTCGACGTAAAGAACATACAGACGAAGTATTAACAAGGTTATCACAAAAATTTTCGTAGGTGTGGGCCCGAGGTCTATTACTAACTCATTTTAAAATAAACAATAGAAAAAACTAAACGTATGTGGTATGACTATATTCATGTTCAAGCTACAGCCCTATTTTTAACAACTTGTACTTGCATTACATATAAAATAATGGTTGTAATATCAAGTACAATTTTAGACGTAAAGCTATGGTCAAGTACAATTTTAGACGTGTTAGTTTTTTAGATTTCGACTTACCGGCTTATACACATGGTATGGGAATATGTCACTTTTTACTTTTTGTTTATTTCGCAAAAATTAAAATTATTTTATTTAAAATGACCGCGCAAAAAATAGTATAAGCATCGTGAACGTTAAAGGTTGTACTGATCTCCAGCAAATTCAAACATTGTTGTCGATCGATAAACAACCCTTATGACTTTTTCTGGTCTGTGCTTTGTGAATTCATCTAAGAAATTTTTATACTCCTATAGAAAGATATCATGTTAAAAAAGGAAACAAATATGGGAAAATCATTTATATTTAGACATCTACAGATTAGCAAAATAATTATTTATTAACATATTTCTTGTTTCGTTTCCATTTGGTTCTGCAACAACTGGAATCTCTCCAAGTTGAATTAAATAATTCAGCACATTAATATCTACTTCGTCAGGAAGTGGAGGTTCACCCTCATTCATATTTATTGCCACGTTATGTAGTACTGCTGTTGCAATAATTTGATATGTATATAAGTAACACCCTGTACCTAACACTTGTTTCAAATGGGTAATTGTTTATTTAATTCGTCACTGTCAATATGAAGTGTAGTTTTTAGTTGAATAAATTCTATTATTCTGGGCCTTGTATGTTTATATTCATAACATTTTATTCAACTAAATAATATTATACAATATGGATAAATATCTCCGTCCGGAACGATTCAATGTAGACCCAACCTCCAGTAGCGCCGGTCCACAATGGCTTCATTGGAAGAGCACCTTCGAGAGTTTCTTATTGGCTATAACAGATGCAACAGAAGCTGTATCAGAGGAAACCAAGTTACGACTGCTGATAAATTATGTTTCTCCAAATGTATTTCCTTTAATCTGTGACTCTAAAGGAAGCTTTGGACATTCTGCAAAAAACGTATATTAAACCTAAAAGCGAACTCTATGCCCGATATGCTTTATCCTCTCGAAGCCAAATTCCTGACGAAAAGCTAGATCAATATATGCAAGCTTTAAGACGTTTAAGCAAAGACTGTAATTTTAAAACTGTGTCTGCCGAAAAGAACACGAATGATCATATCCGAGAAGCTTTCATTGGTGGGATACGCTCACAGAAAATACGGCAACGAGTCTTAGAAAATCTTACCCTTGAACTAGAAGAAGTTGTTAAAGTTACTACCCCAATGGAAATGGCTGACGAAAACTCAGTGTATTTTCAACCCTGTCTACCTCTTAATGCTGCTTCTAATTAAAGAAACAGTTCAAGAATCGGCTTCTTATGGTGAAAACCAAGTCGAAGCTGGTTTACAAGAAAAAAAATGTTTCTTTTGTGGAGGTAAGATCCACCCAAGGAAGAGTTGTCCCGCTCTAAATACTAATTGCCAAATCTGCTTAAAAAGAGGGCATTACGCAAACGTTTGCCGAAGTAAGAGAGTAAGCATCAACGCTATACCTGAAATAAACCTTGAATAAAACCTTGCGACCATGGATTTCATTGCAGCAGTCTCCCTATATCTTCGAAAAGCTACCATTAAAATTTCCTTAAATAGTACTGACGCTGAAGCATTAATCGATACTGGAAGTTCATTAAGTTTCATCGATAAAAACTTCTGTGACTCAATTCCTGATCTAAAGAAAAATCCTTGTGAACATACCATTAGCTTGGCTTCTTTAACTCACGTAGCTTTCATAAGGGAATTTTGTGAAGTATCAATACAATTAGGGAATAATTTCTATGAAAACGTGAAGCTATTTATTGTAAACAATCTTTGTATACAAGTAATCATTGGGCACAATATACTAAGGAATCATGCTACTCTAGAAATTTCTCTGGACGGTCCAAGACAACCTCTTCGTATTTGTAGCGTCGCTCAAGCTTCTGTGCCTCCAGTTTCTCTTTTTCGAAATTTATCCAAAAATTACAAACCTATCGCAATTAAATCGAGGAACTTCTCTGATGAAGATCTTAATTTCATCAAATCTGAAATCCGGCATTTAAAATCAGAAGGTATTATTGAAGAGAGCCAGTCACCTTGCTTATCACTAAAAATGCAAATCTTAAAAAAAGAATGGTAATTGATTATTCTCAAACGATAAATAAGTTTGGATGCATATCCTTTGCCTAATTTATAAGCTATTGTTTCCAAAGTAGCAAAATACAATGTGTTCAGCACTATAGACCTCAAAAGTGCTTATCATCAGGTCCCCATAATAACTGCGGAGAAGCCATTTACTGAGTTTGAAGCAGCTGGAAACTATATCAATTTTTCCGTATCCCATTCGAAGTTGCAAACGGCGTTTCAAGCTTTCAAAGAACTATTGACTGGATAATAAGAGAAGAAAATCTAGAAGGAACAGTGGCTTACCTATATGATGTCACCATTTATGGACTGAACCAGTATGAACATGATGCTAATTTGAAGAAATTCCTTGCTGCCTCTGACAAATACCATCTAACGCTTAATAAAGACAAATGCACCTTTTCGGCAAAATCGATTAATCTACTTGGTTACAGCATCAGTAACAACACAATAAAACCAGATGAGGAAAGAATGCGACCATTAATGGAGCTTCCCGTTCCTTCAGATGCAGCTTCCACGCGTCGTGCTCTAGGTATGTGTGCACATTATGCCAAATAGAATAGAAACTTTTCCGAGAAAATTTAGACGTTAGTGCAAACTAAATCATTTCCCCTTGGCAAAGATGCTGTAACTGCATTCGAACAGTTAAAGTTATCTATAGCTCGATCTGCAGTTTCAGCAATTGATGAAAAATTACCATTTACTGTCGAGACATATGCGTCCGACCACGCTATCGGTGCGACATTATCCCAAGCGGGGAGACCAATCGCCTTCTTTTCTAGGTCACTGTCCGATAGTGAACGTAGGCATTCTGCAGTAGAAAACGAAGCCTATAGTCGAGTCACTGAGGAAGTGGCGACACTTTTTACTTACTAAACACTTCCAGCTTATTACTGATCAGAGATCTGTAGCTTTCATGCTAAGCGCTAAGCACTCGAGTAAAATAAAAAAATGAAAAGATAGAGAGATGGCGTTTGGGACTCTCTTGTTTCAAGTACGATGTCATATACAGACCAGGGAAGTTGAACGTAGCAGCAGATGCTTTTTATCGAATATGTTCAAGCATCAATTCTGATAATAAGTTGTTTGAACTGCATCGTTCGCTGTGCCACCCAGGAGTTGTTCGAATGATTCACTGGGTTCGTTCTAAAAATTTGCCTGACTTGATTGAAGACATAAGACGTATCACCGGAGCATGTCCCATATGCCAAGAAGTAAAATCCAGATTCTATAAAGGACAAGAGCGCTTAATTAAGGCTACAGCTCCATTCGAGAGATTGAATGTCGACTTTAAAGGTCCCCTTCCCTCTATTTCAAATAATCGCTATCTACTCACCATCATCGACGAGTACTCATGTTTCCCGTTCGCTTTTCCATGCTCTGATTTATCATCCAAAACGGTGATTAAACATCTTCAAAACATTTTCTATATTTTCGGCTTACCATCTTATATATACTCAGATAGAGGTAGCTCTTTTATGTCAAAAGAGCTCAAAGATTTTCTCAGAATGAAGAATATCTCTTCTAGTAGAACTACCTCTTATAACCCTCAAGGTAACTCACAAGTTAAGTTGAGAAACTCAATGGTACCTTGTGGAAAACAATAGAATTAACGCTCAAAGACAAGAAAATGAATATAACGAGTTGGGAAAGCGTACTTCAAGAAGCACTACACTCAATCCGGTCACTATTGTGTACATCCACTAATTCAACACCACACGAACGTATGTTTTTCCATGGGCGAAAGTCTACGAAGGGGTCGCTACCCACTTGGTTGCAATCTCCGGGACCTATACTTATGAGGAAGAATCTCAGAACGTCAAAATATGATCCCCTAGTGGAGGAGGTACAGCTGCTGGAATCTAACCCTGACTACTCTTTTGTAAGGTTGCGAGATGGAACCGAAACTACGGTCTCCAACAGGCATCTGGCACCTAGAGGAAATACCTCTTTGACTGAAGGAGATGGATCTAAAGGTGAAACTTTCCAAGGGTTGCCAGAGGTGTCACGACATGATTTATCTCAGGATCCATCATCTTTTAAACCAGTAAATTTACCTCAGGATCCATCAACTATCGAACCTGTAAATGGTGATTTAACTCGTGGTTCATTCCCTACGTCACCCTCAGGTACTTCAGAAAGCGCCGAAAGCGAACACCATGACGAAATGTGAATACGGCACTCATCGCGAGTCAGTAGGCCTCCTCGATATTTGAAGGACTACTCTTGTTTCTCCGACTAAGGAAGAATGATATGTATATAAGTATAACGCACTTGTTTCAAATGTTTAATTGTTTATTTAATTCGTCACTGTCAATATGAAGTGTAGTTTTTAGTTGAATAAAGTCTATTATTCTGGACCTTGCATGTTTATATTCATAACATAATTACAGCTAAAGAAGTTTGAAGATTAATTCGCATATACCATAGCTCAGTATTGGAAATCGGCGCTTCCACACTCCAAACAGTTTCTCTTCGGTATTCCTCGTTCGAATATGTGCTTCATTATATTAATTCTCTGGTCGTGTTCTTGGTTTATGAACTGGTGTTGTAACCTCATACCCCCTGGCCTCTTTAACTCATGAAAAAGGCGAGTAAAAAGTAACAAACCGATGGCCATTTCGGTAAGAAACTTTCATACTCAAATTTATCACAAAATATACCTGATCGTCTAGAATTGTTATGTTAGGACCCACGTTATGTTTAATAATCGTAGTAATAATAATAGCATTATTATTATTATTATTAATTGTAATAATCTCAGTTATTCTTTTAAAGTTTGGTGACAAGTGAACATAAATCAAAACACAAAAATCTCAAGAAATTATTTATTCATTAAGAAAATTTATTGAAGAATGATGGCGCCATTTGGTATAAAAGGTGTAGGGAAAACCAGGCAACCGGAAAACCTAACCACCATCATAATGAATATTTAATTATAAATTAACCAATTGTGTTGACAATAAATAAATTGTAAATACCCATTTTGGAGCTTATAAAACTCCAACCAATGGATACCCACTACTGGGACATTTATGTACAAAAAGTTCTTAATAACTTTAAATACCGTAAATGTCATCAGATGTGCACTGTCTCTCTCTGCATTATTGGCAATTATTGCTCTTTTGGGGTATAAGAACCTCTTTTTATTATTATATTGTTTGTATGGACAACCCTATTGAGTTACGGCCAGATCAGTACCAGCGATGTAACCCATATTTCAGGCTGAATACTCGTTGAACCATAATGTAGAAATATATAATGCGATTGACACAGTACGCCTCTGCGTAACATTGACAATATATTTTAGAAAAATATATGATAAAAGTTGTTATTTAGGGATGGTATAAACGTCATCCCCTCGTGAACAACGAAAGATGGAAATTTAATCAGCTGTTTCAGTGGATACGTATTTAACCTTTGGCTCAGGAACTATAGGAAGTTGACGATTAAAAAGGTGAAAATACTTATTCTGATTTATTTTTACGAAGGTAAAATAAAACCAGCGAAGTGAAGAATTTTTCGTTTACGATGAGAGATGTAAAAATGGGTAGACGCCGATATCTTTAGCGTCGGGACGTAGAGCGTCGTCGAGGAATGGCGTCGAATATTGTAACTTCAATTGATGGTGTTCGTAGTTAATTTGTGGAAATATACTGGGCTTTGAAGAAGTAAAACAAAACTGATTGTCGATAAACTATAGGCGTCGGCGTCGCGACGCCAGATACAAGATTTTCGGTGACGATGTTGGTAGTTTGAAATTTGATTTTAAACATTCCTCGTCATAATGTTCTCTGGTACCGTGTACTATTTGTTTTTCTGTAAATGCAGACATCTAAAGAATCTTGGGAAAAATGCAAACGAAGACGAAATGAAATATAATAAAAAATAACGGGTTTTGACAATCTACACTCAGACAGATCAAGTGGTTTGAGAAAATATCGAATGGCTTAAAAAAAATCAACAAAGTCGAAGGGAATCAAAACACATTAAATATAATGGGTTTTGGTTATCTCTCGAAAGTTTCTTAAAATAATAATCCAATAAGACGAAACAAATACCATTAAATTTCTGAAAAAATAATAATATGATATACCGGGGGTTGGTTGGTTACAGTGTTAATAAATATTTTGCAGAATAGTAGTCTCCCAGAATGGTACCCTGCTTGAAATCTGGCTCTGATACGACTATTATTAAATATTGTGCTATCATGCTCAGAACCTGGCCATCTTGCCACAATATGTCTTATTTTTAATTTACTGTCACCTAATACTTGTGTGTTTATTGAAAAATATCCTTTTCTGTTTCTGAAAACCTCTGGATCGTCTCCACCTGGAAAAGTTAAAAGGTCATTATTTAATTTTATTAGTTCAATTTAATATGAATGAGATAAGGAATCAATATATTATCCAAATTTATAAATTTTATTGAACGAAAAAAAATGCCTTACCCGGCGATTGTATTCTTATATGTGTACCATCTACACAAGCCAGTACTCTTGGAAAAGAAGTTATACTAAAAAAATCACTCTGAAGTTCAATAGCCTCTTCACCTTCTGGAAATCTGATATAGTTTTGGCCAAGGCTGACTAGAACTCTTGATACTTTAGCTATGATTCTAGAAGCAGTAGATACGTACATACCCATATAATCTGCAATAGTGCTAATGTCGAGTAAAAGCGTATAGCTCTTAATAGTTGATTAATAGGTGATACACTATCATTTCTAAAAAATAAAGGTTTGTTTAAAATTTATACTTACTTATTTTATGAATATGTATTTATTGTATGGCCCATTTCAAATACATTACCGTTTTTCTCGTTCAAAACTGGTCAATAGTAACGGAGATATACGTTAAGGTCCTTTTGGCGTTTCTTCTGCCCAGAACTTTTTTATATGCAATTATTCTACGTCACATTTCAAATATATCGCCGTTTTTCGCGTTTAAATCCGACCAATAGTAACGGAGATAGAGAGTCAACGTTCCTTCTGCGCATGTTTTTTTGTTTTTGTTGAATTAAATTTTTTTCTAAATGCTGTGACGTTAGTCGATAATACTGGCACCTTCCCCGCGTCCCCGCGCCGCCCGCGGAGCTCAACAAACTTTTTTCCCCAGATCTGGGGAAATTGTGACGTCACGCCATACATCGGTATAGCGAATTTCCGCAGGGTGGGCCAGAACTCGTGTTGTCTATCTACTAACTGATGAACGAATCTATAATAAAAACTACGAACAAAGATATTAGGGGTAGGTAAAATGTACACTTTAAAAACACACCGATTATAGAAAATACTATTTTCTACCACATACATAAAAAAATCTGTATTGACATTGACAGAAAATAATTTATTTGACATCTCATTTGCTTTAAGTGATCTGTGACAAACTAAGCTAGAACACGAACAATTCTCATATAATGTAATACTCCTATATCGCCAACGTCCTATCTTTGCCTGTAGAAACAAAGCTTTCCGACAGAAGGAGATGCAAGATCGGAATTGGGTGCCAACGTGCATGCCCATATACATAAATTGCATTGGCGTCGTGTCCCGTGGTGAAAAAGGAACGTAGAGAAAAGGAAAGTTAAGCAAACGTATAGGTGATTTTACAGCTGTGACGCCTATGACTATCCGAGGCTGCGTGAGAGAGAAACGATCGTCTACACTCTACTATCGGCGACACACCTCTCTCAAGCTAGCGATATAGGAGTATTACATATATGACAATTCTAAACAGCGCCATCTTACCGAATTCTGATAAGTTCTAGTGAACGCAACAGCAGCCGGATTCTCTTTGCTATCGAGTAACTCGATACGAATCGGAAGATACGAAAGTCAAATACGAAGGACAAATCGTATCGACTTGTTTAGATTCTGCATTCGCTATAGCGTTGTCTTTATACAGACAACGGCTGTAGTCTATCGTAGCATTCGTAGCCGCAGTTTCACTGTATTTTAACGTATAAAAACACGGGTTTACCAGTTCCAATTACGTTTAAATTTTACTGAACGAAGGAAAATTAAACTTTGGCAGCTTAAAGTAGAATGTTTAAAGAATGGAGTCTCCTATTTTTTATTTGTCCTGTAATTAAACTGAGTTTAAAAAAAAATAAAAAAAGTGATTTTTAAAATGAGAGATAAAAAGTAGGAGACTTCATTCTACGTATTTTTGTTAGAAAGCTCCTTGAATATTTCTTTATTTTATTCAGTATTTATTAAATCTAATTGGAAATACGATTGAGAAATATTGTCAAATTTATTTGTCATAATGGAGATTTTCAATAATTTCCTGTAATGTCTTAGTTCATACCCTCTCGAAAAGATGTCGCGACAATCAAATTAGATGACAATCATATAAAAACCATGTTGCCAAACTTTTAGAAAAATCTGAATATTAGGTATTTTCGCTGAGCTAATCCTGAACTAGTTCAGAACACATTTAAGGATTACAAAGGCCACAAAGGGACAAGTTATTTGCGCATGTCCTATTCGGAATATATTCAGGATTTTTATGTACCGCTAATGCATAAAATGAAACTTATCTATGACATAATCTTTTGTTACTTAACAAAACAAATTAATTAATATTAAATTTTCACGCAATTAATTTAATGATACAAAAGAAATTATTTTTATGGAATATTTGTCTCCACATTTGGTATATTTGTCTCTCATTATGGAATATTTGTCTCCCAATAGGCGCTAACAAAATTATTTTTATGGAAAATTCGTCTCCAGAGTTTTAATATTTGTCTCCAGATTTGGAATATTTGTCTCCACATTTGGAATATTTGTCTCCACATTTGGAATATTTGTCTCTCATTATGGAATATTTGTCTCCCAATAGGCGCTAACAAAATTATTTTTATGGAAAATTCGTCTCCAGAGTTTTAATATTTGTCTACAGATTTGGAATAGTTGTCTCCACATTTGGAATATTTGTCTCCACATTTGGAATATTTGTCTCTCAATATGGAATATGTGTCTCCCAATAGGCGCTAACAAAATTATTTTTATGGAATTTTTGTTTCCAGATTTGGAATGTTTGTCTCTCATTATGGAATATTTGTCTCCCAATAGACGCTCCTGTTTTGCCAAACTTTCCAGTTTCGCACTGCGTTCGGTATTGCTGCTGGTGATAAGATGTCGACAGGTTAAAACGAAATATTTATATTTGAGAAAATGAACAATCATGGTTTACTGTATATGTTGCAGGAGAAATATTTTTTGATTTTGATAATGTAAATAAAAAATTCTGTGCAGTTTAAAAAAAGTCATAATCTCCTACGCCAAAAAACCCCATATACCAAATTTGAATGGAATCGGTTAATAATCATAAATTTCGTCCACCATTTTGGAGTCGCCATCTTGAATTTATTTATTTTGAAAAAAAAATCATGATCTCCTATCCCAAAAAGCCTCCAACACCAATTTTGAAAAGAATCTAATCATAATTTCATATATTGTCCGCCATCTTGAATTTATTAATTTTGAAAAAATAAATCAAAATTTCCAACACCAAAAAACCCCATGCACCAATTTTGAATGGAATCGGTTAATAATCATAAATTTCGTTCACCATTTTGGAGTCGCCATCTTGAATTAATTTATTTTGAAAAAAAAATCATGATCTCCTATCCCAAAAAGCCTCCAACACCAATTTTGAAAAGAATCTAATCATAATTTCATATATTGTCCGCCATCTTGAATTTATTAATTTGGAAAAAATAAATCAAAATTTCCAACACCAAAAAACCCCATGCACCAATTTTGAATGGAATCGGTTAATAATCATAAATTTCGTTCACCATTTTGGAGTCGCCATCTTGAATTAATTTATTTTGAAAAAAAAATCATGATCTCCTATCCCAAAAAGCCCCCAATAACAATTTTGAAAAGAATCTAATCATAATTTTATATATTGTCCGCCATCTTGAATTTATTAATTTTGAAAAAATAAATCAAAATTTCCAACACCAAAAAACCCCATGCACCAATTTTGAATGGAATCGGTTAATAATCATAAATTTCGTCCACCATTTTGGAGTCGCCATCTTGAATTTATTTATTTTGAAAAAAAAATCATGATCTCCTATCCCAAAAAGCCTCCAACACCAATTTTGAAAAGAATCTAATCATAATTTCATATATTGTCCGCCATCTTGAATTTATTAATTTTGAAAAAATAAATCAAAATTTCCAACACCAAAAAACCCCATGCACCAATTTTGAATGGAATCGGTTAATAATCATAAATTTCGTTCACCATTTTGGAGTCGCCATCTTGAATTAATTTATTTTGAAAAAAAAATCATGATCTCCTATCCCAAAAAGCTTCCAACACCAATTTTGAAAAGAATCTAATCATAATTTCATATATTGTCCGCCATCTTGAATTTATTAATTTTGAAAAAATAAATCAAAATTTCCAACACCAAAAAACCCCATGCACCAATTTTGAATGGAATCGGTTAATAATCATAAATTTCGTTCACCATTTTGGAGTCGCCATCTTGAATTAATTTATTTTGAAAAAAAAATCATGATCTCCTATCCCAAAAAGCCCCCAATACCAATTTTGAAAAGAATCTAATCATAATTTTATATATTGTCCGCCATCTTGAATTTATTAATTTTGAAAAAATAAATCAAAATTTCCAACACCAAAAAACCCCATGCACCAATTTTGAATGGAATCGGTTAATAATCATAAATTTCGTCCACCATTTTGGAGTCGCCATCTTGAATTTTTTTATTTTGAAAAAAAAATCATGATATCTCCTAACCCAAAAAACCCCCAATACCAATTTTGAAAAGGATCTAATCATAATTCCATATCATGTCCGCCATCTTGAATTTATTAATTTTGAAAAAAAAAATCAAAATCCTCAACACCAATAAACCCCATGCACCAATTTTGAATGGAATCTGTTAATAATCATAAATTTCGACCACCATTTTGGAGTCGCCATCATGAATATATTTATTTTGAAAAACAAATTCATAATCTCCGACCCCAAAAACACCCAAATAGCAATTTTGAAGGAAATCTGTCCGTCCGTAATGAAATATCTATAAAATATATTTGGGATTTATATTTATGATGATTTTACGTATTTATCGAAGATAAACAAACAAACAAAGTTAGTTTTACAGCATTGCCATATCCCAGCAGAGCTCAGAGATTATTATTACTAATAGTTACAATTTACTATCAAATATAAAATAAAGTTAAAAAATAAATTTTACATTATTTTCAGGTTACAACTTTGAAAACAATGTTTTATTAATATTAAAATTATGTTCTTACATGGCGTCACCACTTATATTAGAATAAAATAAAATAGAGAATGCATCATGGCATCTATAAATCTTAATAAAAATAGCCATCAGTGTGTTAAAAAAGGATAAATAGATAAAAATGGTGGAAACGAGATCTCCAGAGGTGCCGAGTAAAATTGACAGTTCTAGACAAAATCACGTGACTTCTAATTCGATTCGATAAGAATGAGAATCGCACCATCTCTAAAAAATGGGGTAAACGATTCGTATCGGACGATACGATACCAAAGAGAATCCGCCTGCAGGTGGTACTCCCAAAAAGTTCGAAACAAAATCTGATCAGTGGATATACCAGGGTTTTTAGACACCTTAGTGCAAGGTCACCAGATTTTGACCCAACTATATCAAAGTTCGACGCTAGCTTTTGCTTCTGCTTGATCGTATCTTCTGTGACCAAGCTGTCAAAAAACGCTGTGAAATTTGAGAAATTTCAATTCCACTATTTAAAAGTGCTAATTTTATTCAGATTAAGGAAAGGTAATTAACATAATTTATTGTATTTAATACTATTACGTATGAATCTCGATATGTGGTTAACGGTTACTTTTTTGTTCATGTTTTTTTATTAACCTTTGAACAAAAACGTATATTTTATGAAGGTATTAAAGATTTTTGTTAAATAATTTAATGCGAATTGTGAGATTTTTATGTATATCCATAGACTAGAATGCCAATTCAATAAAACGAAAGTAATGCCAAAATTGCAAGATAATTTCAAATACTAGGGTAGGTTTCAATGAGATTCAAAAATATAATGATTCGGATCATTTTTTATTAATCATATTTTGTAATGAAATACTCTGTATGAGTTATTTTTTTTTAAGTTAATCATTATTTATTTCTTAAAAGGTTTGAATAGCAAAAAATAATTTTATGTTGTTTTGAATGTTATAAACAGAGTTTATTGTTAAAAAGTTTACAGTATTTAAAATCAACAATTGTGGTGTATAAAAAGAATCTTATTCTTCTAATTATTATATCATTATTATAATATGAATGATTATTATTTGTATAATAATTTAACAGGAAAAGAGTAAATTTGGGAAAGTATATTAAAAGAAATTTTTGTTGTACAATTATAAGTAAATGACAAGATAGTCAAATTAATGTAAAAATAAAATTATTTTATAAATCAAGTAACAAAAAAATTTTTTGGGGGAGACAGACAGTTGAATAAAAAAAATAATAAAAAGAGGTCAGAAACTAATAGTAAAAGAAAGTAAGGAGGAGTGTAGAGATTTAATAATTTGAAAGCGGAGATCAGGAAGGCAGGTTAAGAAGAGGTATTTAGAAGAAGTGATTGGTCAAGGTAGGAGATAAAATAGGTGCAGAAGATTGGAGTGAAAGGCGAATAGAAGGACTTTTATTAATTTAGTTGTCATTATTTTTTGTAATGTTTATTTTTTTTTATATAGAACTCACCCCAAATTGAGATCATCATAAATTCATTTCAATATATATACAGGGTGATTTTTTAAAAAGTTTCCACCCCCGATTTAGGCTTACCCAATAATTTTTGCCAAAAATGGCGAGACACGTCGATTTTTGATTTGAGGGGGACAAAATTTTTGATAACAAACATCACTCTAACGTCAACCCCCTTCACCCCTCGCCCCTCAACTTTAAAATTTAAATAGGGAACATACCATGTGTGGCACATCAGGGAAAAGGTAATTCAATGCAAAATTCAAATTACTAAGTTTAATTTTTTTACTACACCCCTGAACAGAAATACAGGGTGTTTTTTCCTACCCTTACTTTACTCTCGCACAATAATTTTTGATTTAAAGGAAACGAAATTTTTGACAAAATTTGTCGCTCTACCTTAACCCCCTTCACCCCCACCCCGTAACATGAAAATTTGAATGGGCGATACAGCATGTGTGGCACATCAGAGGAAAGGTAATTCAATACAGAATTCAAATCATACCCTTTGTCCACTGCTAGGACAAAAAAACATTACATAATTTGTATCAATAATGTTACCAGTTTATTGTTAGGTATTTAAAAGAAGGCAAAAATAAAAAAAATTACAGCAATTCCTCAAAATGTTGTCCATCGTGTGCTAAACAAAAGTCAAATCTGTCTTGGAATTCTTGTCTAACATTTTGAAAAATTTCCGGGGTGGGGTGAAGGGGGTTAAGGTAGAGCGACAAATTTTGTCAAAAATTTCGTTTCCTTTAAATCAAAAGTCGACGTGTCTCACTATTTTTCTCAAAAATTATTGTGCGAGAGTAAAGTGAGGGTAGGTATTTCTGTTCAGGGGGTAGTAAAAAAATTAAAGTTATTGATTTGAATTCTGCATTGAATTACCTTTTCCCTGATGTGCCACACATGGTATGTTCCCTATTTAAATTTTAAAGTTGAGGGGTTTGTTATCAAAAATTTTGTCCCCGTCAAATCAAAAATCGACGTGTCTTGCCATTTTTGCCAAAAATTATTGGGTAAGCCTAAATCAGGGGTGGAAACTTTTTAAAAAAACACCCTGTATAATTGAAAATTAATATTTTAATATTATTAATCAAATTCCACTTTATAGATACACTTTAAATCAAATCACGAACCGACAACACTCAACCGGTTATAAGGAAAAGTTTCATTATAGTGATAATATATAATATATTTTACACTTAAGGGTATAATAGCACCTCAGTAAAATTTGAAATCGAAAATCCTTTTCTAAAATAGCTGAAATTTTAAATGTATATATTGGAGGAAGTTATCGATTGCTTCCGATTTTTTTTTTCTTAAAAGTACTTTTTGTTAAAGAGAAAAAAATTCGGTTTCCTCAAAAAATTGGAATTTTGAAAAATAGATATGACCTGACCGAGATAATGTCACAATGAATATGCTGTAAAAATTTTGTTTAATATCAAACCGTTGTCGAAATAACATTTTTCAAAATTTCTTATTTATATGTATTAAATCATAGCAACAACTTCACTCTGTACACTCGGGAGAAGGACAACGGTTTGATAATAAGAAACAAAATTTTTACAGCATATTCATTGTGACATTATCTAGGTCAGGTCATATCTATTTTTCAAAATTCCAATTTTTTGAGGAAAGCGAATTTTTTTCTCTTTAACAAAAAGTAAGAAGAAAAAAAATCGGAAGTAATCGATAATTTCCTCCAATATATACATTTAAAATTTCAGCCATTTTACAAAAGGATTTTCGATTTCAAATTTAACTGAGGTGCTATTATACCCTTAACTAAAATATAGACAAAAACTAATAAATCGGTAAAAAAAATTGAAATCTGTCAATAAATAACGGAGAAATATAATATTAAAGTTGTTGCCTTTTAGCGCGGATTGTGGTGCTTGTGAAATTACATCTCCGCATAGCCAAAGCGCCCTACTACACCCCTACCAAACTCTTATTTTATAACACAACACGAATGACGCATGTCTGACTTTAATTTAATTTGATTTCTGTCATCGTAATTTATTAACTGCCACATAACAAAATATAGTCCAAGAGCCAGGTATTTTTTTCCTGCAATCTTCCAAAGCAAAGATTTACTTGTTGAAACAAGTGCCCCCTGAAAGTAAATTCAAGTTGGCGGGACGGGAAGGCGCGAGCGTCAGTCGCCATCTTGAAAACACGTTTTGTGAAATATCTCTTGCATCGTATGAGAACAATAGTATAAAAATATTTTCTACAACTTTTATTTAAAACTTTTTTCTGTATAATGCATATGTTTTTATTTATAGCGCTCCAAACTTTTTTCAATATATATATACAGTGTGTCCAATTAAGTCGGCATCATATGGGAAACTTTTTTATTCTTAGTTTTATGAAAAAAAGTTATTCTTTATAAAAAGTTGTGCATGGTCTAAAACCAAAAATACAACCATCAGATATCAATTTGTTTAAGCCGTATACGAGGTGTGTCAAAAAATATGAGATTTACTCACGAGTAAAGTACCTTTAAATTTGACAATATCGAAAAATTTTACTAAAAAAAGTTGATCAGAATTAAAAATTACGTTTAAATATGCAAGTACATCCATTTAAATTAAAACTTCAGATTATTTAATTTTTTACTAATATTTCTATTTTGAATGAACATTTATCTCTTGTGATTACGAAACACATTATAACCTTTCAGTTTTTTGATGTTTTCTAATAATTTTGCATATTTAAACGTAATTTTTAATTCTGATCAACTTTTTTAGTAAAATTTTTCGATATTGTCAAATTTAAAGGTACTTTAGTCTTGAGTAAAACTCATATTTTTTGACAGACCTCGTATACCACTGAAAAAATTTGATATTTAATGACTGTATTTTGAGTTTTAGACCATGCGCAACTTTTTATAAAGAATAACTTTTTTTCATAAAACTAAGAATAAAAAAGTTTCCCATATGATGCCGACTTAATTGGACAAACTGTATATACGGTTGTAACTAAATTTGTAGACCATACAATTTTCTAAAAATGCGTGTAAACCTTTTTAAGTTAACTTTATCATACGCTATATCATGACCATCGGTAAGACTTTAAAGAAAAACTGAGCTCATCATTCGGTTGCATTCTGGGCACTCTTAATAACACTCTTCATTCTGTTTTCTTCGCAAAATTACCTGACCCTATGGGTGGAGGAGGGTGGGTCCTAATCATGTTGGAGGATAAGCTCGGAAAATTACGGTTAATCTTCATACAGATAAGTATGGTATTCGATTAATCTTATAATTTTGCTTTGCTTGTCCTCCGATATGATTACTTTGTAGATGTTGAAAGCCATAGGTAATTTTGCAATGATAGATCTATTTTAGAAACTCATTTAATTACATATAATTTTATCATTAACCTTGTAAAAAAAATCGGCTGTGTCACCCCAGGACTTTCCCGGCTCGACCATAGAGAGTATGTTATTTATTATTATTATTTTAGTTACAAAATACTAAGCATTACATTGATTTATGGAACACATTAAAAATAGCGAGCTGATGGTGAATTAATATTTCAATGTCGGTAATGACATAAGCTGCGCATGCGCACGTTATATATCATACTGCTACAATTAGGATCTCCTAAAATCATGTGTGAAAACTATTGGGAATTCGGGAAAAATTTTCATACAATATTTGTAGGGAATTTTAAATGTGCCATCTAGCGGCGAAACTATGAGGAATTCGATAAAAGTTAAACATAAAAGTTAGAGAAAATTTGATGCTTTACAACTTTGCACAAGAAAATTTTGCATTAAATACATTGTTTGTCCTTAAACTCAAGAAAAACTAGAGAAAACATACGTGCACATTTTTTACGCGCCCTCTAGTGGCGCAACTATTGGAGATTTTAGAAAAAGTTTGAGCCAAAAGTTATAGAGAATTTTATGCTCTAAAACTTTGTACTACAAAATTTTGCACTAAAGTATATTGTTTGTCCTCAAAATCAAGAAAAACTAGAGAAAACCTACACGCACATTTTTTACGCGCCCTCTAGTGGCGAAACTATTGGAAATTCTGGAAAAAGTTTTAAACAAAAGTTATAGAGAATTTCATTCTCTAAAACTTTGTACTACAACATTTTGCACTAAAATGTATTGTTTGTCCTCAAAATCAAAAACTATAAAAAACATACATGCACATTTTTTACGCGCCCTCTAGTGGCGCAACTATTGGAAATTTTGGAAAAGCTTGAGACAAAAATTGTAGGTAATTTTATGCTCTAAAACTTTGTACTACAACATTTTGCACTAAAATGTATTGTTTGTCCTTAAAATTTAAATAAAGCAAAAAATTGTTACATGTATATTTAACCAATGTCGGTCTTGAGGACCCTCCACTGTACCAATTTAAACCAAAAACTATTGGTCGCATTCTAGGCACACACCGACCCTCCATACCAAATTTCAGCTTGATTGGTCAAACGGTTCGGCAGTTATCGTGGAAGATTACACACAGACACACAGACACACAGACAGACCATACGCTGGAAATGGTCTCAATCTTCTTGGGGCACCTCAAAATGGATATTTCCATCGACATCTCGATTTTTTTTTGCTCGTTCACCTTACTTTCCCTTTGATGGGTCCGGGAAAGTAATATAAGTCAAGATACAGTATAACAATATGAAATACTAATGGAACAACATTATATCAAGTAGGGTAATTAACTTATTGCTCTAAAGAACTATGTAATCTATTAACCATTTCTTGTTATAACATCTAGTACAAATTTTCTAAACCTAAGCTTATAGTATTAGTAAAAATTTCGTTTGGTTGACCAACAGGCCATTTTTTTAAGTATTGTTTTTATCCATCTACCGATGGTTTGGCATGTAACTGGGCGAAATGGTTTCCTGTGGGTTAAAATAAGATATTTATTTGTACCACGAATATTTTTTTTTTGGAAATGACAATCTATTTTGGATGCTGCTGATGCTGGGATAATTTTAATGTTTTAAAGTATACAATTACCAGTATTGGTTGTAGTCTATTAAGTCCTGCAGTCTTATATTTTATTTGATTTTAATCTCAATTTTCTCAGGGAAATCGTAAAATGTTTTCTATAGAAATTATTTTGCCAAGAGTCTGATCTATGTGAGCCTTTGTAAAATACATAAGCGTGACCATTTTAAGGGTTTATATTTCCATTGTCAGATTTTCTAATAGATATAGGTTACTTACCAAGTTCCATCTACTTGAGTACTTGAGCCGTGGAAGCATAAGGGATATAAAAAATTAGATTAAGAGCCGATCTATATATGTTGATTGATGAATAAGATGAACATTTTTCATTCTCATTTATCAAAAAAATATAAATATGTATCTAAATTATAACTAAACACATCTAGGATATTATTTTTACAGTAAACCCAAAAACTTATTGTAACATGTTCCATAATGTTTGAGTGTGCTCTCTATGATAGAAGATGTCATTATGTTTATTGCTGCCTCTGAAATTTCTTTTTAGCAGCGTCCTCCGAATAATCCCCCGACTACCTAAAGGATCGGTAGATGTTACACTTGCGAACGGCTGGCTTTTATAGTCGGGAGCCCGTGGGTTATTAACTGGTACAAGTTTTATCTTTATAAGATGTTATAATGGGCGCCATACAAACTTTTCAGATATTTATCTTCGTATTAGGAAGTTTGTAAAACCTTTGAAATAGTTAATTAAATTAAAGTTCGTAATTCAACAGTCTCACAAATGAAACGAAATAAACTTGATCGATACTTATATTGATTCTATGTACAGAAATATGTAAATATATGAAATTGTAAATAATTATAAAACAGTAAATAAAAAATAAAATAGGGTGGTTAAATAGTGATGAAGTACATATGCGATAGTATTTTATGTTAAAACAGGTCACCTATTTAAATCAGAGTTTATAATTAAATCTCATTATTTATAATTATTTAAATTAAAGTGATGGTAATAAGGTGTACCTACAGATCATACCAAATAAAGGAGTGAACTTATGTTCAATTACCTGATGTCGTAACGTTACGTATTCAAGTTTACATATGTAAAACTGTATCAAATTAATAAATGTACTTTAAAATATACACAGTAGGTCTGTCACATAAAGATCTGATTATTTATACATAAACATAAAAATAAAAGGAAAGTGAATTATAAAAAAAAATCTTAAAAAGTTACCGACTTCAAGATGGTGGCGAAAACGTCTAACTTGTAAATTTCATGTATCTTGGATGTCGTGATCACAAGTGGTCCTAGGTAATTGTTGCTAGTGCTGGGTAGTAATTTCCCAAATATCTTAATAACGAAACTGGATAGTAGAAGACTGCTAGAATCCACAGAGCCGGGAACCATAATCCATGATGACAAGATACAAACTAATCCAAAATGCCGGACGAAAGAAAAAGTGGTTCACCGTCTTTTGATAGCCATAAGAGTTCCTTTTAACGACTAAGAACGAGTTATAGATTCTATTCTGCAAAACTCCAGTTCGTACAAAGAGGAACAAAGAGGAACAAAGAGGAACAACCCTTTTTACAAAAAGGGCATTTACATCTGTTTTATAATTAACCAAAATTTCTACAGGCTCGCGAGATGAAATCCTCTGCCTTGCTCAACAAATAAAACGACTTGTGGTATGGTGTTGCGAAAATCTACTTTATACTCCCACTTTTAAATGGTAGCGTGTAGACTCAACGAGCATTTACCAACAAGTGGCCTTTAGACCGCAAAAACGGAAAAAGGAAATACGCGTATCTGCTGCGTCAATTCTCAGAGCCAATCATAACAACAGAAATCAGTTACTACGAAACTTAAGACCACAGGAAAAGAAGAAATATGTGACTAAATAGTCGACAACGTATCTTGATCATTTGGAGAAAGAACGTAAGTGATAACAGAGAGACAACGTTTACACTACAAACTAGAAACCGGTGTGCTAAATTAAACAGAAAGATATGTTCTGGAAATTTAAATGCTACAAGGGAAATTTCCTTTCGTAGAAGATTACTCTGTTTAAAAGGTGAGATTAATAAGTTTCCATTTGGTGAAATACACAATGGTTCTTCAGTTAACAAGCTTATAAACAGCGCAGGATACTACGGCTGAGGAGGCCGTCTTGGGCTACAAATATTCTACAGGCTTTCTCCTGTATGATTTTTACCAGTATTTTGGTTAGCATGGCGAGTGGTGGGAACGAATAAGAATGGGTATTTTTCCAAGATACCGCAAAAGCATTGATAGATATGAACCCTGGGCCCGGGGACCTTGAAATTAACCTTTTGCATTTTTGTTTAATTTTGTGGCGAACAGATCGATTTCAGATAACTCGTTTTTACTAACAATTTACTGAAAAGATTCGTTATCTAGTTCATATTCTGTCTCGGCTGACAGACTTCTACATTCTAAATCAGCCTCTTTATTTCTGAAGACGGTATGTAGGAGGAGGCAAAACTTGTAATATTTTTTGTTTCACACCATTCCTAAAGTAACTGAGTGATCTTATTTGGTTTGTTAAATTTTACGCTATCGCTCCTATTTATACATGCTATTGTGCTCTTATTGTTGATTCTTAATACAATTATCGTATTGGAGACCTATTTACAAAAATATTGTAGGCCATGAAGAGCTGCTGTAATTTCAAGGTAATTTATGTGATTGCCCTTTTGTAATAATTCCTCAAAAACCCTGACAATCCTTTTCGTTACAAAAAAGGGGCTCTCCAGCCGCTGTTAGATACATCACTATATATTTCCAAAGAAAGTTTAGGTAATTTTATTGCGTTTTATTTTTTCAAATTATTTATAGACTTCTTAATGGTGTGACTTCACTAAAGATGATACTGACATTATTTTAGTTGCCATTGCGAGAGCTCTAAAATTTTTGCATATATATTTTTTTTGTGTGTCTTAAAAGAATCCTAGAAAAGCTGCTACTCTCTAAATCTACTTATATATAATAACGGTTGTTCCACATTGTTCCAATCATCGAAAGTATACAGATTAATTTCAATGCACCGGAAGCAAAAATCACAAAAAATGTTCGCGATATAACAGTTTGATTGAGTTACACTTATCTTAAATTACATTATGTATGACCAGACTCAATTGATCCCTATAAATGGAAATCAAACACCATAAAATAATGAAAATAAAAAAGAAATTCACCGAAGGAAAAGTTTATTTATATGTTTACGGATAAATCTTTTGATATATGATATTGTGAGATAAATTATTTATAATTATTTTCAGGCTAATCTAGGTCCGATCCTTCTTTGCGTAAACCCTTACAGAGACGTTGGAAATCCCTTGACGTACGAGAGGTATAGCACTGAGCCCATAGTTGAACAAAGTTGTTCAAGAAGCCGTTCGACAACAGTCGGAGACTGGTTATCCACAAGCCATTATTTTATCCGGTAAGCAATAATAATAATAATTTTATTTTTTTAAAATTACACTAAAGCATGTTACCGTGAAAGACCGAAATCTGGCCAATGTCAAGATTCTCCAGTGAATGTCATGATTCTCTAAGTTTCTTGGCGTATGTCAGAAATATTTGCTTAATATCATTATTTCTCACTTACACCAGCGAATGTCGACATTCAACATGCAATGATCTGTTTTCAAAATGTATAAGGAATCCAAGATTTTGTAATAGTTACTTTTCACGGCGCAATTTTGAAGCAATTTGTGTGCAATGCAAGTTTGCTGCTATATATCGCATCTTATTAATTCTTCTTTTACATGGTGCAAGTTTGTTGGGATATATTGCAAACTGAAACAATGCTGCCAACCAAAGCGTTTTGACGTTTAAATGTTTAAAACGTAACCGCGAGTTTAAGTACTTAATGTGAATGAATATATAATTCAACATTATGTTCATAACTACCTCCAAATTCATATTGGATTCTCCCCTGCATGTAATAGCAGTTGAGTCCGAAAGAAATCCCAGCATTTCAAAGCACCACAACTTGGGAGTGTATATTTCGTCAGGAGACACACCTGTTGACTCGGACGTTCTTATTTTGTTCATTTCTCCAATATACTGAGACCTAATTCCATGTATCTTTGCTTTGACTTGGCCATAGGTAAGATTTAGGTTAGGATACATTTTAGTCATCTCGATTAAAATTTCGTCAAGAGCCTTTTGCCTTTCATTCCGGTTATGGTAATCTGGTCTTTTCACATCATACAAGCACGAAAAATTTTCATATAAAAGTATTAAGTGTTGCACTTTCAGTGGTCCAAACTTGTGGTTTTTTACAACTAAAAAAATAGTAATTTATGAGAAACATTAAAAGTGAAAATATAGCCAAATGTTTTTATTATTAATTATCAATAAGCATAAAACTAAATAAACTGTAAATATACACAAGATTAATTACTTATTTTCTTACCTTTTTGATTGTGACATGATTACAGAACAGATGGGTATTGAGACTGAGAAAAATATGAATGAAGTAAACAAACTTTATAAATACACGCTAATATTTTTGCAAGATTGGTATCCTGAAAATCACTATAAAAATGCATCAAACTTGCACGCTAACTACACAAAAATAGAGCACGATCTATTTATTTTATGGCTTGAAACTTTCATCAAACTTGCCTGTAGGCATGCGCAATAATTACAAACTTCTTGCAGCAAACTTGCATTGCACACAAATTGCTTCAAACATGCATCGTGAAAAGTGGCTTTAAGACATTAATGGTCAGGTTAGTGTCATTTGCGCATTGTTTTAAATTTTTGGCTATAATAAGAATATCGTCTAAATAAATTTGTCAATCGTTAGTATTTAACAACTTCTTTCATTAGCTTCGTAAACTAATAAGGGGCTAGGTTTAATCCAAAGCGCAAGACAATTAAACTGATAGCATTGGTTATTTAATATAAACCTAAAATATTTCTTATATCTTGAATTGACTGGTACAAGAAGTATGCGTCGTTACATAACAGTCTTTAGTAATTAATTTTGCAACAGTTCTTGAATCCTTCAATTTAAAGTGAGGATCATTAAAAAGCTGGTTAAGACCTTTTTTGTTTTGTTTGGTATCAAAAAAATACGAGGATAAAACTCGCAGTTTGTGTATATGTGAATTTTAAATTTGCTTCAAACAATAACTATGATTGATTTTTGAAAGGATTTTTTGTTTTGTCGAGTTCTGTGACTTGTTTGATATTAGTTTTAACCATTATGGATTTTTTACAAAATTTTATTTGTACACCTGTTCTTCCTGATCAGGTGATAGAGGATCGTAATTACTTTCTGGAACCTCTACGACATTAATTGGTCCATCATCCTTTGGAGAACTGATAAAAATAATATTTTAATGTTAATAAAGCCCCTCGGCCAATTAAATACTACGAAATAGTAATCATGATTCTTTTGTTTAAGAGAATAATAGTATGATAATTATGATCCTCGATCATGGTTTATCAGCCTTGTAATAATTCTTGTGTTAATGAGAATAATTGTATAATAATGAAGATTATTGATCATGGTTGTATCACCTTGTTGTAATAATTCTTTGTTTATGAAAAAAACAATATATTAATTTTAATTTTACGAGGCCAATTAAGTTTTTTCTTCTGTTTATGATAAAAACAATAAAATTTTAATTCTAATAAGACCCTCGGTCAATTAAGTAATTTATTTTGTTTATGATAAAGACAATAATATTTTAATTTTAATAAGGCCTTCAGCCAATTAAGTAATTTGTTTTGTTTATGATAAAAACGATATTTATATATTAATTTTTATAAGGCCCTAGGCCAATTAGTACTTTCGTTTGTTTATGATAAAAACAATAATATTTTAATTTTATTACGGCCCTCGGCCAATTGAGTACTTTTTGTTGTTTATAACAACTGTATTTTAATTTCAAAAAGACCCTCGGCCAATTAAGTACTTTCTTTTGTTTATCCCAACAAAAATATTTTTATTTTTATTTTAATGAGGCCCTCGATCTAAGTACTTTCTGTTGTTTATATCAACAACAATAATTTAATTTTAATAAGGCCCTCGGCCAATTAAGTACTTTCGTTTGTTTATGATAAAAACAATATTTTTATTTTAATAATGCCCTCGGTCAATTAAGTATTTTCTATTGTTTATAGAATAATTGTATAGTAATTATGATCCTCGACCATGGTTTACGATAAAAACAATACTTTAATTTAAATTTTATGAAGGCCCTCGGCCAATTAAGTACTTTCTTTTCTTTTTGATAGACAATATTTTCATTTTAATAAGGCCTTCGCCCAATTCATTACTTACTTGCGTTTAGCAGAATAATTGTATAATTATGATCCTCGTTTATGGTTGTATCACCATATTGCGATAATTATTTGTTTATGATAAAAACAATATTTTAATTTTAATAAGGTCCTCGGCCAACTAAGTACCTTTTTATGAGAATAATTGTATAACGTTTTAGTTAATTTTAAGCGCTAGGTTAAAAGTTATTTATAACTATGCGGTTAAAATTTTAACCCAAATGTCAATTTTAACCAAAGATGCCATACAGAATATAAAATGAAAAATAACCTCCGGTTACTTTTATAACCTAGGGTTAATTTTAACCAAATTTTTACTGAATAGACCCCTAATAACTATAATCCTTGATCTTTGTTTTATCACCCTGTTGTGATAATTCTTTTGTTTATGATAAAAACAATATTTAATTTTTATTTATCGCGGGTATTTAAGTACTACGAAATTATAACTTGTATTTATGAGAACATTTGTATAATAATTATGATCCTCGATAACTGTTTTATATTATATACTTTAATGTACAAGTACTCAATTATTTTGTTTACGTTATAAGCATTTAAACGAAAACGACAGCATCTCTTAGTAGATTTTTGTTTGTTTTGTTTTGAACTACCAGACTTTAAATATAAGAATTATTGATCGATTCTTGATTTAAGAACACCACGTGACTTGCGTTGTTGCCTTTTAGAGAATTACCCAACGAAAATGTGCTTGTATTCAAATAAATTAGGTGTAAAAATTATTTTTTTTAGTATTTTCCAGTTAACGTTAAGTAATCCTAGAGGGTAGGATTACTTATAACGTTAACTGCAGAACAGCTTGAAGAGCCAGAAAACATAATTATTCATTTTGGACGAGATCTCGCCTAATATAGCAACTAAAAATATGAGGGTTTTTTTTTATCTTTAAAATATTTATTAGAAGAGCACGTCTGTGCTACTTTTTTCAATACAGAATCTTAGCGGAGCGTCCGTCCAAAAACGATATCGGGCAAAAGTCGTACCGGGTGTTGGTAATTTGGTTCCCAACATGTATTAAATAAAAGGTTGGTACCTGATAGCTGTTATCAATATGTAATTTGGTTCCCAAAACTTTAAGGTAATAAGACTTGATTACCTAAAACACTTATCGTTGAACCCTTTCTTTAGGCAATTTAGTAATGGGGGTGTCATTTTAGTTAATTTATTTTTAATATTTTATAAATACATTTTGTATTTTCACTCTCTTGTTTATATAAATATATGTAGAAAATAATATGTTTTATTTCCTCGATTATTTTTTTGATATGTCAAAATCTGATTAAAATTATTCTATTTATAAAAATTGTGTTTTTAATAACTGTATATGTTTAAATAATTAATTTTTCCTCTTGTTCAATAAGTTTTTATTAAAATAGTAATAAAGAAAATAGTTTTTTTCAAACTCATGAAAAAAAATATATAGTTAGATATATTTTTTATTTTCATCAATTTGCTAATTTTGGGCAAAAACAATCAAACAAACCGAATTTATGAATCGGGTTGTTTTCATATTTTTGTCAAATAAGGTAGTTTTCGTGGAAAAGAAAAAATATAGATAAAATTTGAAAGATTCCTGGTAATACCTTTATTAATCCGTTTTAAGTACTTAAATACCAGGGAACCGATTTACACATAAAGATCAGGTAAACGAAAAATGACGGGAACCGATTTACATATTATTTTTAACCCTCTTTAATTTGGGAACCATTTTACATGTACCCGTCGTACCGATGGTCACGATAAACATGAAACTACAAAGTAATCATATCGGAGGACAAGCGAAGGAAAATACCTATGCGTATATCAGTAAGTTAAATTCAGATGGGTATTTTTTATAATTTATAGCATTCTACAAAAGTGGATTTTTACTTACCAGAACATCCAATTCAACTAAGTATATTTTGTAAATCATTTTTTTTCTACCTCAAATAGTTTTTCCGCAAATACATTTGTGCTTTGTAACCAGTCCTGAATAATATATTACTTTCTGTTGTTTTACAAACGCTTTCTAATTAGAAACTATATAGCACTCAATCCACTATTCCCTTTTTTTAATTAATTCTAAATTGTGTTACATAGCTTCTTGTAGTTTTTTTTTAGCTGAATCGGGCGTGGGAGATCCCACCTGCACTATCGAGGCTCTAGGCCTATTGTGCCCCGCCAGTTTTAACATCAAACCAGTACTCTTGACAATGTCAAGAGTAGTTCTGATGTTGGTTTTCACTATTTCTTCGGGTTCAGGATACTGTACCCCAAGGTCCCATTCCCTTTCCCCGTTCAGGTACCGGCAATAGCATAATTCATAAAGAGGAGTTTCGTCCTCTTCCTCACATTTCCTACATAGGCGATCTTCCGACATTTCTATGAGGTTCAGGTGTCTTCTGAGCCCGCACTGTCCTGTCAGGACACCTAGTACGGTTTTGACCTCCCGTCTTTTTAGTCATAACAGCAGAGTGTCTCTGCTCTTGGGTGGACCTTCTATAAGTGCTTTGGACCCTTTACATGTTGGTCGGAATTACCACATGTGGGTTACGGTCCAATTAAAGGTTTTTCGGCTCCTTTACCAGCCAGGCGGTTTGCTTTTTATAGTAATCAGCATTGTTCAGATCACATGTGTAATGTATTTTAAATGATTTTTCATATTTTTGAGTTAAATATTTGGTAGCCGTTTTTAATATGAATATAAGTAGTATATGTACAAACATAGTGAGTTCCAGCTATGAAGATTTTGTTTTTAAAATGTACATGACTTGAGTATTCATTTATTTACGGAAAAAACCCGAATATTATGATCACAATTGCCCGGTATTCACTAACTACTTCCTTTTAATATCTATAAATTTGTTAGTGGCATAAGAGTTTTATATAAAAAACAAAATTTTTAATATTTTTATATCTGAACTAATTATAATCAATTCCCAATTTTGAATAACTACTTAATTTTTGTTTGTACTGATTTGTTACAGTTTTGTTATTATGCTTAACCCGAAAAGTCGTGATATTATATGAAAAACAAAATTTAAGAAAAAACATTCCTCTTATTGTTTTACCAATAAAGAACTAAACTAAATTTCCTAAAAGAGTTAATAACTTTTCTAAACCCTATTTTTAAAGAATGATCTGGATGTAGTTGTTGCAAATGTGAAAGGTTGTATTAAACATCTTCCTGATGCCTACTTAAAACTGAAAATGATTTGCCTTAGAAACAAGAGGTCAATGTTCTATAATCTAATGTTAAAAGTAATTCAAAATGTAGCACTTAAAACTTTGTATAGACGTCAAGAAAATATAGAAATACATTAAATTACATGAGCAAAAACTCCAGTTTCAAAATTTTAAATTCTATTTTATTTTGAATTATAATATTTTGACATCTTTATAATTTTTTTTTTCATTCTAGAAACTAAACCAGTTATTTATTGCTTTAACTTTTAATGTATACAATTTTTACCACTTGTAATAGAATCATATATTATTAATTAAAATTTTATTTTTAGTTACTCATGGCTGAAGAAAATCTGAATTCTGATGGAATACCAAATAACATTTACAGTCATGGAACAAAAAGATGCGCATTTAATGATGTTGGAAACAAATTACAGACGTCAAATAAAGATAACAGAAATACAGAAACCGCAAAGAAAAGACGGCAATTTCTTGATGCCGATAAAAAGAAAACTGTAGTTGGTTTTGGTAGTCCATCAATCAATCTGAATCCTGATGAAGATTGTAAGAATGATCCACAAATGGTAACAGAATATCTCATAGATATCTTTAAGTATCTCAGGGAGCTAGAAAATAAATTTTTAATAAGACAAAATTTTCTTGAAAAACACGAAAGTACTCCAAGAATGCGAGCAATTCTTGTAAATTGGTTGGTACAGGTTCATCTCGCCCACAAATTAACGCTTGAAACCCTACACATTTGTATTTCACAAATTGATAGATATTTGCAAGAGAATCCCGAAATTGGAAAGAGTACTCTCCAATTAGTAGGTAAGTAATAGAAAGATGTTTTTGTGACCTCCTACCCCATGCTGTGTAACGTTTTACTATTTTCAAGAAATTATTTACCCTATTATTTATTTAACAATGAATTTTACACTTTTTTACCTGTGGCCTTTTTACCCCAATAGCTGTGATCATCTTTTGTTTAGTTAAGACACACGTTGTGTAGTAGTAATAGTAATAATAATAATAGCATTATTATTAATAATTGTAATAATCCTAAAAAATCTTTTAAAATTTTGGTGCTAAGCGAACATAAAGTAAAACACAAAAATCTCAAGAAAATTTATTAAGAAATATTACTGTGCTCTTGATGTCTTCTGAAGAATGATGGCGCCATTTAGCATAAAAGGCATAGGTAAAACAGGAAAACCTAACCACCATCGTAATGAATATATTAATTATAAATTAACCAATTGTGCTGACAATAAATACATTAAAAATAAATTGTAAATATGCTTTTTGGAGCTTATAAAAATCCATTCAATGAATACCCACTACTGTATCAGGTGATACGTATTACGTATTTAACCTTTGGCCTCAGGGACTAAAGAAAGTGGTGAATTAAAATGTGAAAATACTTATTCTGATTTATTGTTGAGAAGAGAAAATAAAATCAAACATAGTGAAGAAATTGTCGTTTACGATGAGAGATGTAAAAATAGGTAGAGGCCAAAATATTTAGCGTCGGGACGAAGAGCGTAGGGACGCTGAATGGGCGTCGAATATTAATTGTAGCTTCTATTGATGGTGTAGTTTGATTTGTGACAGACTGGGTTTTGAAGAAGTTAAACCTAACTGTTTGTTGAAATTATAGGCGACATCGTCTCTGCACTGGATACAGGAGCTTGGGTTCCTTGTCATAATGTTCTGTGGTACTCTGTACTATTTGTTTTTCTGTAAATACAGACATCTAAAGTATCTTGAGAAAAGTGCTGATGAAGACGAAATAAAATATAATTCAAATTAATGAGTTTTGACAACATAAACCCAGACATATCAAGTGGCTTAAGAAAATCAACAAATCAACAAAGTCTAAGAAACAATTCATTAAAAAATTTATTCAGTAAAACGAAACAAAATAACATTAAAATAATAATATGATATACAGGGGGTTGGTTGGTCACATTATGTTAGCTGTAACGGATATTTATTGCAGGTTTTGTATTATTTTATTATGTGTAACTTTTGTTGCAAGAAAATAACTGATACTAAGTCAAAACTTCGTTTTAGGTCTGTCTTCGTTGCTTATAGCCTCTAAATATGAAGATGTATCGATAATTGCAGTGTCGGACCTTGAATACATCTGTGACAATGCATTTACAAAGAAACAGATACTTGAGACGGAAATTGAAATTTTAAAAAGATTAAGTTTCAATTTAGGTAATCCTACATCAGTTCAATTCCTCCGAAGATATAATAAACTGGCTCAGGTGGGATTGGAACATCACTCGTTGGGAAAATATATTTTAGAACTGGTTCTTTTGGAGTACAAACTTTGTCACATTAAACCATCTGTCCAAGCAGCTGCAGCATGTTGCTTGTCAATGGGAATTCTAAAGGATACCATGGATCTCCAAAAATTGTGGACACCCACACTGGCCCACTATTCATCTCATGACTATAATCACTTTAGGTTAGTTCTGATACAGTTTGCTGTGCTCTTAGCTAACAGTGAGAAGTCAAAGTATCAAGCGCCGAGAAACAAGTATGCAACTGAGAAATTTCAGAAAATAAGTATAAATCCCAAATTGAACGGGCCCCTAATAAGAAAGTTAGTAACGGGTAAAAAGTAATCATTTAATATTTTTTATAATTATTTCAGTCTGTTGGCTTATTGCATGTTTATTTGAGCTTAAATTGTCTTGTTCTTTTATTTAGTATACAAATTAATTAAATTGATTTAAACAAATAAGACAATTTTTATTAGTGCTATTGAGGCATTACCCTCTGCTCTAAGCCATGGATATATGCCGGTTTACGCCGATTGAGCACAACCATACCATTGTATATAGACTCTATATACAATGATCATACTATACCCCATAGAGTGGAGAAATTTTACTTTACATGTCGATTGGGCGCAACGGAAGGATTAAGATGATATCATTTCTTAAATGGATTCCCTAATCTAGATAATTAAAATATATTTAAAGTCAATTCTCTATAAGGTTATTGTTTCCCAAAACTAGATTATAGTAGGTGGTATCATAAGGGGTTGTTGATTATAGTAGGAGTTGTTATAAATTGATGATTTTCAGTTTAATATTTTATTTTATAAATGGAAAAATTGACCATTACGAAACAGTGCTATTGGAAGCAATTGGTGAACATAATCATGAAGAAGTATGAAGAATTTAACAATTAAGGTAATTATTTAGATAATATTTAGGTAATTATAATTAAATATTATACAGGGTGTTTTTTTAAAAAGTTTCCAACCCCGATTTAGGCTTACTCAATAATTTTTGCCAAAAATGGCGAGACACGTCGATTTTTGATTTGAGGGGGACAACATTTTTGATAACAAACATCACTCTAACGTCAATCCCCTTCACCCCTCGCCCCTCAACTTTAAAATTTAAATAGGGAACATACCATGTGTGGCACATCAGAAATACAGGGTGTTTTTTCCTACTCTCACTTTACTCTCGCACAATAATTTTTGAGAAAAATAGTGACACACGTCGACTTTTGATTTAAAGGAAACGAAATTTTTGACAAAATTTGTCGCTCTACCTTAACTCCCTTCACCCCCACCCCATAACATGAAAATTTGAATGGGCGATACACCATGTGTGGCACATCAGAGGAAAGGTAATTCAATGCAGAATTCAAATCATTGCTAGGACAAAAAAACATTACATAATTTGTATCAATAATGTTATCAGTTTATTATTAGGTATTTAAAAGAAGGTAAAAATAAAAAAAAATTACAGCAATTGCTCAAAATGTTGTCCATCGTGTGCTAAACAAAAGTCAAGTCTGTCTTGGAATTCTTGTCTAACATTTTGAAAAATTTCCCTAGTAATGGATTGACATTCTCTTACAATTCGTACCCGAAGGTCAACAATAGATGTAGGTTTAGTTTTGTAAATTACTGACTTTAGGTGACCCCAAAGCCAGAAATTGCAAGGAGACAAATCTGGAGATCTCGCAGGCCATTCTATTGCTCCTCTTCTACCGATCCAACGTTGTGGGAAATGGTCATTTAGCCATTGTCTGACTGGTAAATGATAATGAGGACCAGCCCCATCTTGTTGAAAATGTAATAGATTTTCATCTAGAGCAGGATTTCTTACTTCATCTACCTGATTTTCAAGCTCCTGAGTAATTAGCGGGTCAATGGTCATTTCTAGCATTTCTAGGTATTTTTGACCAGTTAAATTCCCATCTACGAATAATGGCCCAATAATTTTATCGCCCAATATGCCAGCCCAAACATTAAGTTTTTGAACATGTTGAGTATGCCCTTCAACAAAAACATGAGGGTTGTTTTCACTCCAGTAACGACAATTATGTTTATTCACAAACCCGTCAAGAAAAAATGTGCACTCATTCGAAAAAAAAAATATTTTGAACTATACGGAGTGTGTTATCAATCAATACGAGCATTTCCTCACAAAATTGAACTCTTCTATCCGGATCATCTTCATGAAGTTGCTGATGGATTTGCATCTTGTAAGGTCGATATTTATTATTTTTTAATACTTGTCGAACTGATGAAACTGAAAGTAAAGTATTAGAGGCTACTTTGCGAAGAGAAGATGCTGGTTCCATTGCAAAATTTCCCAGAACTTTGACTTCTGTTACTTCGTCCAATACCCTAACTGCCGTCCGTTTTTTATTTACTACAGATCCAGTTTCCTCAAACTTCATAACAAGTTTTCTAATGTAAGAATGACTTACTTGCAAACCAGGATGTTCTTCATTCAGAAAAATAAACGAACAAGTTCCTAAAAAGTACCTTAATAGTGCCGACTAGAAAAAAATTTGAAAATCCACACATTCAGAATTGTAAGAGAACCTCAATAAATTAATTCATAGGGAAATTTTTCAAAATGTTAGACAAGAATTCCAAGACAGACTTGACTTTTGTTTAGCACACGATGGACAACATTTTGAGCAATTGCTGTATTTTTTTTATTTTTACCTTCTTTTAAATACCTAACAATAAACTGATATTCTGAATTGAATTACCTTTCCTCTGATGTACCACACATGGTGTATCGCCCATTCAAATTTTCATGTTACGGGGTGGGGGTGAAGGGGGTTAAGGTAGAGCGACAAATTTTGTCAAAAATTTCGTTTCCTTTAAATCAAAAGTCGACGTGTCTCACTATTTTTCTCAAAAATTATTGTGCGAGAGTAAAGTGAGGGTAGGAAAAAACACCCTGTATTTCTGTTCAGGGGGTAGTAAAAAAATTAAACTTAGTGATTTGAATTTTACATTGAATTACCTTTTCCCTGATGTGCCACACATGGTATGTTCCCTATTTAAATTTTAAAGTTGTGGGGCGAGGGGTGAAGGGGGTTGACGTTAGAGTGATGTTTGTTATCAAAAATTTTGTGCCCCTCAAATCAAAAATCGACGTGTCTCTCCATTTTTGCCAAAAATTATTGGGTCAGCCTAAATCGGGGGTGGAAACTTTTTAAAAAAACACCCTGTATACATGTCTGTCCTTATTTGAAGTGATTGAAGATTTATATTCATTTATATATTTTCTTTTTGAATTTTTGTTTCACGTAACTTATCTTGTAAAAAAATTGAGAAACTTTTTTGACACTAATGCAATGTAGTAATATACAGTGTGTGTCTACGGATGGCGGGTATCCTATGGGTCAAAAGTTTTAGCGAAAAATGTCATTCTTGATAAAAAGTTTTACTTGTTCTGAAACCCCATAAAATGAAATAAAATTTAAGTTTTTCAAAATCTGTCTCATTTCATAGTGTTTTATGAATGGTATGAACTAATATAGAAGGAGAATTGAGAGATGCCTTGATGTTGGAGGAGGATATAATGAATAGATGTTCTTTGTTTACTGTTAATTTTTCTTACATTATGACTCTGTATTGTTATTTTCGACAGTGATTATATTTCTTTGAAAAACTTGAAATAAATGATAAATCATTTAATTTAACGAAATTCCAATGGATCAAAGAGATAAATTTTAAGAACGGTAAAACACCAAACGCTTTGTTGTCGTATGTTCTTCAAGAAAAATCTTGAACGAAATGAAATTTGATGGGGGATATTCTCGCCATACGTGAATAAGAAATTTACAATATATTTTAGACTTTTAAACTAATGGCTACCTGGAATTTAATAAATATTTTCCAATTTGGTTCATAGTCGGTATACAAGATATTATTTCAAGTATGAAATACGAATTCAAATTGGACTATAATAATCCGTTTCCTACACTCGGAAATTATGCGGAGCAAATTGAACTAGTAGCAATTAATGGATGAAGAAGACGAAGTGAACCAACTGGAGAACCACGAACCATCTTCAAGTACTGAAAGTTTTATTTTCACTAAATGCAAAAAAAAATTTCAGTACAAAATATGGATTATGGGGACACAGAAGAATTCACAAGAAATATATTAGATAAGATTAATTTTGTACGTATTTTAGTATTTAAGTCTGTAAATACTTTAATAAAATATTAGGTTATTTTAGTTATGAGTTTAGTTAAGTATTATTAAAGAATATAATAAAAATTAAATAGCCACGTGGTACGTCCATATTAATCCACGTGGTCGTGATTATTTGGCGCGGAAACCAAATAACTACCGCTATAAAGAGCAAAAAAAACTTGGTCATTATGTGATAAAGTAATTATGGGATTAAAGACATCGTACAATTAGAAAAAAAGAGATAAAACTAATTATACCGAACTAAAAAAGAATAAAAATATGTGGAAAATACCTTATAAACAAAAAGGCAACTTATATTAAACGCAGGCCCTGAGGCAACTATATACAGGGTGATTCTTTTAGAGGGATATGAGGTTTTCGGAGATGCAAAATCGTACAATATTTAGAACAACCAGCTACATTCGGTTATACCGAAAGTGAACATCAACTTTGTTTATTTAAATTTTCTTACATTTTTAGATTTGTCCTGAGTAGCTAATTTCAAAAACCCATTACGCTTCTAATGTAAACTGATTAGTTTTGAAGTTATAGACAATTGAAAATCGCATTTTCCAACTTTAAATGATTGCTACGGCCAAACGACATAAAATCGGATAAAACGGCTTACATATTCCATATTGTTTGTCCTCAAAATCAAGAAAAACTAGAGAAAACCTACATGCAGATTTTTTACGCGCCTTCTAGTGGCGCAACTATTGAAAATTCTAGAAAAAGTTTAAGACAAAAGTAATAGGGAATTTTATGCTCTAAAACTTTGTACTACAACATTTTGCACCAAAGTGTATTATTTGTCCTCAAAATCAAGAAAAACTAGAGAAAACATACATGCACATTTTTTACGCGCCCTCTAGTGGCGCAACTATTAGAAATTCTGGAAAAAGCTTGAGACAAAAGTTGTTCGGAATTTTATTTTCTAAAACTCTGTACTACAACATTTTGCACTAAAGTGTATTTTTTGTCCTCAAAATCAAGAAAAACTAGATAAAACCTACATACACATTTTTTACACGCCCTCTAGTGGCGCAACCATTGGAAATTCTGAAAAAATTTTGAAACAAAAATTGTAGGGAATTTTATGCCCTAAAACTTTGTACTACAAGATTTTGCACTAAAGTGTATTGTTTGTCCTTAAAATTTAAAAAAAGTAAAAAATTGTTACATGTATATTTAATCAATATCGGTCTTGAGGACCTTCTACTGTACCAATTTAAACCAAAATCTAATGGTCGCATTCCAGGCACACACCGACCCATCATACCAAATTTCAGCTTGATTGGTCAAACGGTTCGGCAGTTATCGTGGAAGATTACACACAGACAGACCATACGCTGGAAATGGTTTCAATCGTCTTGGGGGACTTCAAAATGGATAATTCCATCGATATCTCGAATTTTTTTTTTGCTCGTTCACCTTACTTTCCCTTTGATTGGTCCGGGAAAGTAAAAATGGAAATAGAAAATTGAATTTTTGATACATTTTCGATTGTTTAAACACTCACCAAAGATGAATTATTTAAAGAAGAAAATTTAACTTTGGTAAAAAATAAACTTAGAGGTGTATAAATATTTTTATAGTGGCGGCTTCTCTTATAGCTATTCTATAAGGTTGTTTTTATAAATAAAAATGCGAAAAATATTAAAATACCGAATTATTTATTAAAATCACACACACTCACACACGCACCCTCCCAAACCCACACTCGCACACACATGGAAAAATGAGAGTGAGAGAGCGCTAAAATTATCTTACGTTTCGAAGATCTTTCTGAAACAAAAGAACTTTGTTTGGATAAAAAGGAATCCTGTCTGTTTTTATTATACCATACGAAGTCAAAAAAATTCTAGAATCAAAATCAAAAATCTGAAATTAAAAATTCCAAAAAAAATTAACATCAAAATAAAAAAAGATCGAAATAAAAAAATTGTCTGTCTGGTCCAACTGACATAAAATCTAAAATATTTTTCCTTTTCCTATTTTTTCTATATATCCCCATATTTCTTATATATTTTATTATTTTCCCTATTTTTTCATTTTTATCTGTGCTTCTCTATTTTAACCTATTGTTTCCTGTTTTTTACCATTTTTTCTGTTTTTCCTATTTTCCTGCTTTTACGGTTTGTTTTTGTTTTTCTGGTTTCTTCATGTTTTTTCCCATTTTTTCTTTAATTTCAATTTTTTCATGTGTTTTCCTGGGTTTTTACTATTTTTCATTATTTTTACTATTTTTTACTCTTTTTCAGTATTTTTTCTAGTTTTTTCCTAATTTCGCCTCTCTTTTTCTATTACATGAGTCATAAAATTAAACACAGGTAGAAATAAAACTAAACATTTAAACTAAAATGTGTGCTCTTATTATTGCAGTTAAGTTATCTAAAAATGATTCCGTTTTTTGTTTTGTCTTTATCAGCCGTAATACTAACTTCCCCAAAGGAAAACTTGTCTGTAGTCCATCAGTGGGCGATGCAAATTAAATTTTTAATTTCAATGTATTTTTTCCAATTTTTTCCCATATCCGATTGTCTCTCATTTTTCCAATTTTTTCCAGTTTTTTACTATTTTTAACTATTTTGTTTCAATTTTTTACTGTTTTCTACTGTTTTTTTCAATTTTTTCTCATTTTGCCTATTTTCTCTATATTTCCCTGTTTTGCCTATTTTTTCCCATTTTCCTATTTCTCTCAATTTCCCCTTATTACGTGGCCCTATTTTTATATTTTTCCCATTTTTCCGTATTTTTCCCGAGGTGTGAACACCTCCCAATTACTCACAAAGTACTTTAAACTATGGAGGGTATAGAAAGGAGGCGCATCTCAACGTTAGAAAAAGTGGTCCGATTTTGGAAGCCGGTTTTTTGGCGCTGTTGGTCGACTGTTGATGACAGTTTAAGCGAGTTTTAACATTTCCTTTGACTTTTTTTAAATAATAATTTTAATTCATTACGTAAACTTTTAAAGATATGTATTTTATAAAAATTGGGTGGCTCATTAAATAAAAAACGGTATTTGAGATTATGGATCTAATCAATCTACAAACAGTTTTTCAACATACGATCGTCAGCGCCACGTCGGTTATTTTATGTACCATTAGTTGCGTATAAAATTTTGACCATATTTTAAAGTGTCGTTCATTAGAGATTGCCCTCCTTCTATGCGCTCCATACTTTAAACAGTCTGGTGTTTGTGACATTGGGTTTAACAAAATTAACGATTTTCACTGCTTCGTTAAGCACTTTCCTTAATGAGGTAGGTTCTTGGATGCCAGACTTTGTCAATCTATGCAGCAATGACTCCATGCTACATGGGGGCTACTTCTTTAATACGCCCTCAAGCCCAACGTGTTATCCAGACCATTTAGTCAAATCTATTTCCTTTTCGCAGAAATAGCTGTAAATTGCATTAAATATATCTTCCCCAGTGGTTCGCATAACATAACAACAAATTTTCTTCAAATTCCTTTTCGGCTCAAACATATCTCGCAGTAACCAGAAACAAGTATTGCAAGACCAGCGATGTCTTTCAACTTGAATAAAAAAAATGGAGTTGCTTTTAGTTGTTGAACTACCCTTTCTTCAATGTGGGCGGCCATTTCATGAATCCGTCGTGACACGATGTTGTTTGACAAATATGTATATACAAACTCCAAAAGATATTGTGTTATTTTGAAAGCGTTAGGTTAGGTTAGGTTGTGTATTATCTATTTTTTTTATTGTATTATTAGATTGTTTTTCTAAAAAATATTGTGAAACTTTAATAAAGATTTTCTATTTATTAAATTTGTTTTTCTTTTCACGGTTTGTACGTTATGATAAAAAATTTAACAAGTTTACAATAAATATACGGCCAATATTATTTAAGTAATCTTAATTTAAATATAGACCAGTCGAAATAGACAGAATATGCCAAAAATTTAACAATAATTACAAAAGTTTTAAAACTTTAATAAAGTGAAGAGTACATTCGAATGCTACTAAGTCTGATTTTGCAACCCTATTTTCTGAACGGAAGATGTTGAAAATCGGGATTTAATGAATTTTTGCACTATCAAAGCGGAGAAATTTGAAAAAGTTCTGCAAACTTAAGTTTTGAAAAATAGCAATTTACATCTTCTGATAAATTTGCAACCATTTAAACAAAACGGAAATGTTTGTTTTATCAAAAATAATATGTTTTTCGTCCTAATAATTCTTTCATGAAAATTCCAAAAGTTCTGCAAACTCTAACAAATAAGTAAAATAATTTTCTGAAAAAGTGTTTTAATTTGCAACCTCATGTATCAAACGGAAAATATTTTTTTTTCATAAAATTGGATTTTTTTTATTAAAGTAAGTTTCCAATAATTCCAAAAGTTTTTAATTAGGGTTGCAAATGAAGGTATTCTTAATAACAATGTTTATATTAATTTGCAACCTCACCTGTAACACGGAAATGAGTATAAAATAAAAAAAAATATTTGCGCCCTACCAAAAAAAGCAAAAGTTCTGCAAACTTTCGAAGCTAAAAAGAATATATATCCTTTTAAAAATTTGCAACCATTTGAACCAAGCGGAAATGTTTGTTTTATCAAAAAAAAAAAATTTTATCCAAATTTCTCGATGAAAATTCCATAAGTTCTGCGAACTCGCAAAAATAACGAAAATAATTTTCTTAAGAATTGTTTTAATTTGCAACCTCTTGCGTCAAACGGAAAATATATTTTTTCATAAAATTTGTTTTTTTATTAAAATAAGTTTCATATATTAATGCCAAAAGTTTTAAATAATAGTTTCAAGAGAACATTTCCTCACATACAATGTTTTTATTAATTTTCACCTCGCCCGAAACAGCAAGTAAATGTGGATAAAACCGAAAACAAAAATAATTTCGTATTTGTACGCTACCAAAAAAGCAAATGTCCTGCAAACCTGCCAATTGGTATATATTTTATAATCCGGAACATTGTGAATTTAACAAAAATAGTATAGTATAAGTGCTCGTGTTTTAAAGACCACTTGTCGACAAATACTTTACGAATTTTATTTATTGGTACACTTTGAAATCATACGCAGGCATATGATACGCAGGCTAGGACTTGCAGAAATTCTTATATTTGTTATATTTAATAATAGGATGATTTGAATAAAAATTGAATTTATCAATAAGATGTATGGAACATTTTGGGAGAATTATGTGAAATTTATCCAACAATTTTCACCGCAAACTAAACAATTGTCATATATATGGCAAAAAAATTTAAAATACAAATTTAAATAAAACACAAATAAACGCCTAGAATAGAAAACGAAGTAGGTACCTTTTCGTCGTTATAGAAACGAAAGCCACGCGTATTTTATTTATATAAACCTCGCTTCACTCGTACTGCAAGTAATAATTCGTCTAAATATTAGGAAAATGTGTTTCCGGATTGCAGAAAATATTGCAAATTAATGAGTACCTAAATATAGATCAATATTCGAATATCTTAAACTTATTTACATTTTTTTTTACAATTTATGGCCAAATTATCAAAGACACAAAAATATTTAATAAAAAAATGTTCCGTTAGAAAATGACGGTTGCAAATTTCTTGTATCGCATAAAATATTAGTTGTAATTATAAGTACAATTTGCAGAACTTTTGCAAATATTTCAGCAGTTGTAAACATGCAAAAAATTAATTATTAGTGAATAAATTAAGTTTCCGTTTTTCGTACAAGGTCGCAAAGTTACAAATTCATTGAGACCGCTATTATCTTTATTTGCAACCAAGACAAAAAACTTTTGTAATTATTTCGATGCTTAGTGTGTATCAAAAATGGCAGCATCGAAGAAAAAAGTTTGATAAATAAATGATCCGTTTGTATGAAATGATTGCAAATCTACGTGAAGATGTTAAACTGTTTTTCCGTGCACCGTACCAATGTGCTGAACTTTTGTAATTTTTTTAAACAAATTAAAATGGAAAACTTAAACAAATGAGAAAAAAACAATGTTCCATAACTTTTACAAGGTTGCAAACGTAATGCATGTTGTAAAAAATTAGTACTAGCAGTATTCCAAGTTCGCAAAACTTTTGCAATTTTCAGTGCAAAATAAAGCATTAAAACGTTTTTTGCGATTTAAACAATGTTCCGGTTATCCCAGACTTCTGCAAAATTTTATAGTTTGCTTTCATTAATGCACTAACACACCATGAACATTTGAAAACTTTTGGAGTTAATGTGAATTGATTGTCTCCAACGTCTGGCCTAATACGCCAAAGAGGTTGACCGGCCAAAATGCAACTTTTGAATTTATAACGGTCGAAATGGGAACGGCCAAAGTCAAAGACCATCTACTATAGACGTTTCACGTAAATGGCTCAAGGTCAACTTGGTTTTGTGTTTTGGGACCCTGAGCCCAAGATGTCCCTGTTAGTATGAAATTTAATTTACGTTGGCTGCAATGATAAAATTTCAACTTTTAGTAGATATAGAAGTTATTTGCTCTACTGGGTACTGTCTTTTTGTCTTTGATTTAATTTTTGTGATTGTTACAGTGTTTCCTTTATAAAACTTTTGTATCATTATTGCTTCTTCAATTTTCAAATAATGCTTAATAAGAAAAATGTTGTGTTCCAAATTATGACTTATGACCAAATTGAACAATAATGAACTGAATAAAATGGATCGCTCTGTTAGTTTTTTCTAAAAAGCGGCTGTGTCACAGACATTTTGAACCAAAATATGTGTCAACACGATCTAATATATTACTTTTACAATTATCTGGTGTCTTTACCTTTAGTTATACAGTCATAATCATCATGCACCTTTATTAATGTAGTTTATGTTTTATCTTATACAGAGTTGGGGATAAGATTGGAACCAGACAAATTTTAAGAAACCAAATTTAAATAATAGAGCTTATGCGCAACTCTGTGTATTTTAAAATTCCATCTTTTTAATTTATTTTATTATAACGCATTATAGTATTAGATTGTAACAAATGTAGAATACTGTAACAATTAAAATAGATAAAACATTCATAATAGTTTCTCTCGTTGATTTTTAACATTTTAAATTTCCCGGAATTCTTAGCATACGAATAATTTGGAAACAGAGCACTAGATGGCGCCAACTTTATTACCAATATCTAAAAATTTGAAATGTTATCATTGCAGCCAACCTAAATTTAATTATTCGTACTGACACTGCCATCTAGGGCTTTGGTCCCAAAATACAAAAGTTTATCGTAAAGTTTATGTGGAACGTCTGTAGTAGATCGTCTTTTGGGCCGAAGTGGTACTAAACCGGTCAGGTCATACTTTAAAACGGACAAAATAGTCTGGGATTTTTATTTTTAGATTGTGCGAACGCTAAAAAAAAGATAAAAAAATTAAGTTGCCTGAAAGATATTTTTTTAGTATATTTCTTTGCAAATGTCATACACTGCGTAGTAGCGAAATAAATGCAAAAGCTCTCCCCGCCTAACGATTCCAGATTCACCCATTGATAAAATACTGTTTTTGTATTATTTTAACTTGCCTAAAATAAATACCCTAAATTTGTCGTCAACTTTTGGACTATAAGTCAGCCAAGTCAATAAGCAAATAAATTTTATCCATTGTATATTATTCATACCTTTGTGAATTGCTTCTACTACATCAATCGGAGATATTAGTAATAAAGGTAATATAGAAGTTAAGGTTTAAAAGTTCTACAAAACTTTCCTTCTTACTTTTTATTAAAATATACCCTATAAAATGGAACAATTTTCAACAAAATAAAACGTAACTTAAATAGGTGACTCCATCGAAAATCACAAGGCAGTAAATAGCTATTACAATAATTGTTTCTTTATATAAATCTACAAGAATTAAAAATAAAAATAAATAAATAAAAACTTTATTGAAATGGTCCTACAATGGATTTGAAACGTACCTAATAAAAAAATCAACAAAATTATAACAAGGAAATTGTGTACACCTTAATTGATCGGAATTACATGATAAGTTATAGTTAAAGCAAATACTTATTTAATAAAATGCCTAGTTTTTTCTTCTTCAACTTATCCAGGAAATCACTAAAAATAAGGGTAGGTAATCTAAAAAAATTTACTACAGAAGGCAGGTACTAGCACATTAAGCTCAAGAGTGAGCTTGCGTATGCCATTGGTTTCACATTTGGATGTGGCTGAAATCAAAACAATATTTTAAACATGGAAATGTACACTTTGCCATACCAAATAAGCAGTGTTATTAAGTATTTAAATATACATGTATTTAAAATTGTATTTCAAATACTTTCAATTTATTTAAATACATAAGTTTCATTTGTATTTAAAATATATTTTTGTCGTAACATTTCAATTACTGCAGTTAAAGTTTGAGATCGTTCATTTGCTTTTATCTTTTACCTGGAAACAAAAATTCTCCTTAACGTCGGATTCCTTTCATGCAGATATACATTTTCTATTTGGCGGACCGGCGGTTATTGTTTATTCTACAAATTGTTTATTATCCTGTTACACCTGGGTCTTAAATCTCTATGATCTATTATTTCATGAAAATCCTAATTGTATTTAAATACTTTTTAAATATAAGGAAGAAGTATTTGTATTTAAATACATTATAAATTGAAGTGTTTAAAATATACGGTAAATACATTTTTGTATTTGTATTTAAATACATTTTTAAAAGTATTTTTAACAACACTGCAAATAAGTGACATGACATAAAAGCAAAATTAAGACTTTTTATGTACTTACCACCGCTTCATATGTTGTAAATTTCGGTAACATATCACTTCCTTTTAAATTAATGAATGCACCTTTATTACCCATTGAATCACTGAAACAAATTATATTTTAGTAAATAATACATAATAGATAGTATATGAGTGATAAATAAATTTGTGTATTAGAATATTTTGATAATTCGTCTGCTGAGTATTGGTGTGTGCTATTTGCCGCTAGAAATTAGGTATTTTCAGATGTTTTATATCTTCTAAAATTATATACATTAAAATAACTAAATAAATTCATGAATTTTAGGTTACATTGATTTTAAGTCACTTCAATTATATTATTTAAACAATATATTAAGTAAAAATAATGAAGGGAAAAAGATTGTCAAAAATTAAGGTAAAATATACATCTACTATTTACAAAAAATTTGAAAGATCGTCAGTTAGATCATACCTTTTGTTGCGCTAAACTTTAAGCACCTATAATCCCTCAGCTGACGATTGATTTTATTATTTTAATAAAATGAACAGTTCACTATATAAGTTTCATTGAACCTGAAATGCTAGGTTTATATGAGCAGCTGACGCATAATCCCCTATTATTTTTTGAGCTGACTTTTTTTAAAGTATTGTCATTATATAAACATTTGATGTTCAAATTTTCAAACGACCTGAAATTATTTTTATATTTTGTTTTTTTGACATAATTGACATTTTCTCTCAACCAGGTCCACCACGACTCTGACAGTTGACGCTTGTTTCGATTGCTATACTCCTTTTCCTTAATAACTGACAGTAATGGAATGCCTTAAGGAATGTGAATGGAATGTTGACATCTGTCATTGCTTCAAAGTAATAGAGATTTTCGGTGGTTAAGGGGAAAGAGGAAATTTTTCCAGTGGCGGGCAATTTTATCGCTTTACATAAATATACGACATTTTAATTTAATGTAATTTTTTTTTTTTAATTAAAATTAGGTCAGCAAATTGTGCGTTCTGAAGCTTTCGTTAATTTCCCACAAAATTTTATCGCCTGATTCACTGAATAACCTAAAATTTTTTCTCAAATTGAGTTAAATTTCGCTTCAGAATAATGATGTCTTTTAGCAGAAGTGTTGTTGCAGCTGGATAACTGCCGATTCATTTTTACATAGGTCCGCAAAAAAAACAATAAATAAAATAATTTATCATTTATTCCCGTTCCCGCCAATACGTACCACACATGATCTCAAAGCCACTCCCTAACTATGCACTGATCGTTTAACGTATAAGCGACGTTGCCTTTTCCATACGAAGTACATATCAGATATTCTCTTTTTATTGCATGACAAAAAATGAGAGAAAATAAATTTTAAAACACATGGCAACACTTTAGAAATCTGATGAACTACATAACAGTATTGTCGATGTGAAGTAAATTACGTATATATAACTGTTTCATGTAGAAGCCCTTATAAAAACATTTAAATAAGGTCCCTAAAATTTAAGTACTGTAAATTATTATTATGAGACAAATGATCTTAAATATGATATATTATAATATTAACCAATAATTATGTATTTTAAAGATTTGACTTGCATAATTTTGTTTGATGAAAGAAATTCTTCTTCCAAATATTGGATAATGTGGCAACTATGTTATACATTCCTAACATTCCATTACTGCCAGATATTAAGGAAATGGAGTGTAGCTACATCTAGATTATCGACTACACAAAATTTAGCGACCCGAAATAAGCGGAAAAATGCAACGCTGCCTCACAGACAATTATTGTATTACTTTTTGATATACTATAGAACGTTTAAGACTTCTTGCTAGGAATAAAAATATTCCAAAATTCATGAAATCGTATATATTTTAAAATTAAAACTCCAAAATTCTCTGGTCTAAACACCAGTATAGCAAGTATACTCACTCACACACATTGCTACCAGTAGAGTTTCTCACTTCAGCTCACGTATCATTTGTTTTCACTTTTAGCCATTATTAAACACTGACAAAATCATTTGGCTGCTTGTAAGTATTTTTAAACATATCTCATTAAAATTTTAGTGTGAATCAAATATTTTTTCCATTTTTAAATACAATTTTTGGGGTACTTTGAATCTATGACACCACCCCCGAAACCGTTTGGGTATTTGTATTAAAAATTAACTTAACTTTTATATAGTTTAGATTTGGTAGCGTACGCGAATAAAACATTTTTGTACCAAAAAAGGGCAAACAGACTATCGTAAAGGTAGCACTGTGAAAATTGCAAGTTAAATCAACTTTTAACAAAAATTGAGCGTGCGGCATACCAGTTAAACCTAACACCCACCACTGTCTTTTTACGTAATGTCCCATCAAATATTTTCTATGGCAAACTGATCTAAATAAATTACAATTGTAAAGCTTGAGTGCTGAAGATTTAGGGGACAAATTGGACACCAGAGCAAGACAAGTTGGATTGGTAGAATACAATATGAATGGCTACAGGTTGTGGAATCTTGTCACTGATTATTATATCTAAAGATGTGATGTTTGATGAAAATTATGTTGTGTATGACATGGTTGAAGACAAAATAAAACAAAATGAGAATACAATAAACAAGAAGACAAATATAACATTTAATAGCCTGTTAGTTGTAATAGAAATTATGATTAAAAAACAAAATCGGAGAATGGAATTGCGTTATGTCCGCTTCCCCACAAGGCATTATAATGGCGGATGGGGGCCATCTATCGGCGCCAAGTTGTACTTGGTCAGTCGCTTTTACAGAGGATTTCATCCTAATAAGTGGCTATAATCGATGGGTACCCATCCAACCTACGATAGATGTCATGACTATCTATCATTTTTTACATTAAAAAATCATTAATTATGGATTATTTGTACACTAGACCTTCAGGGTTGTCATGGGCATAGGAAAAATAGGAACAGTTGCCTGGAAAATTCGCGAAAAATTAAGTGAATTATTTTATGAACTCAAGATCATAACTTACGATTAGAATGATGGATATGCGTAATTCCAATATATTTTCATAAATTCACAAAACGATCATAAAAAATTATTGAAATTTGAACAGGACAACGGTATATTATGTTTTTTTCTTTCAACTTACCAATAGTTTGGAGCAGAAAATACGGTTATACAAAGTCCGTTATGAGCAACCTCGTACCCATCATTTTTGACTTCGTGACTTCTAATGATGTAATCGAGTTTATTAAGTTCGAGGAATTTCTGCGTGACATCCGGTCCGAATTGACATCCTACACCGCGTTTGCTGGGAGCACGCCCTTCTTGCGGTTGCGGATCTGACCACAGAAGTTCGCACATTGGACCGTCTTCGGGAGGCTGCCGGTTCCTGTCGATTTTCCTAATTTCGTCTAGTGTCACGTCGTCTCTGCTGAAGAGACCTCCGTGCATAACCTAAAAAATAGTATTAAATTTACTTTTATCACATCCAAATTGGTTTTTAAAACGCAAGAAACTACCATAAATAAAAAACGTAGTAGCACACTTCCCAATAAAAGATAAAAGAATTTCAGCAATCCATATAGAAATAAGTTTATAAAATATATAAAGTATTATAGATAGTATTTCGCTGTATATAAATAGTGTAATAGTAGTTTGTACAAGTTCGCAAAGCGTCACTTTTCCCACGAGCTCAGAAGTTTGTGACGAGCCGTAAAGCGAGTGTCGCAAATCTAGCGAGAGGGAAAAGTGCTTTGCATACAAGTTGTACACAACATTTTTTTACAACCACATTTATTAATGAAAGAAAAACAGTAGCTTGTCAAAAATTGTTGACAGGTCATAGCTGTGTTTGACATTTTCGTGGGGAAAAGTGCCATAGCGTGTACTTTTCGCACTCTAAATTATTACTTTTCCAACGGATATCAAAAAAAATAAGAAAAGGCTTGCTTTACGTATAAAAATAGCATTTTCTACTCGAGATGAAATACGTTTTTTTCGTTCGTGAAATTGACCCACTCGCTTCACTCATGGATAAACTTCCACCTCTCAAAAAAACGGCATTTTCATCTTTTGTAAAATATACTATTTTTGAACGAAAAGAGGGAAATTTTTTGAGAGACAAGAGTGACAAACTTGGAAGAAAAAAACTAGTGAAAAAAATTATAAAAATTGAGAGAAGAGAGAGGAAATTTTTGAGAGAAAAGAGGTAAAATTTGTCTCAAAAAAGCGACAAATTTAAAAAAAAAGAAGAAAATTAGGGAAAAAGTGACAAAAATATAGAGAAAATGGGAAATTTTTGAGAGAAAAGAGTCATTTGTCTCGAAAAAGTAACAAAAAAAATAGAGAAAAAAGACGAAAATTGAGAGAAAACAGGGGAAATTTTCTCGAAAAAATGACAAATTTAGAAGAAAAAAATGAAGAAAATTAGTCAAAAAAGTAACAAAAATTGGGAGAAAAAGGGTAAATTTTTGACAGAAAAGAGGTGAAATTTGACTCGAAAAACTACAAGTTTAGAAAAAAAAGAAGAAAAAAGTGACAAAAATTGAGAGAAAGGAACAGACATTTTTGGGTGAAATTTGTCTCGAGAAAGTGGCAAAAGAAAATTAGTGAAAAAGTACAAAAAATGAGAGAAAAGATCAAACATTTGTCTTGAAAAAGTGACAAATTAAAATGGTGAAAAAAGTGACAAAAAAGAGATGAAATTTGACTCGAAAAACGACAAGTTTAGAAAAAAAAGAAGAAAATTAGTAAAAAAAAGTGACAAAACATGAGAGAAAGAAAGGAAGGGAAAAACAAGCTGAAATTTGTCTCGAGAAAGTGGCAAAAGCAAATTGGTGAAAAGTACAAAAATGAGAGAAAAGGGGGAAAATTTGTCTTGAAAAAGTGACAAATTAAATTAGTGAAAAAGTACAAAAAATGAGAGAAAAGATCAAACATTTGTCTTGAAAAAGTGACAAATTAAAATGGTGAAAAAAGTGACAAAAAAGAGATGAAATTTGACTCGAAAAACGACAAGTTTAGAAAAAAAAGAAGAAAATTAGTAAAAAAAAGTGACAAAAAATGAGAGCAAGAAAGGAAGGGAAAAACAAGCTGAAATTTGTCTCGAGAAAGTGGCAAAAACAAATTGGTGAAAAAGTACAAAAATGAGAGAAAAGGGGGAAAATTTGTCTTGAAAAAGTGACAAATTAAATTAGTGTTAACTCGAAAAACGACAAATTTTGAAGAAAAAAAAAAAAAAGTGACAAAAATCAAGAGAAAAGAGGTGAAATTTGCCTCGAAAAAGCGTAAATTTAGAAGAAAAAAAAGAAGAAAATTAGGGAAAAAGTGACAAAAATTGAGAGAAAAGAGGAGAAATTTTTAAGAGAAAAGAGGTGAAATTTGTCTCGAAAAAGTGCCAAAAGAAAATTAGTGAAAAAATACAAAAATTAAAAGAAAAGAGGGGAAATTTGTCTCGAAAAAGTGACAAAAGAAAATTAGTGAAACGACAAAATTGAGAGAAAACAGGAAAGTTTTCTCGAAAAAGTGGCAAATTAAAATAGTAAAAAAATTGACAAAAATTGAGAGAAGAGGGGAAATTTGATTCGAAAAAGTGATTAAATTAGAAGAAGAAAAGAAAATGTGTGAAAAAGTGACAAAAATTGAAATAAATAGTAGAAATTATATAGCTGAAATTTTCTAGAATACTCTGTAATAGTCTTAAACGCTCTAAAATAATCTAAAATCTTTTTTAAAATTCTTCTAATATACCCTTTAAATGACCCCGTGAGACATAATACGCCATCAAATTTCTTTAGGAATAGTAAGAATTAGATTAAATTTAAAGGGATTCCCCTGTATGACTAATCGCATGGAAATCCGTAGCCACGTCTAATGTTAACATTACAAAGTGACTAGATTCTTTTTATAAGCTAAACGTATGAAAAATGTAGTTATTCAAATTATTATATTTTGTTAATTCTGAAGACATGTAATAACATTAGACGTAGCAACCTCGGAATTGATATTCATCCATCTAAAATTCTCGTCTACCGCGGGGGTCGAAGAGAGTGGAAGGCAATAGATTTCCACGCGATTAGTCATACAGGGGAATCCCTTCAAATTTAATTTAATTCTGACCATTCCTGAATTTGATGGCGTATTCTGTCTCAGGGGGACACTTTGAGAGTATATTAGAACTTTAAAAAAAATCGAGGTCAAAATGAAATGAATAACTCCCATTCGGTCTTAAACATGTAACAGATTGTATAAAATTAAATGATATCAATTCGATTAACTAAACCATTAAAAATATTACAGTGGAACTTTAAAGCTACAACTAAAAACAAACCCAATATTCCAAGTTTGGTAAATGACAACGGAACAGATTTCATCATTTTTTCAGAAACTTGATTAAAAAATGAGAAACAAACCTTTATTAAAGGTTTTCATAGAATACGAAAAAACAGAGCCGTACTATTATCTAGTAACATACCATTTAAAAAAAAACTACTCTAATTCCAAACTTTAATCAAAATATTGAAAATAAACGTTGATTGGACAAATGTAATCTTTCAGTTCAATTCTTACAAGAACAATTTCGTGGTTTTCCAGTAGCTGGTACAAGAAAGGGCACAAATATAAAACGTAAAGGCAAATCAATAATAAATACACCTAAAAAAAATAGAAATAGAAGAATGGGCAACAGCTAAGAGAAGAAAACATGCAAAAGAAATGTCCTACAAGGAGAACAAAAACCTACAAGTTATGATGAATATAGTGTTCATTCGTATGCAGATCCATCAAACAGTGAAGATATTTTCATCCAGAATCTCTACAATCATTTGAGAATGTTCTGTTATTAGAGAAATTCGTTTTGGTCGAGTTTCAAAAAAACAAAGTTTATTATGTTGCAAAAATATTGAATGTAGACAGATCTGATGAAGAAATGAGTTTTTTATGAAAAATTAACTTGATTTTTCAGACATCATTAAAATACTATAGTTACTGAAATATATTGCAATCCACTGCAACTAACATCATTAAAACACCAAACATGGGGTACAGTTCACAGATATTTTTTATGAAAAATAAATAGTTACAATTGATCTGGCAAATAAGTTAGTGGGAACATTGAATCATATACATAGAAGAGCACAGGAATTCAATTCCAACAGTATGTGAAATAAATGAATAAAAAAAAATTAACCCACTGTATACTACGCTCCTCTATTGAATGATAGAAATAAATTAATAGTTGATCACATATGATCAGTATTAATAGTTCTGAACACATTTTTGGACATTCACCATTAGTAAGAATTCCGTTCGTTCCAGTTTGGAAATGCGTTACAAAAAACTAATTAAACTTAATCTGTAAGATAAAATATAACTTACTAATACTCTCTTATTTAAACAATGAGCTAAGGGAAGCCAATTATAGACTTCAGTAAAGAGATCAGCCATTTGAGCAGTATATTTTGATTTGACTTCACCATCGAAGCCGTACATTTGGTTCATAGTAGCACTTTCATGATTTCCTAAAAGAAATAAATATGTTCGAGTTAATGAATACATAACAAAGTGCACAAGACATTTTAACAAACAATCTTACCTCTAGACATAAAAAAATGATTAGGATATAACAATTTAAATCCGAATAAAGTAAAAATACATTCTACAGAAAATGAACCTCGATCAACAAAATCACCATTAAATAAAAAGGGATTAGTTTCAGACGGAAGTCCATTGAGTTCAAATATATTCATAAGATCGTAAAATTGTCCGTGGATATCCCCACAAACAGTAAATTTATCATCATCACCGATGGGTATTTCCACTAAAGTAGGCTGTTTCATAAAGTACGTTTTTATATCTAGTAATATCTAAAACATAATTTAAGTTATAAAATACTAATTAAGTGTTTTTAAATACATATCTAATACAAGATATGAAATATATTTGACTAACCTTATAAGCAAATTTTCTATGTAATTTTCCTTCTTTTTTGTACAATTCCATTAGATCTTTCATAAATGTAAGGGTAACTTTACCATCTACCAGTTCTGGTCCAAGGTATTCATTTTCTATCACTATAAAAAATATTGTTTTTTTTTATCTATATAATATTTGTTCCAAAAAAAATATATTTATACTGGGATATATTATTTATAAAACTTATTTTTGTATGAGTTATTTTGAAGCAATAGGAGCGAATATTAATGAATAAAATTATATGATTTAATTTCATGTTACTGAAATGTAAATTCAGTGAATCTAAATTTCTTATTTCAATAGCTTTTTATAAATTATCAAATTGTAATTGAACAATTCAGGTTTCAATTTAAAAATAGATAAGTGACGAATTTAAGAAGCACATATACTAAACTGTAAATTAATCAAAACAAATAAACAAGAAATTTACTTTGAAAAAATTTATCAATTTTCAAAATTAATAATATAATATTTTAACTGCATACATAAAAAATAAGAAAAGACAAAAAACGCAAATAAATTTCAAAAACCAATGGCAAATAAAACTATAAATATGCTAAAATACATATGAGTAATATTCTCAAATCACGAAAAAGTAAACAAAATAATTGAGGATTTTAACAAATTAAAAGCAAAATCAATAAATCCATACGAAAAAATAGGACTATTTAATGAGAATAAAAGGAAAACTAAATAAATGGATTAGGATTAATTTTTAAATTAATAATAGGAAATTGAGATGCCATTGATGGAGAATCTACTTTGACAGCATCAAATAAATCAAAATATATTACGAAATTCAAATAAAACTCAAAAACTTCGATATTATCTTTAATAAAACAAATAGAGTACTAAGTCATTATCAAGAATTATTAACAGAAAATGTTGTAACAATCAGAAAAATATTTTAAAACCTTGTTAATTTGAAACAAGATATCAATAATCATTAAAATTCATAAGCTCTTATTTACATAATCGTTCGCAGTTAGTGATGATTGATAGTCAGATGTCTACTCCAATTCAGATAACGTCTGCGGTACCAAAGGGCTCAGTATTAGGGCCATTATTGTTTTTGCTCTATACATCTGACATATAAAAGCCGATACTCAACTGTGCAACCCAATTATTTACCGACGACACACAATTGTTTTTAGATTTTCATATTAATGATTGTGGTCATGCAGTGGAGAAAATAAATCAAGATTTAAATAGGCTATACAAATACTCCTCAAGTCATAATTTGAATATAAATGCCACTAAATGTCAATATTTAATATTTTGCAGCACTAAAAGTCGATTTTGTTACATCAAAAGTACTTTTTAAAATATCTGGAGAAACCATACCACATAAATCTGAGGCAAAAAATCTTTGACTGTACTTCGATGAACGCATGAGATTTGACAAACAAGTTATATTTTGCAGAAATGCTATAACGCAGTCCGATTGCTTGATTCACATAAATCCATATTTTGCAACAAGTCTATGAAAGCTAATCTTTGCCATAGTTTAGTAATATCTAAATTACTCTATGACTTCAAATCATGCAGAATATATGCTGTAGATTCGTCAAGTTTGATCACATTTATTATTAGTTTATTGTAACTAGATGGATAAATATTAAAAATATGTTTAAATATTTATTTCTTTCGTTAATTTTTAAAATTATACTTACACCAACACCTCTTAATCTTCGAAATGAATTGATCTTTAGAACATCTATGGATAACGTTAATATAAGAAATCAAACAAGTTTATATATATGCCGCGTCACTTCACTGCAATATATAAACGTAGGATTTCATACAACGCGGTTGATCTGTACAATAACCTCAATGTTATTATCAAACAAGAACGTAATCTCACTGCTTTTCAAAATGCACTAAGAAAACAACTCTTGAGTTCTCAATAAAAAAAAATTCTTACCATTTTCTGACTCTATGTGTCATACAATCTTTTGTTTTAGAATTTTGTATTTAATTTGTTTTAATTTATTATTAGGATTTATAAGTAGAATTTTTGTATCTATTTATTATTTGATATATTTACTTTCCGAACAACAGAGTTGTATAGAAGGAAAGTATTGCGATCATGATATTTTGACCATACCCAGATTTTAACGGATCTTTACGTTTTTAGGTCACCTGAATCCATTTATACCATTTTTAGCATGATGTCTGTCTGTGTGTGTATGTGTGTGTGAGTGTGTGTCTGTGTGTGTGTCTGTGTGTGTGAACACGATAGCGTCTAAACGGCTGAACCGATTTAGATGAAATTTTATATACATATTTAGGGTAGCAAGGAGACAACCTGTATAGATTTTGGAGTTAATCGGACAACCGGAAGTGACAGTTGCTATAAGTGATGACGTCATTACTAAACAAGATGACAATAAAATTTTACACATATATTTTTTATACGTTATAGTTTAATTTCGACCGATTAAAATTTTCAAAAACTTTTGCCATTGTTGCCAGATTTATCAAAAAGTAATTTTTTTTCATATTTTTCTTAAATAACCAAAATAATGCATTTTTATGAAAAATTACAGGATATGAAAGTTGTAGAACATAAAATTTTCTACACATTTTGTTTTTACCGTTTTTTTGATTTCCTCATAGTTTCGTCGCTAGAGGGCGTGAAAAATAATGTATATAGACATTTGCGACTTTTTTTAGATTTTGAGACAAAATTATGGATTTTTATGAAAATTTACAAAAAATCAAAATTGTAGAATATAAAATTTTCTACAAATTTTGTCTTTAATTTTTTTTCCAGTTCCGCATAGTTTCGCCGCTAGTTTTTATTTTAATTTTTAAGCAATTTTTATCCTTATTAAATTATTATTTTTTACTTAAATTTTTATATTAAAAATTTTAAAAAAATATCTTTAAATTTGTAATAATTAATTTTATTATTATAATTTTTTTCAAAATTTTATTACAAAAATTGTGATTTTTTTTAAAAATTGGCTAGAAACATTTAAAATTATATTATGATTTTAAACTAAATTGAATAACTTCTACAATATTAAAGTTATTGAACTGGGATTTGCACCATTCTAAAGATAAAATAAAACTCTAAATTTAAAATGTATTTTAGTTTCTTAAAATTTAGAATTGTAATTATTATAGACAAAATTAAGAATTTTTTTAAAATGTTTTGTAATTTCGTTTTATCAATAAGTATAAAATAAATGAAAAAATTAAATAGCATATCCGAAAAGGATCCCAAATTACTATGTGTGTAAATTATTTCATAATTTTAACATAGTATTTGTAAAAGTTATAGCAAAAAATGAAAAAAGTTAAAACAATTCAATGGGTTTACCCATGAATTTTTAACAAAAAAATTTTTTTTTTTAGTTTTTTAAACTAACTTTATTAATACATTTTGATTCAAAAAACCTAAAAAAAAAGGTTTGTTTCCCATTTTGAATAAAATTGAATGAGATATTAATTATTTATTGATTTTAAAATTATTCAAAAATAGGTTTGATTTGTTTTAAGGTTAAAATTAATATTAAAAATTTTAAAAAAATTACCCTTAAATTTGTGGTAAAAAACTCTATAATTGCGATTTTTTTCAAAATTTTATTCAAAAAATTGTAGAATTCCTCATTTTTTTTTTGAAATTTAATATAAGTTTAAAAAAAATTGAATAACTTTAAAAATATTAAAGATGTCAAAATGGGATTTATACCATTCGATAGGTAATATAAAACTCTAAATTTAAATAATAATTTAGTCTCTTCGAATTCAACATTGTAATTATTATAACCAAAATAAAACAAAAATTAAATTTTTTTGTCCTTTTGTTTTATCGAAAATGGTAAAACAAATGCAAAAAGGGATCAAAAAGTACAATATGTGTGAAATATTTCATAATTTTAAAATAATACTTGTAGAAATTATACAAAATTATAAAAAGTTAAAAAAAATTTTTAGAAAAAATTATTTTTTTTTTTAATTTTTGTAAACTAATTTTATTAATGTATTTTGATGCAGTAAAACTAAAATAATCGATGAAACAATTACTTTACTAGGAGTGTTCGGAAAGTTGGGTGGGATTACCCCCTCATTTTTTGTATTTTGAAGGGTTAGGTGTAAGAATAGTCCTTGGATAAATCTAGCCCAAACAAATGTACTTCTGCTTTTTAAGACCATTTATTATTATTATTATTATTATTATTAAGATACAGAAAATTTTGCACAAAGTGGCATATTACATCCCACATCAAGATTTGTATAAAATACTAGAAAACATATTTAGATCAGTAACTGGACTTCACAGTTACCAAACCACTTTCACCTACAGCAGATATCCCTTGGTATCTCCTACCCTACTTTCAAAATATTAGAAGAAACAAATCCACATAAAATTACAAGAAAAAATTATTAACTCAGTTCGGATTTATTCAGCATATATTCCAAAAAAATTGCTAAATTATTGATGACAAAACTATTACTAATAATGAAGAAAGTCAACCAATATTATTTCCAGAATTAATGTAAAAAAATCAAAGTTATTATACCAAATTTCAACACTAGCCTACAAAATATTGACTTAGGACACATAACAATAATAATAATTATATTAATAATAACAGTGACCCTTGAATATTTGACTTACAAGAAATGGAAGCATAATACCTAAGAAAAATAAAGACAGATTCAATCTACAAGATGATTACCTTCTTCTGTAAACATTGGAAATCGAATATTTGAGAGGAAGAGTTACATCTGCCATTTAAAGGTCATTAAATAAATAATAAAACTCCAAGTCATGCCTCATAAAATTTATTTGAAACTGTAATCGAAAAACAACAAGGGGCGGCTACCTGTTTCGGCCAAGAATGGCCATTATCAGGCTTATAATACAAATAATATATTTAGAAATGCAATGAGAACAAAACATTAAAAGGTACTTACAAAATACATAAAACATGTGTACAGCATAACCAAATCGTTAACAAAAAATATTATTGGTATGAAAATTAAACTATTAAATCATATAAAAAAACTTTTTGAAAAATTAAAATATCCAATACCACAAATAACTCCATACTGAAAGGAAACAATTTGAGTAAAATCGAAAATGCACTTTGATGCGTTTTTACTCAAATTGTTTCCTCCAGTATTGAATATTTTAATTTTTCAAAAAGTGTTTTTATGCAATTTAATCATTTAATTTAAATTTCATACAAATATTTTTGTGAACCATTTGGTTATGTTGTACACATGATTTACCTATTTTGTAAGTACCTTTTAATGTTTTGTACTCATTGCATTTCTAACTATATTATTTGTATTAAAGGCCTGATGATAGCCATTGTGGTATGACTTAGTTTCATTATTCATTGAATAATTTGCCACATTTGAGTAGGTATGTATAATCTTCTGTTTTTTTTAAAGGTTGTTAGTTAATTATAGTCAATAATTGTGAAGACAACTCATAACTTTAAAATCAATAATTAAAATTATTTTTAAATTATGACAAAATTTGCAATTCAAAAAGTCCTAGTAATTACCGATTACCTGTAATTATATTTTTTTGAATGCAAAAAGTATTAAGTACAAAACTTTCAGAGTAATTACAATTCCAAATTACTTAAATTGGAAAAAAAAATATTACAATTACTTATTTGCAATTGTTAGGAATTGTATAACGCTGTCTTAGGATGATTTAAATGTTTTGCTGTATCCCAAAATTATTGTAATTTTGAAAAAAATTCCTATTATTAAAGAAAATAAATGGGTTAAATAGTATAATACAGTTATTAAAACTAAATGCGTTTTTCAAGGCAAAACAAAAAGTTGTAAGTTCAAAGTGCATCCTTACCTATCTTTTATAAAAAGCATTTATAACATTTTTAAACAAATTCACATTTTTCTTAATTATAAATTTTAGAAATGAACTTTTCATTTTTGACAAGAAATTTCTGTAACTGTCATCAATTTTTTTTTGTTTAAAAAAATTAATAAATCAAATTTTCTCTACTTAATAAACAGAATATTAATTATTCTTACTCATAGCATCAAGATTAATAGTATCAGCTATATTTCTCTTATTGTCTTCCACGGATATTGCTTTTTCAAAAGCAATCTTTTTAACCATTTTGTTACATTCTGAGTATTTCATTTTCGCATCTTTATCATTCGGCCTTACTTTTGTTACCTAAAAACAATGTTTATTAGAAATAATTAGATAAGTTTAAAAGAAAAAAATACATATTCATAATCCTTTAGGGCGTCTTTGAATTTTCCTAATGACATATGAGCGGCCGCTCTACGATAATATCCCTTAACATATGATTTGTCTAATTCTACAGATTTAGATGCATCTGATAGAGCATAACCAAAACATTCTGTTTTCAGGTACGCGAAACTACGGTTTGCATAGTATATCGCTATTTCAGGGTTTTTTTCAATTGCTTTGGTATATAAGTCTATTGCATTGTTGAAATCTTGCTCTGAAAAAAAAGTAGGGTTAGGTTCAATTAAATTGAAATTAGGATACTATAAATCCAGTAATATAAACCTCGGGCTTTCGATCCTTTCTAGAAAATTTGTCATGCGGTTTTTATAATATTCTAGGTTAATTACTTACTCTTAAAGTATTCATTAGCATCTGATTTATATTTTTCTGCTACTTTTATATCTTCAGCTGAAACAGCTGGAACTTCTTGGACTTCAATGCTCATTTTAAGTTAATTAGAACTAATTTATTTAATTTATCTCACTTTAACGAATTGTTTAAACATCACTGAATTAAAAAATTAGAACATTAGGAACTTTTCAGTTTTTTGTTATTTCAAAGTTTTATGACAAATGACATAATAAAATAAATTAGCATAAAGGGTAGTCAACATGAAGAAAAATTTCATTGTATCCAACCAAAGACTAGTAATTTAATAGGACCGGACCACCAAAAAGGACTGACATTACTTCAAGTGTCGACCATTCAAATGTTGCTGTCATCGCAACAGAAATATATTTAAATACCTTGTTGAACGAATACCACTTACCAATCTTTATACCTAATCTTTGATCCAACATACAATTAAATTTATATAAATCTTTTAGGTTTGATTTATTTTTAATCCAATAAAATATTATAGGTGTTTTATTAGCATTTATACACCGCGGGGAGTTAAATTAGTACTAGTACGCAAATGCAGGACTAAAGTGCCACTTTTATTCCCTTGGGTGTAAACTTTTTTAATCCCAAGGAACTAAAATTTTGTAGTCCAGCAAATAAAAAACAATTGAAACCAGCCACTTTAAAAAACAATTGAAACCTGCAGCCACTTTGTTTATTCTAATGTAATTCAGAACTGTCAAATACTTTCACAAAGAATTATGGAAGACAATTTTGGTAGTACCGTTGTCTCTTTCCTCCAACACCATTTTACCAAATCGTCGTAAGATTTATTACGATTTTGTTGGAATTATATTATTCATTAAAAAGCACGAAAAATCTAAAATCTTAACTGGGACAAAAGTGATTTTTCCTCAAGACTAACTACTCACTATAATAAACAATATTGTTTGAATCTAATGCTTTTTTTATGAATTGTCTCCGTATGTTCTCTTAATAAATGCACTGTTTCTTCACTATTAATAATCCTAAACAACGTTTCATTTACATAAACTTCGAATTTATACATTCTTTAATATTTTATAAATAACAGTAAAACCTAATAAAACCAGTAAAACAGAGCAATAATCACAACTGACAACATATCTACTCTGAAAAATACCTCAGCGAGATGGTTTGAGAAGTTGGTTAACTATGACGTCATAGTTTGGAATACGCATCGAGGAAATTTGAGTAGTTAACTTTATGTAACGTGGTTTGAGTGGTTAGCCTCGAGGAGAAATCATTAAAGTAACGATCTTCTGTCATTATTTTCCTAATAATGATATATCCGTATAAGACAAGGTTTTGCAAATACTTGTTATTGTTAGAATTAGCTCAGTTGGTTCACGCCTTAGACCATTTACTATTAGAGCATTTTCACACGTAGCAATATTTAGCGAGCAATAAAAAGTAATCGCACCCGATATATTGCAACGGATTTTCACACGAGAAATAATTGATGCAATAAATGTTACTATAGAATTTGCGATGTTGCCTAGTTTGATAATTAGTTAAGTTAGTTTGGTATAAAATCAAAATAGAAAGAACAGGGTTTTCTTACTATGGTTCTTCTTCAAATAAAGAGAACAAAAACAAAACCAAACTATTTTATAGTACTGAAGGAGCTATGCATTGTGAAATGAAGAAAATATAGGAGTATTCATAAGCTTCTTTAATAGTCAAGTTATGTTTTTAATAATATTGGAAATATTTCCTGTTTGTATTTCATTTTCCTTCTCTATGAAAAAGTGGAAAATTTTATTCTACGCGATTTATCCCATAAACATTGCTTTTGGTGCCATCAATCATCAGTAAATCGTCAGGAGCGCCACGGAAAGTAATAATATAGCCGCTCCTTCCCCGCACAAGCCTTTGGATTCTGGGGTTCACTCGTAAGGGAGTGAAATATAGGCAGAGTAGTATTAGTATTATTATTTTTATTATTATTTCATAATACATATATCTCGCAACACTGTTTAAAAGATACTAAAAAAAATTGCTGCTATTAAAAAAAAAACGCACAAAACAGCAATATAATTTTCTTAATCATATTTTATAATACGTATTTGCAACACTGCTAAATAAATTGCTACTATAAACAGCGAATAGTGTAAACACCTGCATAAACATACATGATTTTCTACTATTGACACAATACGATATCGCAGAATTCTGTAGAACATATTGCACGTCATTGCGATAGAAAAATATTGCTGCCATAAATTTATCGCATCGCGTTGCATGTGAAGACGCCTCATTTAAATGCATGTGTTTTAGATTCAAAGCGATATTGCAACTTTTTATTGCTGCAACATATTGCTCCGTGTGAAAACGCTCTAAGAGCGTTTTCACACGTAGCAATATTTTGTGAGCAATAAAAAGTCATCGCACCCGATATATTGCAAATGATTTTCACACGAGGTATAATTGATGCAATAAATGGTACTATAGAATTTGCGGTGTTGCCTATTTTTATAATTAGTTAAGCTCCAAGAGCGTTTTCACACGGAGCAATATGTTGCAGCAATAAAAAGTTGCAATATCGCTTTGCATCTAAAATACATGCATTTAAATGAGCCGTCTTCACATGCAACGCGATGCGATAAATTTATGGCAGCAATATTTTTCTATCGCAATGACGTGCAATATGTTCTAAATACGTATTATAAAATATGAATAAGAAAATTAAATATTTAGCAGTGTTTTTTTTTAAAGGTCCAATTTTTTTAGTATCATTTAAACAGTATTGCCAGAAATACGTGTTATAAAATAATGATGAATAATAATAATACTCTGCCTATATTTTACCTCCTAACGAGTGAATCCCAGAATCCAAAGGCTTGTTCGGGGAAGGAACGGCTATTATTATTATTTGCCGTGACGTTCCGGGCTACTTACTGATGATTGATGGCACCATTCGGCTATAGGTGTAGCAAAAACCATGTTTATGGGATAAATCGTGTGGAATGAAGTTTTCCAGTTTCTCAAAGGGAAGGAAAATGAAATACGAACAGTTAATATTTTAAATATTATTGAATTAATAATCTAAATTATATTTTCTTTTTTGATTTCACAATGCAAAGATCCTTCAGGACTCCTAAAATAGTTTAGTTTTGTTCTCTTCTTTGAAGAAGAGCAAGTTGATAAAATACCAACTAACTTATCTAATTATTAAAATAGGCAACAGCGCAAATTCTATAGTACCATTTATTGCATTAATTATACCTCGTGTGAAAATCATTTGCAATATATTGGATGCGATGACTTTTTATTGCTCGCAAAATATTGCTATGTGTGAAAACGCTCTAAGAGCATAAATACAAATTACAACAAGACCAAAAAAAGAAGAAGAATACAGAACGTCATCTGTCTTTTGACGTAGATTATAAAAGAAAGTATAGGCCGAATAGCCCAGGCAGCTGAGGCCAAAAAGGAGAAGAAGAAGATAAAAGAAAGTATATTTATTATTTTAATTAGAAAAAAAAAGCATAAAACCAAAAAGAAATGGAGATGAAAGAAGAATATTTGGAAACAAATTTGATAAAAGTTAAATCTGAGCCTTTAGCGCTTTCTGATGCACAAATTCGGAAAATTGAAGAAGCGTATCATTTGACTCTTCCGGAAGATAAGTTTCACACTAAGGAAACAGACTTAACGCTTGCAAAAAAAGAAATTGAGTTCAAACAAGAATGTTCTTTCACAAATCTAATAGAAGTTAAATCTGAGCCATTATCAATTTCTGAAATTGAAATTCAGAAAGTTGAAGAAATTTATCATTTCATCACCCAAGAAGGTAATGGTCAAAAACGTGAATGTAATCTACTAGATATCAAAAAAGATGTATCTAATTTAAAAATTAAAAATATAATTTTCGGGAAAGATCGCTGTATTCGAAAACATTTAAAAAATATTTTTAAAAAAAATAAAACAAAGTATGAATGTCCAATTTGCCAAAAAAGTAAGTTTTTATATTTCTTAAAAAATAAGTTATTAAAAATGTTAAAATTCTAGATTTCGCCTCTTCAAATTCGAGAGTGAAACATTTTAATGGGCACTTCAAAAAATGCTCCGTAACTTGTGCTTTTTGCGGAAAACAATTCATTGAAAAAATTCAATTTTGGAATCATTATGCAGTTCATTTTGTAAAAAATAAATTTAAACACTTATACAATAATTTAGAGACTAAAGGTGCTCCAAGAAAACCATTTCAATGTAAAATTTGTTCAAAGCGATTTACAGTTAGTTTGGAATTAAATAAACATCTAAAAATTCACACTAAAAAAGATTTGTCCAAAAAAGGTAATTTTGCAAATGATTTAAATGTTCTTAGTAACAAGAAACTTTACAAATGTGAAATTTGTTTTAAACAATTTATTTGGAGATGTCATTTAAAAAGGCATTTAGAAATTCACACTGGAGAGAAATGTTTTAAATGTGAAATTTGTTTTAAACAATTTATTCAAAAAAGTAATTTAAAAAGCCATTTAGAAATTCACACTGGAGAGAAATCTTTTAAATGTAAAATTTGTTTTAAACGATATAATCGGAATAGTAGTTTGAGAATACATTTAAAAATTCACAATGAAGAGAAATCTTTTAAATGTGAAATTTGCCTCAAACAATTTACTTATAAAAGCTCTTTGAAATCCCATTTAAAAATTCACAATGTAGAGAAATCTTTCAAATGTGAAATTTGTTTTAAACAATTTAAATGGAATAGTAATTTGAAAAGTCATTTAAACATTCATACTGCACTGAAGAAAGATTTTAAATGTGAAATTTGCCTTAAACAATTTACTTATAAAACTTCTTTAAAATTCCATTTAAAAAATCACAATGGAGAGAAATTTTTTAAATGTGAAATTTGTTTTAAACAATTTAATCAGCTTAGTAATTTGAAATATCATTTAAAAGTTCACAATGGAGAGAAATCTTTTAAATGTGAAATTTGTTTTAAACAATTTAATCAGCTTAGTAATTTGAAATATCATTTAAAAATTCACAATGGAGAGAAATGTTTTGAATGTGAAATTTGTTTTAAACAATTTAATAAGAGAAGTCATTTAAAAAGTCATTTAGCAATTCACACTGGAGAGAAATCTTTTAAATGTGAAATTTGTTTAAAACAATTTATTCGAAGAAGTCATTTAAAATATCATTTAGAAAATCACACTGGAGAGAAATCTTTTAAATGTGAAATTTGTTTTAAACTATTTGTTCACCTTAGAAGTTTGAAAGATCATTTAAATGTCCACACTGGAGAGAAATCTTTTAAATGTGAAATTTGTTTTAAACAGTTTATTCGGAGAAATCATTTAAAAAGTCATTTAAAAATTCACTCTTCAGAGAAATCGTTGCGAAATTTGTTTTAAACAGTTTAAACGGAATAGTTATAGTAATATGCACCAGTTGTCTTAGATGTAAGTAGTTGAGTTGGCAACATGGCAATAGGCAATGACAGTTAACGTCGGCATGCCAAGTTGTCAATGGCTGACAAATAAATAAATGGTAAAGAATTATGTAATTTTAAAAATAATAAAGAATACTCGAGTAAGCATTATGATAACAGGGCTCGCTTTTCCCCTGCTTAGAATAAACGCGTTTATTACTATTATCCATAAACGTAACTCCACACTATAGAAACTCAATATTCATCTGTCATAATTTTCAGAATAACGTGCGGTGTTTGTTCTTCGCACGAAAGATTTCCTATGTGTAAAGCAAAAAGTTTACAAAGCATTGTCAGTCTCGAGGGACAAAAGACCGAAATATTTTTACAGGGGCGAAGAACCCAAATTTTCGTTAATCATGCCTTATTTTTTACTCTCATGTTACAAATGTATTGCTTACATTTCAAGAGGGTAAAACTTCCATAAACACAATGTAAAATGTCATTTAGATGTATACCTTTAAAGTACATCCGGAAGTCCATTAAACATATAGGTGGTAAAACGTTAAGTAAAACCATTCTATAAAGGGTAATACAATGGTAAAATACCAAAATATCCAAATGTACTTAAAAAGTACCTTCCAGTATCTCTGGAGCTACACTTCAACCTAGTAGGTAAAATATCACCAAATGTAACTCGCAGTACCTTTAAAGAGGTACATTCAAACTGGGAGATAAAACGTAATGTAAAATAGTATCCAACAAATGTACCGGAAGTTCACGTTACCACGTACGTCAAAATGAGTTAAACTTTGTACAACCACCAACAATTAAATTGACCGCGGAACTATTATTTTCCAACAAAAAATTAGAAAATTAGATAGGGTCGATTATAAGGTAATTAAAACGAATTACTTTTTAGCAAATATAGTTTTGAATAGATGAGGCTTTTACTTGATGAAGATCCATACTACACGATGAAATAAAACAATTTAATTTGTTTAAATCTTCATTATATTTATATAATGAAGATTTAAACAAATTAAATTGTTTTATTTCATCGTGTAAATACAGTTTTTTTAGCATTAAAATCATGTACATAACAATTGTTTTGTTTTTCTTAAATAAAGGACGCATGTTATTGTGGTAAACTCATATTATATATGTTTATGTATCTATGAATAAAATGGACTACACTGTATAGTTCTTATCGAGAACAAGTTTTTGTTTGGTATTGGTATCGTATATAGATGTTTGGTTGAATTAAATATCAGTTAAAACTATGCCGTGTTTTCTCTCTAATTACCTACTAATACATTACATTTGGCGACGATTCGGTTTGAACCACGCAGTTAGTAAAAATAAAAGTATAATAAATTAGTAGGTATATAACGGTGTAAAAATGTCCATAGGCAAAATAAGTGAATTTCAACCAGGTCTTAAAAACTGGAAAACCTACGTCTCGCGTTTGGAACAATATTTTGTTGCAAATAAAATTGAAGACAGTTTAAAAGTGCCTACGTTAATTACGGCGGTTGGCGATGAAACTTACGAGTTAATGCTAGATTTGTGCAGTCCAATTAAACCAGAAAATAAAACTTACATCGCTCTAGTAAAAATTATGGAGGACCATCTCCATCCCGAACCGTCAGTTATATCGGAGCGTCATAAATTCAGGCAAAGACGACAAGACGAAAGTGAATCTATTACCCACTACATGGCTTCTTTAAAAAAATTAGCGAAAACTTGTGGATTTGGCGATTCATTAAATGAAAATATAAGAGATCAGTTTGTATCTGGTTTAAAAAGTGAAGTGATAAAGCAAAGGTTATTTACCGAAAAAAATTTAAAACATATCAAAGCTTTTGAATTGGCTCGGGATTTGGAAGCAGCTCAAATAGATGTATCTACTGTTGAACCTGTCAATCAGCAAACGGTCAATCAAGTATTTTCTTCTTGGGATAAAAACGGAAGAAAAAAATATTCATCCGGGACCAGGAAGGAAGATCAACGTGCTTCAACATCACGCAGTTTTCATAAAAAAGCAAGTGAAAGTGAGTGCAAAGTCTGCGGGAAGGTAAATCATAGATCTAATAATTGTTTTTATAGAAATGTTTCGTGTTTCTTATGTAAAAAAAGGGACATTTAAAGTTTGTCTGCAAATCCTTGAATTAAGATAATTCTAATGATAATAAAAATTATTTTATCGTTGATAATAAAAATGTAGATCCGGATTTGCAAAACATAACTTTAAATGATTCAGACTCTGATTGCTCAGTAAACTTATTTAACATTAATGGTTCTTCAATTCATAATAATTGCGCCCCAATTGTAGTTTATGTATCTATAGAAAATGTTGTATTACCAATGGAAGTAGACACAGGATCAGCCGTATCGATCATATGCACAGATATTTATAAAAAATATTTTAATAATGTAAAATTGCTAAAAACCACAACGAAGTTAACATCCTACACCGGTAATATAATTGAAACTTTGGGTATTATGCAAGTTAAGGTTATATTCAATCAAATATCAGAAATTTTAGAACTTTTTGTAGTACCCTCAAAAGGGCCTAGTCTTTTAGGTAGGAAGTGGTTAGCAAAATTAAAAATTAATATACAAGATAATGTGGCTGTTAAAAATATTACTCAAACTGTAGAAAATTCAGAAATTAATAAGTTAACAAAAGAATTTTCGGACATTTTTAACTTGAATATTATGGGTAAATTCAATGATTTTCAAGCAACTCTATATCTAAAAGCTAATACAGTTCCAGTTTTCTGCAAAGCTCGACCTTTAGCTATAAAATTAAAACATAAAGTAGATATAGCCTTGGATAAACTGGTAAATAGTGGAGTATTATCTTCAGTAGATTATAGCGACTGGGCGAGTCCAATTGTACCTGTGATAAAAAAAAATGGGGATATTCGTATTTGCGGGGATTTTAAAATTTCCGTTAATCCTAACTTAGAAGTTCACCAATACCCTTTACCTAAAATTGAGCACATTTTTTCACAATTATATGGAGGCAAGTTATTTAGTAAAATAGATTTATCCGAGGCGTATTTACAGATTGAATTAGATGAAAAAACAAAAAAAATTTGCACCATAAACACTCATAAAGGATTATTTATGTATAACCGCCTACCTTACGGGATTGCCTCCAGCCCAAGTATTTTCCAAAAAATTATGGACATAACTTTCGGAAACTTGGAAGGAGTTACAGTTTTTATGGACGATATACTCGTTACCGGAAAGAATGATATAGAACATCTTGAAAGACTTCATAATATTTTCACTAAAATTAAACAGTCAGGTTTTAAAATTAATTTAAAAAAATGCAATTTTTTTCAGAAATCAGTTAGTTATTTAGGGCATCAAATTGACGCGGAAGGGATACATCCTACAAATGAAAAAGTTCGAGCAATAATTGATATGAAAACTCCCACTAATAAAACCGAATTAAAATCATTCCTAGGATTAGTTAATTATTATGGAAAATTTGTACCAAATTTAAGTACAAAATTAAATAGCTTATATAATTTATTACGCAGTAATGTTCCATGGAACTGGGAAAGAAATTGTCAAATGACTTTTGAAATTATAAAAAAAGAATTAGCTTCCTCCAAGGTTCTTGCTCATTATGATCCAACCCTTCCCCCTTATATATCATAAAAGTCATTTAGGCATAAATAAATGCAAGTCAATAGCACGTTCATATTGTTACTGGCCTAAAATAGATGAAGATATTGAATTATTATGTAAAAATTGCAAAGTATGTTCTCAATTTTTACCGAATCCTTCTAAAGTGACGTTACATCCTTGGCCTCAAACAAACAAAGTATGGTCGAGAATTCACATAGACTTTTTGGGTCCAATTTTTAATTTAAAGTATTTAATAATCATTGACTCACACTCCAAGTGGGTTGAAGTATTTAAAATGTCGCAAACAAACGCAAAATCAGTCATCAAACTACGTTCATTATTCTCTCGTTTTGGACTACCGGACGCTATAGTTTCAGATAACGGCCCACCGTTTTCATCCAATGACTTTTCAAATTATTTAAAGATTAATGGCATTCGTCAATTGTTCTCACCCCCAGGGCATCCACAAAGCAACGGTTTTGCAGAAAATTGCGTGAAAACTATCAAAAGCGCAATTAAAAAGGCTACCTCAGAAAAAAAAGATATAGATGAATATTTAGATCGCTTTTTATTTGATTATAGAGTTGCACAACATTCTACAACAGGTACAAGCCCTGCCAGTTTAATGTATAAAAGAAATATAAAAACTAGATTGAATTTACTTAGACCTTCTCAATTCGATATTACCCAAAATAACATTGATAAACAAATTACAAATTTTAATGGAAAAGAAAAGCAGTTATCCGTGGGTGATCCTGTTCTTACTAAAGATTTATCAATACCAGGTACTACGCGATGGGTACCGGGAGAAATATTTAATAAATTTGGTAATGTCACTTATGATGTTAAAGTAGGAGAAGAGAAAGTGGTACGGAGACATTCCAATCAAATTCAAAAAAGATCATCCTTAGGTTATCCTTTGTCTACGGAAATTGAGAATAGTAATATTACTAACAAAAGTGAACCTGAAATTATAAATCTTCCGGAAGTATCGACGTTGTCAGATAAAAGTGATAATGAAAACGAAATCACAACTAGTGTTTTAGATAATGATACTAACCTTGAATGTAAAAGTGAATCACTATCGGATTCTAGACAAGATAGATATTTTTTGCGCGCTCGTAAGAAATAGTCTGTGAAATATTAGTTATATTATAGTATTTGTTGTATTATGGGGATTAAGAAGTTATCTTTTATTTTCTGTTATATAAGGGGGAATGAAATGTGGTAAACTCATATTATATATGTTTATGTATCTATGAATAAAATGGACTACACTGTATAGTTCTTATCGAGAACAAGTTTTTGTTTGGTATTGGTATCGTATATAGATGTTTGGTTGAATTAAATATCAGTTAAAACTATGCCGTGTTTTCTCTCTAATTACCTACTAATACATTACAGTTATTAATTAACAATATATTTTAAATATAAATAATTATTAAGAAACAAAAATAAATAATTGACAAAATTAAGACTTGGGTAATAGGTAATTTTAGTTTGATTATAAGACCAAATCATTAGCACTTAATCAGAAAACGATTTATTAAAACTTTATGTTTTTACTCCATTTGAACTATTTTTTTTGTAAATATGTATACCTATATTAATATTGAGTTATGTAGTACATTTATTTAAATTACTGTATAAAATTATCTAGCGAGAAAGGTGATATCATTCCCCTATTTTTTCACGTGGATTACCGCTAGAAGAAACAAACCAAACGCACAGAGTATTGAAGTGACGATTTATTAAACATTCGAACGAGTTATAAAACATTAACCATATAAAAAATAATAATACAACGGAGTAATCGACAAAGAGAATGGTTGGATTCGAGGTTAGGTCGATCATCACTGTCTTTTTGCCTAAAAATCCCCTTGGGTTTCACATGGTTCTGACAGAGTCGTTAGGAATGGCAGGCAAATTAACACACATATGTACGCAGTGGTGGTTGCTTAATAGGTGGGTGCTACAATCTCCCCCTTTGATTCACGAAACGTCCCGTGAATGAAAGCAAGGAAAAAAAATGAGGGGGTAATCCCACCCAACTTTCCGAACACTGCTAGTAAAGTAATTGTTTAATCGATTATTTTAGTTTTTCTGCATTAAAATACATTAATTATATTACATATCGAATGGTATAAATCCCATTTTAATATTTTTAAAGTTATTCAATTTTTTTTAAGCTTATATTAAATTTCAAAAAAAAAATTAGGACAATTTTTTGAATAAAATTTTGAAAAAAATCACAATTATAGAGTTTTTTCCTACAAATTTAAGGGTAATTTTTTTAAAATTTTTAATATTAATTTTAACATAAAAAAAAATAAAACCTATTTTTGAATAATTTTAAAATCAATAAATAATTAATATCTCATTCAATTTTATTCAAAATGGAAAACAGATCTTTTTTTAGGTTTTTTGGATCAAAATGCATTAATAAAGTTTGTTTAAAAAACTAAAAAAAAAAAAAAAATTTGACAAAAATTCATGGGTAATCCATTGAATTGTTTTATCTTTTTTCATTTTTTGCTATAACTTTTACAAATACTATGTTAAAATTATGAAATAATTTACACACATAGTACTTTTGAATCCTTTTCGGATATGCTATTTACTTTTTTCATTAATTTTTTACTTATTGATAAAACAAAATTAAAAAAATTCTTAATTTTGTCTATAATAATTACAATTATAAATTTTAAGAAACTAAAATAAATTTTGAATTTAGAGTTTTATATTCTTTCGAATGGTGCAAATCCGAGTTAAATAACTTTAATATTTTAGAAGTTATTCAATTTAGTTTAAAATCATAACATAATGTTCAATGTTTCTTAGCCAATTTTTAAAAAATTCCACAATTTTTATAATAAAATTTTGAAAAAAATTATAATTATAAAATTAATTATTACAAATTTAAAGATATTTTTTTTAAATTTTTATGCTCGACAATTTTGATACCATGTAATTTTTCATAAAAATGCATAATTTTGTCTCAAAATCTAAAAAAGTCGCAAAAATGTCTATATAAATTTTTTCACGCTCTCTAGCGGCGAAACTATGAGGAATTCAAAAAAATGGTAATGACAAAATGTGTAGAAAATTTTATGTTCTACAACTTTCATATCCTGTAATTTTTCATAAAAATGCATTATTTTGGTTATTTAAGAAAAATATGAATAAAAAATACTTTTTGATAAATCTGGCAACAACGGCAAACGTTTTTGAAAATTTTAATCATCCGAAATTAATCTATAACGTATAAAAAATATATGTGTAAAACTTTATTGTCATCTTGTTTAGTAATGACGTCATCACTTACAGCAACTGTCACTTCCGGTTGTTCGATTAACTCCAAAATCTATACAGGTCGTCTCCTTGCTACCCTAAATATGTATATAAAATTTCATTTAAATCGGTTCAGCCGTTTAGACGCTATCGTGTTCACACACACACACAGACAGACATCATGCTAAAAATGGTATAAATGGATTATCAGGTGACCTCAAAACGTAAAGATCCGTTAAAATCTGGGTATGGTCAAAATATCATGATCGCAATACTTTCCTTCTATACAACTCTGTTGTTCGGAAAGTAAAAAGGCTAAATTCAGCATGAACATTTGGGTTTGTTAGCTTGATGTCTCTTGTAGTGAGGTGTGACTGGGTCTTTGCTGTTCTCTTTTGATGACCTCTGTATCCTTGGTAGACATTTTGGAAGGACCGCCTCTTTTGCGAAATGGTCATGGGAGCAGGGTCTACTGTACCCGCTTCAGGTTGAAAGGGTGTCAAGGCTGAGACGTGATATTTCCCGGCTGGTGTTCCAGGTGGCATGGTGCTGGACACTTCGTAGGAGGTGGGACTAATTACTTTGGAGCTGCTGAGGTTGTGTACATCAACCAGTACTTTGTCACCAACAGTAAATGGTGAGCAGTCGCGTATCGATTTATCGGCGTATGTTTTGGAACGGTCTTGCATTTTCTCCGCGTTCATCTCGAGCTTCACGTAACATTCGAGAGATGGTGAGCAGGTAAGGAGTAACTTGGGGAACAAAATTGTCATTTTCCACTATGGCGCGTAAATCGCGATTAACATCGTCCGGGGTGTGTAATTCACGACCAAATGCTAGATAGGCGGCACTGTATCCGGTTGCGTTACACTTAGCAGTGTTTATCGCGAATCGAACTGACGAGAGTTTGTCTTTTCACGAGGTGTGGTCCGTACCTGTCAATATGCCGAGTTGGGGTTTGAGGACTCGGTTTTTGCGTTCGACTGGATTCGACGCCGGCTGATACACAGGTATTAAAGTTTGTTTGAAACCCAGACAATGCGCGACTTATTGCATTACCGCACTCACGAATTGCATACCGTTATCACTCACGACCCGTCTAGGTAGTCCGTAACAAAGGATAGCCTCATCGATAAGTACTCGCGCACAGTTTTCGGCTGTTGCTGTCTTCGGAGGGAATAGTTCCACCCAACGACTGGCGGTGTCTTCACAATATATATCCACATGTATCCATCAGTGGTTAGTAGCAATGGCCTGAAGAGATCGATTGCTATGATTTCAAACCTTTGAGCTTGCATAGGGGTTCGGAGTAAACATGACGGTTTAAGATTATTGGCCTTATACCGGCATTTTAAGCAGCTGGAAACGTGTTCTGCAATAATTCTACGCATGCCTGGCCAATAATAGCGGCTTGCTATTCTTTGGTATGGATCATCAACCCCGTAGTGTCCTGACAGGGCTGAATCATGATACTCATTTAGGATTCGGGAAACTTCGGATTGAGGAACGACCTGTTGAGCTTCCTCCTCGTCTAGGTCTAGAACGTATCTATATAGAACACCTTGGAACATGGTGTATCCTCTTTCTGACCTCTTCTTATGGTCTAAAGCGGAACTCTTGTCGTCTTCGAATATGTCAATTATTTTACGAAGATCAGGGTCTGCCAATTGGGTTGTCCTTATTTCAGAAGCATTTCCTTTTGGTAGATCAATTTGAACTAGGCGTGATTCGAAGGGCTCATCAATTGGGGTCTGGATAACATGTCTGCAACGACATTTAATTTTCCCGGAGTGTAATCGATCTGGATATCATAGGGTCCAGGACGACGGGAGCGGTATACGGGGATTTACATTCGTCTATGGTGCCGGCTGCGAGTAATTCGTCCAATTCTCTGCGCAGCTGTTCCTTTTTCACTTCGGATATCCGATATGGTGGTACTGCGATGGGGTTGTCATCAGTTAGCGTTACGGCATGTTCAGTATAGGGCGTTGGATCATCATTTGGTTCGAAAAGGTCGGAGTTCTTTTTCAGAAGCTTGTTAAAAATCTCCTTTTCTGGAAACTCTGGAGAGATTCCTTCGTCTTCCCTTAGATCTAGGTGTACCACGGTTACGGAGTTAACCATACAACATTTTGATTGGATATGGTCTTGAGAGAAACAATGTCGTTCATTAGGGGTGTCGCCATAAAACCAACAATTTCTAGGAATGTCCAGAACATTGTCGGCTTGTTTCAGGAAGTCTGATCCCAACAACGTTTGGCTATGAACGTGATCAGGGATAGAAGTGAGAGTTACGTGATGAGTTCGATTTTGAAGTGTTAATTGAACTTCGAAAATTAGGGCTTCAACGGAAGTGGTATTTCCGTCGGCTAGGGTCATTTTCACAAACTTTGAGTAATACAGGGTACTTTGACTTTCAACAGGATATCTCTCAGCTAAGCACCAGCAACGCTCGCTTTGGCACCAGAATCGAGATAGAAGTATCCATTATGACCTTGAATGTTAACATTGACAGTTGGTTGAAAACAGGATGGAGTTTGTTTGTAGGGATTTTGCTTTTCCCCTTTTGTTTCAGAACAAAGGAATTCAGAGGTAGAGTCCTCACTTAAATAGTTTATCTCTGTTTTCGTCGCGCAATTATTCTACGAATGAAGTCTGGGGTTTTGCAACCATAGCAAGCAATTGGATTTGAGCTAGAATTGTTTAATGAATGTGTAGTTGAGGTATTTGGAGATTTAAATTTCGGGACTTGACTGGGATCTGAGGAGTACGGCTTACTTGGTTTATTCTCTTTGGACTTCATATATGCCAGTTTCCTGTAATCATCCTTTATGTATCCGAAGTTTTGGCAATATACACATTGAGGCTGTTTTAGATCTTTGTCCACTCTATTGACATAATCACCACTTTCGAAGGTTTCTTCGAGCAGCCTAGTTTCAGTTAGGAGTTCGTTAAATGTCCACTTTTTCGGCTGAATTTTTTCACGAATTCTACAACAAAGAAGCCCGTATACCATATCGAGCTGTACTTCAATAAGAGTATTCGGGAGTAATTGAGCTAACGTCGCTCGCGCTTTGCAAATAAAAGTGTCACTGGGAGTTTTCGAGTCTTGTTCTTTGTAGACTCGATACGGCGGTTTTTGTGGACCGAAAGTAACACGTAATAATAAAATTAGTTCTGCCCACGAATTTACTGTCGCTTTAACTCCTTGATACCATCTCGCGGCAAATTCATAGAACATATAGGGATTCCTTTGAGCGCATTGTCATCGGAAACTCGTGCGCAGTCCTTATATATTGAAATCGCATTGATGTCCGCAACTTTCGAGCCATTAAATCGCGAAGCACATTTCGAAGTTTCCGATCGGCGGTCAGCGATACCGCCGTCATGTCTTATCGCGTTTTCGTACACTGATTCTGACAAATTGGATGTACACGACCGGAGGAAATACCGAGGAATGTCCGTATTTTCCGTGATTATTAATATTATTTAGCACGTACGGTAGTGTAAAATAAAATTTACTTACAGTTTGTAGGTACCTGTTTGCCTTGACTTCTGATTGTTGCGTGGAAAGCAGGTTCCCACCGTAATATCCTCTAGTACTAAAGAATTGTCCAAAGTTAAAAAGATCTATGATACACGAGCGAAACGTCCGAAAATCGCTAAATGCGGGAGCAAATTCACTGTGTTCACAACAAGAACTCTATCGTAATATTTTCTTGACACGACAAAAAAAATTAACGCGAAACGGTGTTTATCTAGGGGCATTGTTGGCTAATATCATTCCCCTACAAGTTATTTTTTCACGTGGATTACCGCTTTATTAAACATTCGAACGAGTTATAAAATATTACACATGTAAAAAACAATAATACAACGGAGCAACCGACAAAGAGAATCGTTGGATTCGACTGATTCGAGGTTAGGTCGATCATCACTGACTTTGCCTAAAAATCCTCTTGGGTTTCACATGGCTCTGGCAGAGTCGTTAGGAATGGCAGGCAATTTAACACACATATGTACGCAGTGGTGGTTGCCTATAATAGGTTGGTGCTACAATTACAAATTATTCATTTGGATTATGTTATGTAGTTTACAAATTGTTGTGTTTTTTAAACTAAATTGTAGTTATTCGTGGTAATAAATCTGTGAAGATCTTCGTCACCCAGCATATCCGACAATTTTTTCTGCTGAATATAAACGAAAAGAGCCTTTAAGTATTAATGCGGATATTTCTGAATAGTCTTTATTTCGACAGCTCAGTGACTATTCACAAATCCGTTAGAAATACTAATTGCGGACTCAAGTAGCACAATTAGCTACTATATGTGAAGGACCAGATTCCACATGGAATCAACAGAAATAACTTTGGACACTTTCGTTGAACTTTTAAACTTATTTATTGATAAAACAAAAAAAACATGTAATCAACATTGAAATAATACAGTATTCACAACGTTTTATACACTAAACAAATACACTTTTGCTGTATGTTGAAAAAATTCTCTACTGATTGTTTGTCTGTCTCGGCAGTACCAATTTTTTTTGGAGTTGCCGGGGCATAGTTGACGCAACCGATCTCAGATGTCCGTTAGGATTTTCACCGTGATATACTGTCTACATTAGCACAAAATAGGGAATGTCCGCCTGGCCGAAGGATGACAGAGTCAGCAAGCAATCGATGAACCTTTGGCTTATCTCGAAAGTAGGAGAAGAACATTTTTGTTTATTTACCTAAGACAGCTGTTTCTGCCATTTCAGATAAATAAACAAAAATACACGTTCATGACAACTGCTCTGTGCGAGTACATAATTAAGAATTCTACCGCCGTCTAGTGACGGCAGAACGAATGAAAGAAAAGTGTAGAGGCGCGAATCCGCCGTCCGACAAACCGTTTGCTAACCGTATTCGGCCCAAAATACGATGACTCTTATCCGGTTTTGCCAATATGTTGCGGAGACAATTTTGTTGTCGAAAAATAAGGATCGGCAAGCCATAAATGGACCACGGGCGGCCCAAATCATGGTTATTTAGCTGGAAATAAAGTGCGAACATCCTGGCCTCTTTTTAATACGAAATCGCATGTATTCTGATTATACATTAGGGTAGACAGTGAAATTTGTACTGGGAATAACACCTTCAGGAATAATCTCATTTAAATTAGATTCTATGGAAGATCTAGTGATCCTTACATTACTAATGATAGTAATTACTTGAACCCTTTGATCAGGTGGGGGCGATTGTCGTTTCGTCCGTAATCCGCTTAATAGGTAATTAAGGTATATCGTTTCGTCCGATGAGCAAAGTTTGAAATATTGAAAATATATCGTTTGGTCCAGCAGTCTTTCAGGTAGATTACCCTTTTCCATATGTATTAGAATATTTTTAAATGAATATTATATAATGGTTTTGATTATTTAATGTTATTTTATTTCACTTATTCCATATGATTTTACAAATTGCAATAAACGTATTTATTATCCAATCGTCAAATTTTTTCTATTAAATAATTTGCTAGTTTTTGAGTTATATAATTCTGGATTTTTTGTTTATAAAGTTAAGTTCCTGAAAAACAAGTAGGTAATATAATTTTAAATAAAATAATCCTATTGTCTGAAAAATACATTTGGACCCAAAGATAAATGTAAAGTTGATCCGTCCGGACGATGATGATTCATCAGGTAAACAACAATTATTACTTTTATTTTTATGAGGGGATTACTGGACGAAACGATATGTACCCGGTCAGGTAATGGCAGATAAAGGTTTTCCTGGAATTAAAAAATCGCTTGATAAACTGATGTGGTATAAGGATATCCCCTTAGAAATGGGACGATATCCATGATATTGTGTGCTATCTGGCTTATAACAGAGTTAAAACTTTATTAATCTTTACAAGCATATTTTTTTTCGATGAAAAAGGTGAAAATATTTTTCCATGACTTTTGTCACCTATTTTAAATTCCAGGTAAGACCGAACCCTGCGGTATTTCTGATGTAATTTAAATAAAAAACAAAATATACTAACATATGTATTGCACATAAAAAAGAATACAAACAACAGTCTTCAAGAAAATTCCTAAAAATAAGAATTGGTAAAAATTACAACTTATTTTGTAGTTGGTTTGAATTTATTTGGCAACTTTCTTCAATTAAACATTTAGAGGCAAACCTCACTGAAAGAAAACAACATAGTTTTTTTCTAAATATCACAGTAAAAATAACTTACCAAAATTTTCTTTGATCTCAAGTAATTTGGATTTGTTAATTTCATACATATTTTTATCATCCCTAAAAAAATACGTTGCATTAGAGTAATATATATTTCAGTGAGAATAATTTTTTAAAATATCGAATTTTAAATGATATATAAAAAAAATAGATACCTTCTACTTTTCTGTAAAATTCTTAAATCAACCAAACTTCCTAAGCAATTTCCCAAACTGTCCAAATTTAAGGAATAAGGATGAACAGATTGTTCATTTTTGATAATAGCATTTTCCAATAGGTTTTGAGCATTGGCTAAAATGGACTTTTCGTCAGTTATCTCGGGAAGCCTCTAAAATATTTAAATTTAATAAACACAATTACTTTTAACAGAATAGACAATTAATCCCTCACCTCCAAGACTATTAATATGGCAAAATATGACTCGTAGAAAGTATTAAAAGTGTTAACAATTAATTCTCTAAGTTTTTCATTCGTTCCTAGTTGGTAACTTCCATTAGTATCAGTAACAAGATTTAATGATATTGAATTATTCAGGGCTATATTAAATACCTAAAAATGTAAACAAATTAACATAATTGAAAATCCTTCTTAATGGAAGGATTATGAAAGATGAAACACCGGGAAAACTATTTTTATAAAAATAATGTATGATTTTAAGTATGTTGGATATTATGGATAAAATTTCTCTAATAAAAGTTCTTCATACTTAAATTTTAAATATGTATAATCAGGATCACTGAAAACTTGCTAGTCAAATTGTAAACAAAGTTAAAATAATTTGATCTGAACAACGTTAAATCTTGTAAACTTCATTTTTACTAGACTTGCTTGAGAGAAAATGAGAGATCATTAAAGTTACATCATAATCAACATAAATAGGCAGCAGTGTAATTTACCAGCTTTACTGTCAGTAGATAGAACGTCCTTTAACTTTAAAGATTCAATAACTAAAGGTGATGACGTTTAGAATAAAATTTAACAAGTTGATTTCTTGTACAATTGTCACAATCTAAACGTCATTGTCGTTAGTTACAGAACCGTTAAAGTTAAAGGACGTTCTATCTACTGATAATATGCCTTACAATCGGTAGTAAACTTCACCAGAAAATATCCAAACTGATGTAGAAGAAATTAAATTTTTTAAACAGTGTAAAAACATCTCTACATATTATGTTTGAAAGGACTGTTACTAGACCAGTCGTTAAGAAACGCTGTCCAGAAGGAACGGTATTCATAGAGAAGGTAAAACCAAAAACTGCCTTCACACTTCGAACTGGAGGAATCTTAGAAACAAAATGGACATTAGGACACTGGAAGGCGTCAGTCGAACACGAAACCTATGTTGAATTGCTTTAGTGTGACTACATGTTTCCATCATAAATATTTGATAGTCCACATCAATTCAGACAACATAATCTCATCGCAAAGGAGATATAGAAATTTAAATTCAAATTCCTACACAGAAGTCGCCCTTAGCGACCGCCAGTTCAATAATAACTCTAAATATTTTATCCGATAAATCTTAATTGGGCGTGTCTGACGCGTCCCGAACCACAGCGAAACATTTTTTTATATAACGCGTATCGACTATCGACGTAACAATCGATCTCGTTTTGTGAAAATTGCCGGATGAGTCGGATCGCTCGCTATCCCAAGTCTGTATTATGCAAACTGTCTCGCTATCCCAAGTCTGTATTATGCAAACTGAAAGTTTTTTCCAATCTTGCGTAACTATCATTGAAGGGTGTCGCGATGTTGCCACCTCTAACATAACAAAATTATCACTAATGTCTGAATATCGATTAATTTATAATTTATGCAATTATCTATATATGTTGTGCCATTCTTTGTTCGGGTTGGAGCGGGAGATTTTTTAATAAACATTATTTCTTTTGAGCATAATAAAATAGTGCTACCTATAGAAGAGTGTAGTTTTATTCAATCGTAACTTTAACTATTTATTACAATAATATTTGTTGCTTCGGCAACTGGTCCTTCGAACTTTGCTCTTTAACCTAAAAACAATGAAGCGAAGAAAACCATAAAATTATAGTCTAAAAATATACGAAAGAGCCCTTAACTTAAAAAGTTTACTTCTTCCTTCAGGAGAGGGCACGTTTTAAATGTAAAATACCCTTCGGTCAGAATTTGACGTAACTTTGAAATGATGTAGAAGTTGACTTATCAATCAAATATTTCCATCGCGCCAGAGTTTTTGATTTACAGGGTGTCCAAAATAATTATTTCATAATATCATAAAATGCACGTTTTTGTAAATATTAGTACAAAAATAAGCGAAATGTTTTTTTTTCGTAGAATTTAATAATTTTTGTACATACAACTGATATACAGGGTGACACCATATATAGTGTGTCTACTTAAGTCGGAACCATATGGGACTTTTTATTATTATTTTGATGAAAAAAAATTAATCTTCATAAAGTCTAAAACCTAAAATACAATCATCAGATATCATATTTTATAGTCGTATACAATGTGTATCGAAAAATGTGAATTTTTTCAAGGACAAATTACCCTTATTTTGACAATTTCAAAAACTATGATTTATAATGAAACTTGGATATTAAAAAATTAGCCCTGTCCATTTAAGTAACATGTGATCATCAAATGTCGCTCTAGAATAAAACAAACTAAAATGTTATTATGTTGTGGTGGAGAAAATTTAAAAAAAAAATCTTATTTTTTTAATGCAAATTGACATGACTGAATATCTAAACGTAATAATCAATTCTGATGAACTTTATAACAATTTTTAATATTGACAAAAATAAGTGTAGTTTCACATTCATAAATCATATTTTTTGACATACCTCGTATACGACTAAAAAAAAATTGATAAGTGATGGTTGTATTTTAGGTTTTAGACCATGCACAACTTTTTATGTAGAATAACTTTTTCCAATTTGAGTAGACACACTACTGTATTTGTTTTTGAAAAAAAAATGTACAGTGAAATTGTTTTGATATTTTGGTAAAAGGAAGCTGATACATATACAGGGTGTTTCGCGAATGACTGGCCAAACTTTACCAGATGGTAAATGACCATGAATTAGTTTCATATCGGCTATTATTGTGTCCAAATATCTTAAATTGTTTATTTTCAAAAATTTCAATTGTTAATATTTTGGCGAAAGTTGCTCTAATTTGAACTAAATTTGTTATGTATATTCTAATGTGGGTAATCTACCAAATTCCGTAGCGTAAACAAAAAAATTTATTTTAAGGACGTCAAAAAATTTTTTTTGTACGAAGTATAAAAATTCACCCTGTATATGAATTTTGACAATTTTTTAAACCGATTAATAAACTTCAATAATAACTTAAACAAATCAAACTCCAAAAGTTTTTGGCACATTTATAGTAATTCTAGTTTTAATTCCAAAATGTGTCAATTAACCGTTTTTAAATAATATTTACGTACGTATCTGCTTAAAAACCATAGAAATATTCACGAGAGGTAAGGAAACTCTTACCAGAACAGATTAATTTGTCATAATGGTCCAGCAGTTCCGTGGCCCGCTCGCTCACCCGACCTTACCCCTTTAGATTATTTTTTGTGAGGTCATCTACTGAGACAACGTATAATTCAAGAATGTAAGGAAGTAAGGGATAATCCCGAAATGATCAGAGCTAGTGTAAATAATTTTTTGTTACGATCACCCATTTATTAAATGAAAATATAAATTGCATTTCTTTTGACAACACAATGTGTAGAGCATAGCTCTAACTTCATTAAACTTAAATAAATATTATTAACACTTGTTACTAATTTGAAATCTCAGAATATTAGGGTGCGGTCTTGACTCGCATATTTTAAGTGAAAAGCTCTCGCCGTGAGACAACTATTCTCATCAACAATTTAGAAGCTAATAATTTGGCGCGATAGATGCATCTTTTTAAGAAGGGTTATAACGGATTTTAATTTGTAATGGACTATTCCATATTCGGATGCAACTGCGCTCGTCGCTCTTTATGAGAATGATATATAGAAAGGGATGAGTGTTAGTTTCAATGGGTTTTTCTCGAAATAATTCTTTTGGTATAGCTGTACCATTTTACATCACGCGATAAATTACCTGGACAATTTCCGCTTTTTTAAAAATTAGAAACTTTACCCACCTATTCAAAAATTTGGCATTAAAAGATAATTTTTATGAAATTGGCCCATAAAGTATTAATGCAATTTGGGGATAGAACTGCAAAAATGTTAAAAAAAAAAGAGTGCGCAGGATTTTTCTAAAATATAAATATCTCTGTAAATATACAAAAGTTCTGTGCGAAAAAATAACTAAAATATAACATTTATTGAATTATTTTTATAACTTTAACACTATATCTATTACTACTAATAAATCTTTAATATTTTGCTGCTTTATTAAAATATAAAAATAAAGCCCACACAAATTTAACTTAATAAAAAAACTATCTACAGTGTTCGCAAACTCTACGGTCCCATAAACTGACCGAGGGTATGCCAGGTATATGTTCGCAAATCCTACGTCACAAATGTTCTTTAAAGTTTAAATTTGCCATTGTTTTAAGTAAAAGTGTATATACAATGTATTTGATAATATCCAGTCTATAGCTTGGCAAGAATATTTTCCATTTCATTATCCTTTTTGTATCATGTGCCAAAGTATACGTCCAATTCAAAATACAATTTTTTTTTTTAGTTTTAAATAATTTCCAGCAATTTTTCCTGGCCACTTTTACTATAATTTTATTTCCGACATTTCTATGTTGAACGGTTTCCGATATACACAACCGACTACCTTTCTAAGTTGTACAGGGTTATTGCTTATAATTTGACCATCCCATTATTTCTATTGTGCATACAGATACAAAAAAAATGTTTTATACAAAAGATGTATGAGTATAACTTAATTGTAATCAAATATACCTTGCACATTTTTAATAACGCTGATAGCTTTTTTGCTATATGGGCTAAACAATATGTAAAATTATAATTTAAAATTTGTTTCTAATGCTAAAAAAAGCAAATTATCCCTAAAATTATAATACTAACTTAATACCATTAAAAAGAGAATAAAATATACTAAAAGTGAGAATTGTTTCAAAATTTTTAAGAAAGAATTGTGAACTTGAGAAAAGGGGGAGACCAAAATGAGGAAAACTAAAAAAATCCTTTCAATTGTGGTCTCTCCCTATTCTCACAATCATAATTTTTTATCTGAAATTTTGAAAATAATCGGATATATTTTTTTCTCTTTCTATCTTCAGCCAGTACATTTTAATAACGTCCACAGTTTTTTTGTTACAGGGGCTAAACAATATGTAAACTAGAAATTATAATTAAAATTTTGTTTCTGAAGCCAGAAAAAATAAATTATCGGTAAAATTATATTATTAACTAAATACCAATAAAAAGAGAATAAAACAAACTGAAAATAATAATTTTGGTTTGTATATATTAAATAAATACCTTAAAATTTTAAGAAATCCTAATTTCTAAATATCTAAAGGTCTCCATAGAAAGGAGTAAAGTCTAAAAACTAGATTTGTCATTTTAGGTTGACTATTTTGATAATATTATTACAAAATAAAAATAAATAAAATATAACATTCAGTAATTGAGTTGCGTATATATTTTTAAGATTGAATTTTTGTTAAATATACGTCAGATAAATATTAATTACATAAGGTTTATTAAAATAAATATTTATTTTATAAAATTATTACTACAAAATACGCTATGTTTAGTTAAATATTTTGCTATAATAATTCTAAACAAAATTATTTCTGAATTTGCCACAACTTCAATTTAATCATCTAATAAAAACATACATTAGATTTAGGAAAATAAAATATAATACCAGGAACAAAAAAAATAGTCAAACACTTTAAAATTTTAATAATAATAATTTGTCAACCAATTCGAAAAAAAAGTGATGTTCTCTAAAACTAGCTTCCATGCATTATGGGGTATAAATGATTAAAATTAATTTATACACCTACATCTTTTATATAAAACTTTTTTTAATCAGTATGCATAATAGAAATAATGGGGTGGTCAAATTATAACCAATAACCGTACACCCGGTACATTTATTATTAATATTATCAGCTACATGTGATAATAGGGTATTTTTAATTTGTACCTAGTATATAATATGTTAAGTGGTTAAGTGTTGTTTTAACGAGAATTAATAATTGAAATTATGGTTCAAAATCTTCTAAAAATTTTCATTCATAATTAATTTATTGTATAAATTTATATATTTATTTATTTATATTAAACCCAAAACTCTCATACAAATGTAACTATTTTAGAAAATAAAATCTTAGATATTTATTATACGAATAAAATTAAAATGAAAATATTGTACAATATATTTCATCAAAATATATATTTTTAATAGTACCAATTTATTGAAATGAAATTATTACGTAAACTCGAAGTGCAATAAATCCAGTCGATACAATTCAACCAACTTTTATAGCTACAGACCGAGAAACGTGGTCAAAATTGATGAGCTACTCCCCGAAACATAAAATTTGGTTCCTCCGACCACACCGTTACCCTTCAAGTGTATCTATTCGTCAAGTAAATCATGCTCTTAATGAAGAAAATACTTTTAGTTAGTTATCGTGCTTATTAGTAAATCTAATATTCAGTTGTAAGAAAATTTTAGTAAGAAATTAAATTTATTACAACTTTCTTGCAACTGATGGTAAATGAAAAACGTGATGAAAATGAAGAGAAAGTAAAAGTAACAACACACCGTTTTATCCTTAGGTACTAGAGTTATGAACTCTTTTGCAAACAGAGATCTCAAGAAGTGATAATTTTCAAATAGGTCATCTAGAAAAGAAGAATTTACATACAATATAAACATGTTAATAATTCCATGCATTTTTACAAATAACAGGAAATATTTTATTAATATATATTTCCTATATAAGCGTTCATTTCTAAAAAAAATCTGCAGAAAGCAGAATCTAAATAGTATATACAATCTTGTTATCTAAACCAGTAGTGCCCCAATATAAGAAACAAAATTTAAACATGCCAAGAATAAAATAAAGTACTCTAATAGCTAAATAATAATAAAAAACAACTTTTGAAATTGAAAAATTAACCCCATACCTTAATTTATTTACAAATATTTAACAATAACATAAAATCTATATGTACTTAAACTTTGACACTGTCTAAGAGACGCCAAAGGGACATATAAATATTTACAAACAAATATCTCCAAATCAAAATCAGTTCATAACAAAAAAAATGTAGACCATAAAACTTATATCATTACTAGCCAATAACTAGAAGAACCTAAATCATAAAAGATCGTTACATCCAGTTTGGTGACAAAAAAATTGCTATGTTTATACATCTAAACCCTCCAAAACAAATCCGAATTGGATGCTTTTGTTTTTATACTCAATTATTTAAAATAATAAATACAAGTATTTATATTGTTTGAGCAATACAAAATTAATTTAATAAATAATTTTTGTTGTGATGGAATTTTAATTGAAAGTCCATAAAAAAGAGTGCAAGTGAAGATAAGAGATAACCTCAATCTCAACAGCTTGAAGCGAATCATCCATTAATTCAAAAGCGGTTTTACCGGATATGTAAAAAATAACACAAATAAAGAAAGAACAACAAATATTAAAATACAGAAGCTGAAGATCAATAAAAGCCGGATTTACGATGCGTTGAATGGAATAGAAAGAATGTTAAGTCAAATGGATAGAAACATGGAACATACAAATAAAAAAATAGATTAGCTAATATTAGAAATTAATCAGATAAAGGAAGAAAATACGAAGCTGAAGAAAAGACTGCTAAACATAAGACAGAAAAGACAGCCTAAAGAGGGGGTAAAAGAAAAGTATAATAAACGGAATATCTGAAAAAGAAAATAAAAAGGAGAGTGAAACAGAAAACAAAGTTACCACAATACTTCCGAATATACGAGTTAGTATAAAGGATGAAATAGGCGAAACAAGAATAATCAGAAAGTGTAACAAAGAAAAAGAAGATTATACTGACTAAATTATTAAAACAAAAAAAATAAGAAAAATGTTGAAAAGAACTGACTTTTGAATCGATCAGGCCAACCTCAAAGATGAGCGAGAAGAAATGAGAAGGTTAATAACACAAATGAAGGAAGCAAGAAAAAGAACATAAGGCACAAAATACAACAAACTGACCATTAACACGATAAAATATACATAGCAAAAGACCTATAAAATTAATATAGAACTGAAAGCAACAGCTAAAATGAAAGATCAATAGAAAGTGATAACTTCGAATAACAACAGAAAATTAATACAAACAAACAATAAAAACGTAGTCACAGATTAGATTCATGAGAATAGCGACCAATAAAATCATTTACCGGAATGAAGTAAAATACACAACGAACAAGGCCTGAAGAAGCCAATAAAAATAACTAAAGGAACATTATGGAAAATCAAAAGTATAGAGGGGAAAAGTAGAACACATAGTTGAGTTTGAGAAGGCATATAGACATTTTAGGTATAATTGAAACAAGACAGAGAGGTAAAGAAATACTGAAAAGTGGACAGTTTCTTATATACAGCGGGATATAGATTGTTCAAACTACAGGGGAATAACTATACAGGGAATAATGACCAAAATGCACGAGAGAATATTAGAGTAAAAATTAAAAGCACACATTGAGATTTAACTAGAGGACCCCCAAAGTATTTCAGAAAGGGATCATATATTCACTATAAAATAACAAAAAACCGTCTCCAAACAATCTTCATCACTCAAGAGGAGAACAAAGGATCCCGCAACAAACCTTATAGAAAGTGGCTCTCGGTGAAATTGGCTGATACTTCAGGATATTGTAGATATCGATGTCCTCATGGGCGCAAGGTCCAAAAAGCGACTGTTTTTGAGATAATCAAGGTGAACGGGCTGTTAAATTAACGTTTTTAGTTATTAGTGGTAGAAGTGGGGAAGAGAGGCTCATCCCGAGTGACCAATTCCACTAATGGTATGTGCAGAGAACACTTAACAAAGTGAGAAAAAGAAACCCTTTCATTGGAGCCATCCCAACGCTTCTCCACACCTACAAAACACGTATCTGACTATTGAGCTCTAATATTTTCACTCCAGATCCATTCATGATATTTCGGAAACTAAATGAAAAGTCTCAAGCAAAACTCACAATCAACAACATCCCAGTACGAAACAACTAATATTACTCCTATTTATTCCAAACAAAATGATTTCCGCTGAGATACGCCAATAGAAGATTAAACAAAATAAACACCTATACCAAAGAACACAATGTACACAATAGGTTAAATTACAACATAAATAATATAACACGTACATAATAATAAATTATTTGCAGAATGAAACAAGAACACCCAATGATTTGATTTCTCAAGAACAAGGTCTATTCACAGGAATATTGCTGATACGATTAAACTGGATATATCTTCGATAAGAACGAAATTTGTTCACAAACCAGGATTAGGGTGCTAGTTTTTGAATTCATTTAGAATAAAATCTTCAAATGCAACCTGCAGTGATAACAGAATAAGAATTGGAAGGCATTTAAGAGAAAAAGTTGATTTCTACTATATATGTGATAGATCTATATCTACTACCCAAAGAACCTTAAAATTATTTAACTTACCTTCAGACATGGGTTTAGTATCTAAAACAACTAAAATAATACTTATATCCACAAAGTACTGAAGCACAGGATTAATATAAATCTGCAACATAACAAACGGTACGGAATACGTCATAGTTTTGTCACTAAGCGCATGTGCCTTCAATTTCTTGTGGTTAATCACTCCCTGGTTAACTTTATTATTTATCAATTTTATTCTACGTTCTCTATTTAAACCAATTAAGTTTTTGTGTGTGTTTAAACTCGCTTTGATGCTTCGCTCCATATTAGTTGTATGCGTAAAACCCCCAAGCGACCTTAATACTTCCCTGAGCCATTTCACTTCTAACGTAAGTTCTTCTACAGTCAAATGTGTTTTTTTGTATGCCATGTTGTTGTTTACGATTAAAGAAATCAGACTGAACACGGTTGTGACTAGAACTTTTTGTTGACGGTTCAAAATTTCATAGGCTAACGGAGGTAGAAGCTTTTTTTCATCTTCAGTGACTTCTTGCTTGTGCAAGGCTCCTAAGTTGTGAACGCTTCTGTCGAGTTTGTCGCCGAAAAATTCTTTAACGGATATCGGTTTGTCCATGTGGACGTAAATACTTCCGAAGTCTTCTTTTAGGATCTTCATCGATTTTAAGAAACCCTACAACATATAAGGTAAAAAATTATGAGCTTATTTAAAAAATGATTAGGAGACGATTTTGTTTAAACAATTTAATTTTTTGTTAACAACCGCCAAATTATAATAATGCTAATTGACAGTAATTATTATTTAAACTTTAAAACATATAGGGAAGACAAAATGTTGTTTCAAATAGAAAGTTTCCTGTCATATTTTCAATTTTTACTAAACGTACACTTAACAGATATATTAAAACTTTCATCAGGATTTTTTAAATTTAAATATTATCAAGCACTTATGATATAATTTTAAATGAATATTCTCACCGATGTCGATTCCTTAGGTTTGGGAACTCCTAATAGTTCGAATGCGAAGAGACTTTCTTCTAATATTCTATCGTAACTAATACCAATTGGTACAAAGAGTATATCAGGTACTTGGGAAAAGAAAAATGCTTTAAGGACCATTGACAACAAACCTATAACAAAAATATGGAATTGCACATTTATTTAAATAACAGCAACATATCCCAAAACAATATTTTTTCCTAGCAAAGGGAGAAGTGAAATTATTTTCTAAACCCACGTAATAATTATTAGTTAAAATAATATAATTAATAAATTAATTTTTCTTCAAGTGTATAATAATAACTATATATTACTTTCGTCAACACAGGCCGTAGAAATATCCTATTGTTTTACAGTACACCAATGAGTTTTCATTATTGTACTAGTACAACAATAATGAGAAAAGAAAGCAATGTTTTATTATGGGCGTCGTAATCGAATAGGTAAAAACTGTCATTTTCATCTTTATCTAATTTGCCGTGTGTCAGTTTTGAAAATATAAATGACTATTTTTTAAATGCACGCGTTTTTCTTATTATATATCCCAGGTTAGCACATCTTACTATACACTGTGCGCGTGAAGTATGGAAACATGAAGGATAAGATACAATATCAAAATTTTGGCTATCTATATAAGATAGACCAGCGATTTTAAATTTTATATTTTCGAACCAAACGTACAGTTTCTGAGATATACGAACAATATGTTTATTTTTAAATGGGACAACCCGTATATTTTACAATTTTCTGTTACAGTTTTTTATTGCCGATGCAGCATACAAATATTGATCATTAATTTTAAGAAATTAGGAAAAAGTTTTATTTTGTAATTCATATTGCAGTATAAATAGAAAACTATAGCTAAAGAAAAAAATTATGATGTTCAATATGACCACCTTGTCTTTGGAAACATGAAAATTCATACAAGATTATTTTTTCTTTATGTATTGTTTTAATGAATAAAGGACAGCGAAACTAAATTTAAAGATTTCTTTCGATTAAAACCCTTTCAATAATATTTTCTTTGTTAACCTGCACACAATAATAAATGTTAATTCGCGGCTAATTAGTCGCAAATAAAAACCCTGGTGTTTAGACTTATACTTGTAAAAGTTTATGTCAAACTGGGAGATCTCTACCTACATGATTTTGACTAATTTTGAGAGATTACTAGAGTTTCACTTTAGAAATTTCAGATGGCTCATACATCGCTCATAGTAAACTGTAAAAGCATATCACACAGGGTGTATTTATTTTCTGGGTATTGAATAGAGATGATTGCTCGAATGTGCAGCTTCACACTGTCCGCATAAAATACAGATCGGTTCCATTTGACGAAAAGTATCCTTACAATTCCAAACAGCGCCATCTTACAGAATTCTGTAAGTTCTATTGAACGCAACAGGTGGTACTCCCAAAAAGTTCAAAACAAAATAGAATCAGTAGATACACCAGGGTTTTTAGACATCTTAGTCGTAAATCCTCTCTCGATGATGACATACAACCAGCGACCATACAGAAACTAAAATATAGTTGAAACGTTAATGGGTGACCTTGAACTTAATTATCGTTTAAGTAACAAACGCGAGACGGCGAACCAACTCGGATAAATGGACACATGACTGACACAGAGGTTGAACTTTGTCATTGGTTTGTCTTTTCCAGCAGTTCACTTGTGATTCTTGTATGGCGAAATTATTTGCTTTGTGCTTTTCTTGGTTGATTTTTTATATTTTGTTATCATTTTACAATATATAAGTACACTCGCAGGTGTTGTGTACCTAATTAGGTTCCCGCCTCATAATGCTGAAATTTTTAAGCTGTGGGTTAAAAATATAAGCAATAATACTTTGAACGTGATGACCTAAGGAGATGTTATAAAGAAACATGATGGTGTAAAGGAACCATCAAGATCAGGATTGAAGAGGGGCTGTGCCAACTCTTCATCTATCATCAGGTAGAATTTATTAATTATAGATATCTATATTATGAACAACAGTTTCCAAACATAATACATTTGTGAATTGGAATCATAGCTCCAAACAGTATATACTTCTTTTCTACTAAACAATGCCATTTAGGAATTCTTATAGTGAGGCACTTCATTAATAAAAATATTTTACATAGATAGAATATTATTAATATTTAACAATATCTACTATTTTCATAGTGGTTGAAAGAAGTCTTATAAATAATTATACTTTTTAGGTGTTGCTGTAGATTTACAAATCAATGAATATTCTATACTTGTACTAAGAATGTATCTTTATTTTTCAGTTTCTCTTTAAATTAAAAATCAAGTGTGATGCAAATTTATATATTATAAAATATTACACGGGGTAAAAACATATGATGTTTTTAGTAATTTTGCACGAAAAATTCACTTTAATTCTAATTTTTTTCACGATTTTAATACTTCCGGTGCGGACCGAAGTAAAAGTGTATGTTTAAGTTATATAGAAATTTAAAAAAATGCATTCATGGTTGTATTATCTTTGTTTTATTTATGATTTGCGCAATAATAGATTTTAAAATTTTTATGGTTAGATAGCACAATACAATATGCATGAATTTCTTACTTCGCATAATACTTTTAAGTTCGATAAACCAATAAATGGAAATCAACCAAATGTTTTATGTAAAATTTTTCTTAGATCATACTGTTTTATTTTGAAAAATTTGACAAAAGATAAAAACGCTACAAAATTATACATATCACATTATGCGATATAACCAACCATATCAATCTATATATTTTGAGTACCATCGTATATAAGAACTTTTTGAATTACCCTTGTATTGTAGTGCGGGTTGTCTATAACGTTACTGTGAATTTTTTTTAGTGTAAGTAACAACATTCAGAGGGCGCAAAAGATTATTCTGTCGTTAGTGTGTCGTTTCCACTAACCTTTAGTTTCTGTATGCCAGCGACTACAATGATGGCGAAAGAATTTTGGTAGTAGTGTTAATATAGGTGAAAAGTTTCTTATGAATTAATTTATTTACCATATTTTGGCGATATCGATTTATTGGTTCTACTTCTGGTTCCTTCTATAAAAAATTCAATTGGCAAATCGCCTTTGCTGACTAGTTGATAGACGTACTGTCTGAATGTGGTCCAATACAGGCTATCGTTATTATATGATCTTCGCATGAAAAACGCTCCAGTGTCTCTTAGCATGGTTCCCATACCCCACATACCATGAAAATCTTCAATAAAATAATATACATTATATTTTTTTAAATATTTCAAATAATTATAAATTATTTTATTTATTTAATCAATTACTTACCCATCCCTGCTGCTATAGCTGGTATCTCAATGTCATATTGGAAAGTTATGTATGACATCATTATAAAATCACCATAACTTCGATGTGTTGGTACAAAAATTACTGGACAATTTCCCATTTGATGTTTTATCTACAAAGTTATGGTAATTATAGTCGTCTTTGAATAAAAGATTTAAAAATAACGAGAAAATGTATTGACCATAGTAAGTATTTTCTTTGTAGTTGGTCAAAATAAGTAGAAAATATGAGAGAGCAAAGACTGAAGAAGCAGCAAGGGAAATATGAAGAAAGCTATAGAAACAGTAATGACCGATCAGATCAGAAGCTAAGACAAGCAGCAGAAACATGCAGTTGAGTAAATTTTCTTTAAATGGCATCGTTATCTAATATCGAGAAACTGATGAAGCAGACAGAGGGCAATTCGACTTCGTACGGAAGCACTGTTTTCGTCCAATATTTGACGATACAAAGAAGAAAATGCTGGCATATTATTTTACCACAGTCTGTCACATGTGCTATGGACTAACAGTGAAAGACACATGTGAATTTTTTTATTAGTTCGTAATGGCTAACAAAAAAAATCATCCCTCAGAGTTTATATACGAATAAAAAGCGGGATTCGGCTATTTCGAAAAAGGCAACCACAGCTTGCTCTTCTTACGACCGAGCTACAGGCTTCAAAAAACATAATGTAAAAACATTCTTCGAGAACTTACAGAGTGTTTTAGTGAAATATGGATTCAATATGAATTTTTATAACTGCGATAAAACAGCCGGGACAACAGTTCACAAGCTCCCGAAAATAATTGCTACTGTGGGACAAAAACAAGTAGGAAAGAGGTAGTTTAGTTACCATGTGTGCAAATGTACAATATACTCCACTTTTTTTTGTCTTTCCAAGGAAAAATTTCAAACCCCACATGATAAATAGTTGCCTGACTCAAAAGGAACTGCCTATCCATGTGGTTGGACACGGCAAAATTTTTTTTAAAAGTCACTGAACATTTGGTGGAGATTTCGAGATGGACAATAAAATAGTTATTATAAGCAGAATGCTTATTGACACTACCGCCCCACTGCAGTCAATTAATGTGGCTTATTTTGGGCCATTAAAAGAATACTATAATAAAGCGATGGACGATTAGCCCCTAAACCACTCACGAACAGCACTTACAATTTACAATATGGCTGAATTAACAAGCCCTCGTGCCATGTAACAAAACCAAAGGTTTCAAACGTACTTACAAGCCTGAGTATTTACAGACGTCGACTACTTGAGCTCATATGTTACAGACAGACCACAAACAGACGATGGAAATACTTGTTCTTCAGAGTCATTACCGAAAAATAATGAGAACGATGTACAACAATCTTCCACTCTGGATAGATTTGAGCAGTTAGAGAGAACAACACCAAGTGTTTTGGGTGAGTTGCAGCCGATAGTTTCTAAAGATAAAGGTCCATCAACAATTATATTCTCCCCTGAAGATGTAAGGCCACATTTGACATCCCAAAAAAGAGTTGGAACCCGAAAGCAATCTACTATCTTGATTGATACACCGAATATAAAAGAAATAAGGAGGAAATATGATAAAATAGGAAAAGATAAATGTAGAAAGACCAGCTGAGTGTGAAAAAAAATTAGTTATTGATGACTCCTCTAGCGAAAGCGAAACTGAGAAAGAAATATGTGCTGATGACTTCCTCAATGACGTAACGGATTTCATTTTAGTTCAGTATCCACTCAAAAAAAGTATTAGGAACTACGTGGGTCAAATCGACTGGATATAACAAGATGAATATAACGTTAACTTCTTGAGAAAAGCCTAAGATTCGATATTGTTTATTAACTCCCAGAGGCTGTTCTGTTTGGTGGCACGGAAAGGACTGTCAAACTTAGTTTTAAATTTTACTTTACTCCATACAATGCTCAATAGTTTCATTTTGTATTTGACAAGGTATTTGCGTTTCAAAATATATTGGGTTTTACAATTGTGTTCAATAAATGTTTTCGTTCTAGTACAGAATTGCTCATATTTCCTCAATGTCCATATACCATGGGGGTCCATAAAGAGACAAGTGGTATGTACAGGGACTTAACATTAAACAAAAATAAATATTCATCATAATTAATTGGCAAAATCGATGGACAATATTAACTTAAATACTTTTATGTTGTTTTGAATGTTATAAACAGAGTTTATTGTTAAAAAGTTTAATTTTAAAGAATTTATTAAGAATAATTGGTATATAAAATATTCAAAATCAACAATTGTGGAGTATAAAAAGAATCTTATTCTTATAATTATTATATCATTATTATAATATGAATGATTATTATTTGTATAACAATTTAATAGAAAAAGTTAAATTTTGGAAAAGTATATTAAAAGAAAATTTTGCTGTAATAAGTAAATGTCAAGATAGTCAAAATTGATATATATAAAAAAAATTATTTTATGAATCAAGTAACAAAAAAATTATTTTGGGGAAATATCGACAGATGAATAAAGAATAATAAACAAGTCAGTCAGAAAATTTTAAAAATGAAAAATAGAATATTATTAAAATTGTAAAAAAGGTTTATTGAATATTGGGAAGAGTATAAAGATGGAATGTATATACCAATTAAAAAACAAAGGTTATTAATAAAAAAATTATAATATTCAAAGAAAAAAGAACTACAATAGCAAATTAAGGGAGAAATCAAGAGATAAATTTAAAGATAAAAGTCAAGTAACCATAAGAATAGCCGAAGAACAGAAGAGATTAAAGAAATTTGAAGAAATTTAAATAACTAAATTTATAATTATTTTATTTAAAATTGTAATGTTTATTATTTTTTTAACTTACAGAACTCACCCCAAATTTGAAATTAACTAAATACATTACAATATATAGATAAATTATACATTGTCTAATCTTTTTTTTTATAAATTTTGAATCTTTGTTGATCTTATTTTATTGTAATTTAATTAGTTTTGATTATTTGAAATTTGTGTTGAGCATTTAACATTTAATTATAAATCAAATAAAATTTGAATAAAATTTGAATAAAATTTTAGTAACATTTAAATTTCTTTCTTTCTTTTAGACAAATGATATTTACTTAATTATTTATGAGGTGTTAATTGTATTTATTGAATTATATGTTGCATAATTTTTAAATCCGGGCCCATTGCTGTTTTTATTAATATTGATAATCCTTGACTGATTTATATTTAACTGAGTTAAGGATTAGAACAGGTTTGATATATTCTTTGTTTTATGTGGTATATAAAAATGTAATCAATATTTTACTTTAACATCAAATAGTTTATTTGTAAATAATTATGTTTATTTAATCTTATCTCAATATTTAAGGACAATGTATTTCATTCTAAATACTTATAGGTGTTTTGTTACCTACAATTTATATAAATTAAAATAAAGATAAGATTGTTTATCTTAAAGTACATATAAACTTATTTGACTATTTCAAAATTGACCTCATGAGAAATATTTTTTTAAAAAATTTCGTCGTAGGTAGGACCGTTAGTGTCCTTCCCGGCGTTACGAGATTAAACTTAAGAAGGAAACAAAAATAAATAACTAAAAAAAACATTTTGGGTGCGTAAACAATACATTTGAATTACAAAAAAATAATGTACATGAGCTCTCGCCATTTTTTAATTAAAAATTACCACATTAAACCAAAAGAGTTTGAAAAAATTGACTATTTAGTAAACCTTTGAAAATTCTAATGATAATAAACTATAGTGTAGACAAAATATATGTGTAAAACTGTTTAGTAATGACGTCATCACTCATAACAACTGCCACTTCCGGTTGTCTGATTAACACCAAATCTAATCAGATCTAACCTAGGGTATCAGAATGTTGTGTGCAAAATTTCAGTTTTTTTAATCCAGTAGTTTCGAGTTGTTACTACAACATCCATCCTAACACACACACACGCACACAGACATCATCGCGAAAATATCAAAATCGTATTCTAGGGACCTTAAAACCTTAAAATTTTTAGCATGATTACTATACCTCTCTTCTCTGAAGATTGAGAGGTAAAAACAGAACGAAAATGTTTTCACTTACTTGTTCAACTTGCTCCACGTTGACATAAATTCCTGTGATAACTTTTAGACAAATTTTTGTTAACATTAGGCCTAGCCATCTTATCACTTTTAACTTTCTGTCGTAACCTATTTCATCCAATATCTCTCGAACTTGGGTTTCTAGTACGGATTTTGAGACGTTTTCCTGTAAACTTATCTAAAAATAATATTAAGAGTTATATATTTATTTTAATCCTATGAAGTTTTTTTTGGGTTGGTTGGTTGGCTTGTTAGTAAAAATAAAGTACGAAGTGTGAACCTTCCACACCCCTAGCTTGTACATCTCACGTTAAAGACGAGTACAAACTTACTAACCGATGTACATTTCAGTAAGCAAGTTCCACACTCAACTTCATCATAAAATATACCTGCTCGTCTTGAACTACTAACGTACCTAATTTGTAATTTATGTTTATTCGTTATAGTAAAGTTTGCTGCAAGTTAAATACAAGAAAAGCTTCAAAATTGTATATTATGTAATATTCTTTTCACTCAAAGAAGTATACTGAGACCCACCAATCGGTGCACGGAAGAGAGAACATTTGTCACATTTTACCAATTTGTATTTTGTGTTTGTGTACTTGTTTAGATTTGGGTGTTTTAAAACATGTATATATAATATCAAGAAAGTTCTCATTGTTCTGATAGGAAGATAAGATGCCCGTGGGTCTATAGCCATCAGCGATGTCCTTTATTGGGAAAATTTCAGAGGAAGGGGAGATTATATTGCCTCCTAACTATTCCAAAACATACAGTTCTTTTTTTTTTTATTTAAAAGGGACCGCACCTTTAAAGACATAGTAAAGGTCTTGACCAACTTCTGGAAACACACATTTTTGTGTAATGTATCCTGTGATTTATAAATGGTACACAAAGGAAAAGGCTAATTAAACAAATGTTAAACTAATAATGAATTTTCTTCCCCAGTTTCTTTAATCCAGAGATTTTGTGGACATTTGGCTTAAATTTTATTTAGCAGTTTTAGTAATAAAAAGTCCGCAGAAATTCTACTTTAAAATGACAGTTTCTATACGGGAATGTATGTTCTAAGTATTCGGAACCCTGTTATTTAGACAAAAATCTACAAAAGAAATTATATTTGAATTGTTATTTTCGATTATTTTTTTCTACTATTTTTTTTGTTTTATAAGAACGGTTTATGAATGAATTTTTTTTTGTATTTGTTTTACTGGAATTATTTTGATGGCTGGGTTTATTTTTCTTTTAAAGAAGGTAGTGTTGAGGATGTTACATGCGGGTAAAAATTTTAAGACCAAGATTTTAGATGTTGGTAAAAATTGTAAGACTATCTTTTTCCTCGTTTGACGGCTTATTTATACACAATTTTTTTTGTATGTTGTGGCGTAAGCTGATACGCCCTTTTACGTGTGTTATGGCTAATTTTGTTTATGTTATCTAAGATACACTGCACACCTTTTAGCTATTTTGAGCCTTTTTACGAATTTAAAAAGAAAACTTAATAATGTCAATTTTATACAGGGAAAAATAAAATAATATATGTAAGATAAATAACAAAAAAAACGTAATTTAATAGAAAATAGCTTGACCTCGGATATGAAAGAATTCCAAGCTTAAGACGCTTCGCACTATTAATTGTGTCAATTTATTAATTTTTTTATAAATATTTTTAATAAAAATCTTACACAATATTATTTTCATTGTATCCATGTATTAAACCAATAATAAATTTTATTAATGTACTTGTAATTGTGATAAGATTATAAATATGTCGCATAAAGGGCCATTATCCGTGTCATTTGGATTGACCTCTAAAAAATAATTCAAATTAATAAATAAGAATTCCAAAGGTTGCCCGTTACACACTTTTAGATAATAAAGTATGTAGGAAATATTTTTAAAACAAGTTTGTTGATACAATATAAAATTAATTTTTTACTCAATTATGTTGTAGAATTGATTGTTTTACATATTTATAGTACAGATTTTTGAAAAACAAATTATTTCAAGCAACATTTCTGAAATTAAATTTAAATTGCTTCCATTATATTGATAGTTTTAACCTTAGGTTCATGGGCGTTACATTTCCGATTTATATTAAAAGTGTTACAATGGGGTACTTGCATGATTTTAGGTAAATGGGTCATTATAAACCTGACAAATAAATATTTAACCCGTATTTTTTATTTTTTTAAATCTGTATTCACCCTAAAATTAAAAAAAAAATCAAATCTGTAACGACTTAAGGTAGATCAGTTAAAAAAATATGCGAAAGATGGCGCCACTCTGATTTATCTGAATTCAGGTTACATCCGACAGTTTTCTATCATGTGTCAGTAATAAACCATTACCTACATCTCAATACTATAAACAAGGGGGAGTTAGCGTCAAAGTTACGTATTTATTCTAGTTTTTCAAAAACTATTAAAAATACCATTCTTGAACATTGTGACACAATAATTATAAGGAATTTTGTACTAATAATGTAAGAATATAGTGAATAAATAACGTCGATTGTAGCGCCATCTTCACAGAAATAGAGAATTCATGGATTTAAAAGTAATTACAGGATACTGTTTTCTCAGCTTCCTTAAGACGTCACACATATATTTAATATTCAAAATTAAGGGCACTGAACTTAAAAAAAAGCCTAAATAATATGCTCGTCAACAGGGGTAATAGACAAAATTAAGAGCACCGAACGGCAAAAAAATTCCTAAATTCTGGTCTATGCTCGTCAACAGGGGTAATAAACGTATTAAAGTAAAAAAAAATCAGAAAAAAAATTATGCAAGAACACCATTGGAATATTTAATTCTTCAAATTATTTTTACATTGATTTCAATATTTGTGATCTCTGAATCCACATTACGGATAGGAATATTATACTAAGAAAATACACAAATAACCAAGTAATATTTCTATGACATCTAAATCTTTCTGGAAAAAGAATGTTTTTAGAGATTGGCCATTTTAGATATGGATTATTTTTACCACGCGAAGAACTACATACTTAACTGTATTCATAGCCTAGTAAAATTAAGCATTCGGGTGGCAAAACCAGCAGTAAGCTATTTTATTGTTTTAATCGTTAAAGGACCATGAAAGACTGTAAAATTGCCGGAATCCACCAAAATTTCCTTGTGTAACAATAGACATCTTGGAAAATGCGTTTTCCTCTCTATCTCCGATCCTACTGGGTTCGATTTTCTTTTTTTAGGATTGTGGGGAAAACGATTTCCCACTATATTCATTAAGAAACATTTCCTGTAGCTGTAATAGGAAAAAAGTTATATGCAACCGAAAAAAAAATTATTCGACACACTTTTCAATGAGTAGGGTAGCCGGTATTTGTAAATAAACAATATAACGCTTTCGTCATAACCAGTTTTTTGCAGATAACTTTTTTCATACAGGAAATGTTTGTTATATTTTGTAATATAGATCGAGGTAGCAATATCTCAAAAAAATAATGATAAAATAATAATAAAATAATTATGAATAATGTTGTTACATATGTTAAAATTTGGTACAAAAAAAAATAAATCATAAAAAAACATCTACGAATTTAGTCTCGTCGACGACCCAAACAAACGGTATTTTATAAAGTTTATATTTTGTAATATAGATCGAGGTAGCAATATCTTTTTACAAAATATAAACTTTACGGTTTACACTTCTTCCATTCTTCTTATTGCTCATTTTACCAAAATAGCATTGGGCCGTCTACTAACTCTACTGGGCTATCAAGAGAAGCAGCCATTATGAGAACCACTTAAAAATAGAGTTCAAGTTGTCTTGATGTGGCTTATATTAAAATGATATGTTGATAAAAGTATTGCTTACCGAAAAGAGTTAAATTTTGTCAAGTGTATTGAAGAATTTGGCCTTAAATTGAATTTTTTACCAAGCGAATCTGATAAACCAGATGATGAAGAAATCCTAGCTGATTTTTTCTGATGTCCCTTTACCTCTTATTACATGCTAAAATATTTGACCCCTTTACCCTTTAACTTTGCTTTTTTTAAATATTTGGGCCTCGCTAAAGAAGTTTCACTCCAAAACACATTTAAAAAAAAATATATTTTTTTATGTACTTTAAGTTGCGGTTCAAATCGGACTAGAGATGTAAGTATATTATTTCTATTCACAATTAAAAAAGTTTATTTATATTCATGAACGAATTCCTCTATTGTATAATAAAACTAGTAATTAGAAGATAATTTTAAAAAATGTTTGAAGTAAAACAAAATTAGTACGCCTATGAAAGCACAATCGGTTTAGTATTTTTTGTTACTTGTTTTTTATAAACATGTCCAATTTAAAATAGAAATACTAAAGTACCTCTTTATGCCTTCCAAAGATTGTTTTGATAAATATGCTGGTGATCGGGAGATAAAATAACCTTTATCAAACAATCTAAAAGTATCCAAGGTTTACATATATATTAATTATACTTAATTTACTTACATAGTATCGATTTTTATATTTGAAAGGTTTACCTTGAGTAATTATGATCACATTAGAGAGATGGATTGTGTTGAAACATATTTTAAGAAAATGACTAAATAATGAATAAAATAACTTTTAGACTTTGATAATTTCAACAACTAATTATGTGAATGATATTGAAAAAAAGCGTGTGTAAAAAGAAAAAGTTTTAAAACATAATATAAAGTATAATTTCAACAATTTAATTTGCAGAATATTATTCAAATATGAAAAAATGAAACATTTATTATTTACAAACGAAAAATGAAAATTTTAATTATTTTCGCATTTTGATGAACTTGGGTTTGCCCCAACAATTTGAAGTAGATCTATCGGCCCGAGTCTTTGGATGCTTAACCTTTGTGACTGGTATAAAAAAACGGTCATTCACGATTTCGGCGCCAAACTACTTGCATCTTTAATCGCTTGCTCGATTTCGGCTCCACGCTACGGATTAGCACTAATGACTTCTTCTTCGTATAATCAGTTGTAAATCACAGTAGAAGGAAAAACCCAAATTTTTTAATAGCCGAAACAAGCGGTTCGAATTTGAATAATAATAATACTCGCCCCACATTTCACCCCCTTGCGAGTGAACTCCAGAAGCCAAAGGCTTGTGCGGGGAAGGGACGGCTATTATTTGCCGTGGCGCTCCGGGGCGACTTACTGAGGATTAATGGCGCCATTTGGTTATAGCTCTAGGAAAACCCGGAAAACCTCACCACCATCATCGGCACAGTGACACAGGGGGATTGAAAATCTAGGCTCCGCATTAGACATTAAATAAATTAATATTCAATAAGGTTTACCTATTCGAGCCAAGTATCTAACACTGAAATTTTTAAATTAAAATTTCACTGCCACATACGAGGCACGAACCCACGTTGGCTCTAGCATATAAACAGCCATAAATGAATATGACCGATAGCCAACGATCTGTGCCACCGAAACCCTTATGTAAATGACAAGGATGAACTATTTTATTTTGTTAAGTAAAAATCTTAAAAATCTATTTTCCTGTTTCATTTTATTGCTACTTTTATCTCATGTTGTAACTAAAAGAACGAATTAAAAATCTATTTTTATGTTTTTTATTAATAACTTTATTTCATTTTGTAAGTAAAAGAATTATAAATCTATTTTAGTGTTTTTTTGGAAATCCGCACAATCAAGAAAGAAAACAAGAAAGCAGTATTTTTCTGTACTACGAACATCCGCAATTTTGTAAGAGTGATAAAATATACTTGGAAGGTACATTCAGTTGTACTAAACATATTCCTTTGGTGTTTTGTTTACTTCCAGATAAAATGCAGGATACTTACAAAAATTTATTGTGTGCTTAAAAACCAAGTGAGGGTTTAAATCTAAATTCAAAAATGGTGGTAGCAGACAAGGCCGTCGCGTAGATTGTAAGCGTCCGGCGCGAGATTTTATCACCCCCCCCCCCCCTAACTACGTTTTTTATAATGTTATTCTTTGCTGACGGCCGTGGCGTACTGACTGAATGAGTCAGTAAATTGACATGAAAAAGTCAGTAAATTAATATTGATCGACTCTCACGCTCACCGTTACTGATAGCATCATCAACGTCATCTAAAAAATAGTGACTGGTTTGCATTTGGCGCAGTCTAATCCTTTTGTTTAATAACTAAAACATAGTGACTGGTTTGCATTTGGAGCAGCATATAGTTCTTAAAAAAAACAAAAAAATTGTGACTAGTTTGCAGTTGACTAATCTAGTCCATTTTTCTTTTTTTTAACTAAAAATAGTGGACTTATTTGCATTTGGCGCAGTCTAGTTCTTAAAAAAATGACTAAAAAATAATGACTTGTTTACATTTGACGCAATCCAGTCCATTTTTTAAATAACTAACTGGTAAGTATTTGGCACCTATGTTAAACGATCCCAGGCGCCTGCAGACTTTCAGACGAGCGCTCATTGTAGACTTTTAATGGCCATAACGAATAGTAGTATTGAGAGCGACTTTTTTTTATTGGTAATAATCTTGCTCAGCTGGGTGTTGCGAACATTTCAATATATAATTTTGGTCAAAATCCGAAAATCTCATAAAATTCCATTTGTTAATAAGAAAGTTTATGACATTCAGATTTTGGGTTAGAACTTTTTATCGAGTTGAGAGCGACTTTTTCTTGCATATTCTTGCTCATCTTGTTGTCGTGAGCATTTTGACATATGATTCGAGTGGAAAATCAAATATCTCATAAACTTCAATTTTCCCATATTATGGTAACAACATAAATTTCACGATGTTCTACATTCTAATTCTTAATATTTGAAATTAGGTACTTCGGAATCAAATAAGTAGAAAAATTTTATAATATTCAAGCAGACTTCGAAAAGGCAATTTAAAACGCTGCTGTTTCCGTATGGATATATGTGAAATTAATTGGATGCCGCTTCCACCTTCCCCGATCATGGTTTAAAAAAATTCAAAATTTGGGTTTAACTGCTGAATTCAAAGACCAAAATAGTGTATAAATAAGTGGTTTTTTTAAAGGTCAGTGAAGTTGGCACCCACTTTTGCGAATTTTCCAAACATTTTGTGTGCATTCGTTTGTCCATTATTGTCCACTAATTATTTTCGTTTGTACACCCTTCGTTCCAAAATGGTGGCCCAAAAACCTTTTTTTTTGCAAATTTTGATCTCGCCACCCACAAATTGCAAAAAAATAATTTCAACCGCACAGGTCGTTTGTTCTTTGTTTGTCGACCAATTAGTTTTGTTTGTTCATCCACCGGTTGATTATAATTAATTATATAAGTTTTAAAAAATTGTGATATTGTGACGTTGGCACATCCTTTTTTGAATTTTGAATTTTTTTTTCGTGTATTAGTTTGTTCATCGTTAGTCCACCTAAATTTTTTGTTTGTCCAAACACCATTTCAAAATCGACGATTTTGGTTTTATTTAATAAACACCTTAATTTTTAAAGATGGGAAAAACTTTTAAGGTTTTTTTATTGAAGATCAAATAGCGCTTAATATAGCCTATCCAATTTTTTAAAACAACGTTTCGTCTTTGAAGGGCCAATATCAACTATTTTTTTAATACGGACCTGTACATTTTATTTCATTTTTGAAATCCCCATTTTTTCATTATCCAACCATGTAGAATATTTAATTTTTGTACGTAATTTTTCTTTCTATTTACACTTAGTACGTTTTAATAGCATTCATAGTTTTTCTGTTACAGGGGTTAAACAAAAAATTATTTATTAAAATCTACAATTACCTGTTATTTTAATTAAAAAATATATTAAAATAATTTTAATACCAGTGAAAATAAAATAAAAAATTCTATAAGTGGGTTTTTAAAAAAAAATTTAAGCTAGAATTGTGACCTTGACAAAGGGGAGGCCAAAAATGAAAATTAAAAAAATCCTTATAGAGTGGTCTCTCTCTTTTCTCACAACCACAATTTGTTATCTAAATTTTTGAAAAAATTCACACCTCTAGAATATCTTTTTCTCTCTCTATCTGCACTTAGTACGTTTTAATAGCATCTATAGTTTTGTTGTTAGAGGGGTTAAACAAAAAATTATTTATTACAATCTACAATTACCTATGTTATTTTTTTTTTGATAAAAAATATATTAAAATTATTTTAATACCATTAAAAAGAGAGTAAAAAATTCTATAAATGGGAATTTTTTCAAATTTTTTAAACAAAAATTATGACCTTGAGAAAAGGGAGAGACCAAAATGAGAAAAAATATAGTTATGGTCTCTCCTTATTTTCACAACCACAAAATTTTATCTAAAATTTTGATAAAATTCACTTATATAGAATATTTTTTTCTCTTTCTATTAACATTTAACACGTTTTAATAGTATCGATATTTTTTGTTACAAGGGTTAAACAAAAAATTATTTATTAAAATCTACAATTAAGTTATTTTGTTTAATTAAAAAATATATTAAAATCTATTTAATACCATTAAAAAGAGAATAAAACATTCTATAAATGGGAATTTTTTCAAAATTTTTAAGCAAATATTGTGACCTTGAGAAAAGGGAGAGACTAAAATGAGAAAAAATATTGTTATGGTATCTCCCTATTTTCATTCCATTTTCACTGAAAATATTTATAAATAAAATTGAAAATAAAATTTATTTGAAAATGTTATAAAATCATTTGTCTGTTCTTGTCCAGAGAATTTAACCACATGATAATTCGCTTTTTGCCCTTCGTTTTGAAATGGTGCTTGGACAAACAAAAATCTTAGGTGGACAATCTTGGACTAATGATGAACAAACCAATGCACGAAAAAAAATTTCAAAATTCAAAAAAGGTGTGCCAACTTCATAATATCACAAATTTTTAAAACTTATATAATTATAATTAACCGGTGGATGGACAAACAAAACTAATTGGTGGACAAACGTGGACAAACAAAGAACAAACGACCTGTGCGGTTGAAATTTTTTTTTGCAATTTGTGGGTGCCGAGAGCAAAATTTGCAAAAATAAGTTTTTGGGCCACCATTTTGAAACGAAGGGCGGGCAAACGAAAATAATTAGTTGACAATAATGGACAATCGATGGACAAACGAATACACACAAAATCTTTGGGAAATTCGCAAAAGTGGGTGCCAACTTCACTGACCTGTTTTAAATAGTAATATTTTCAATTATTGTTTTCGGCATTATTTCATTTTAAATAAAATCAAATTTAAACAGATTCACGAACAGGTACACAGTGCCAGTTTCTCGGGCTAAACGATAATTATTAAAAAATTGTCAATATTTTTTGTATTAGGGATACAAAATTATATTTTTGTTAAACGAATAAAAATTTGTTGCTCAACATAACTTGTGTTAAATTAGCAATAAAAGCCAGCATAATATTTCCAAAAATAAAAAATAATTCTACCCTCATATAAAATTGTGTCGCCCCAAAACTTCCATGACGAGTATCCAGAGACGAATACTTTTTCAGATATTGAATGTTAAAGTTTCAATTCAATTTTGACGGATCCGAATAGATTTTCAAGTGCTTTCTAATGACATATTGCAAGTCAAATTCCGTGACATATTGCTTGTGTCATTTTTTGACAGTGACCCTTCCGTATAAAAACTAATGGGTCCTTCCGATGGATAACCGAAAGCCATATACCAACTTTCAGCTTAATCGGATTAAGCGTGTGGCTTCTATCGTGGAAGAATACACACAGACAGACATATACTTCCATCTTATTCGTCTCAGGGGAGCTCAAAATGGATATTTCCATCTTTATCTCAAAAAAATTTTTAAGCTCGTTCATAATACTTTTCCTTCTCATATGGTCGGGAAAGTAAAAGGTATAAACAAAATTATTAAATTTTAAGAGTGAAAAGTACCCTAACCCTAAAACATTTTGTTTTAATATTTAGGGGAAAACCATCTTTTGTTTTTAAATTTTTTTCATATTTTGATTGTTTATACAATTCTACACAAAATATAAAAAAATTGAAAATTTGGGAGGCAACCCTTTTTCATTTTTTTAAATTAAATTCAATGTAGCGCGTTTCAAACAAACTCCAATTTCTATTTTCAAAATTTTTCTTCAGTTTGATTATTTATACAATGTGCGGTACTTACAATGTCCGACTGTTCCAGCGATAACTCAAGAACATTTTCAAGATTTGAAACTCGGTTTTTAACAATCGATAGATGGTCACCTTAGCTTCCCCACCTATTATTTTCAGTGACGTTAGTCCGACGTCTGTCCGTAGCTGTTACCTTTTTTCCCAAAATGTATGATCATTTTCAACTATTATTACATCTTTTAAATATTTCTTAAAATTTCATAAATTTACATGAGCTAATAAAAGTTTCAACCCTTTTATAACCCTACATTGTCCAGAAAAATAGAAAAATTATTTTCAATGTTTAAAAGTATCACTAGCAAAATATTAAAAGTACCATAAACAAAATAAAGTTTTGTTTTATTTTATTCATTCTACAGAGATACATCCCCAATATTAGTAAAATACAATATTTATGTGATTATATATAGTAAAAGTACTAAATTTAGATTAAAAGAAAAAAAAACAGTAAAATATATAGCAAGATGAAAATACTACACGAATTATAATTTTCACTTAAAATATACATAAGTTCAACATATTCAAAATAAATATATGTAAAAAATAAATAAAAATGGAAATTTATAAGAATTCTTAAAATTATTGAAAAATTGGTTGAAAAAATCCACATTTATGTTATTTGCATTCCGCATTTTTTAAAGGATTTTGAAATGTAGAAATTGATCTTGTTCCAAAATGCTTCACTTTCAGACCAATATTGTGCAGAAGATCAGGACAGGCAATTTCACCGGATAGCAACTTGTATAAAAAAAACAAAGATCCGCTCGTGTTCTTCTATTTTCAAGTCTTTCAATATTTATTTTGGAGAATAAATTTGTAGAGTTAACGTGATATTTGACTATAGGAATATTTAGTTTATATGCTGAATATCTTAAAAATTTATGCTGTATTGTTTCAACCACATTTACATAAATGTTATAACAAGGATTCTAAACAATCGATGCATATTCCATATTTGAATGAATAATTGCACAATAAATGATTTTTAATGACATCAAATACAAATCTTGTGTAGTCCTCTGGGCATATCCTAATTGTTTTCATTGATTTATTTATTATATGTAGGGAGAAAGTAAGCGTACTGTCCATTTGAATAATAAGAAATTTTATGTCATCCACCTTTGTTTAAGTCCATTTCATTAATGGAATATGGAAAGCGGAAGTCATTGTGGGATCTTTTAAAGTAAATAGAGAAACATTTGTTTAGGTTGGGGTTCATACCATTCAGGTTACACCAACGTACAATGTTATTAAGATCATTTTGTAGTATAAGGCTTCCTTGTTTTTTATGATTTTGTATATTTTCAATGTTGAAGAATATCGTCACCACTAACCAAAACTACACTTTTTAAAACACTCTACGTACGTTTCGCTAACTACGTTAGCATCATCAGGAGTCGATAATAAACTAAATATTAAACCTACGATCTAGCTATTTATACCTACCACCTTCACTCATGAATGCGATTCGGCGCTAAGTGCGGAGGCTTTCTTCAATCATTTGGAAAAAGCCCGCCAACCTTATCTAATTAAACTGTATAGTGGACTAAATGGAATAGGTCCTTTGTCTTTATTTAAACTATTTTTACATTTAATTATTTCAACACTGTCAAATGCATCCAACAACCTTTTGTTGGGTACATTTTACATTATCCTCACTAATTTTATGATTATGACAAAAAGCATGTTCAGCAACAGATGATTTCTCTGTGCGACCGTATTTCAAATGTACCATGTGCTCTTTAAATCTAGTTTGTATAAATCATTTAGTTTGTCCAACATACTTTTTGTCACAATCAGAACAATTTATTTCGTAGATTCCACTGTTTTCCAAATGACTTGTTTTATTTTTTATGTTGTTTAATATACTTTTCAAAGTGTTGTTTGATTGAAAAACTACTCTCAAGCCTGATTTGTGTAACCCTTTAGTGAGGTATGGGTTATATGGCAGAGAAACAAACTTCTCAGCCTGTTTCTCATGTTGGAAAAAAGTGGTATCCATTAAGTTTTTCTTAAATGTATTGCGATTAATTAATCAATCAAACAACACTTTGAAAAGTATTTTAAACAACCCAAAAGATAAATAAGTAATTTGGAAAAAAGTGGAATCTACGAAATAAATTGTTCTGATTGTGACAAAAAGTATGTTGGACAAACTAGAAGATCTATACAAACTATATTTAAAGAGCATATGGTACATTTGAAATACTGTCGCACAGAGAAATCATCTGTTGCTGAACATGCTTTTTGTCATAATCATAAAATTAGTGTGGATAATGTAAAATTACTTAAAACTGTACCCAACAAAAGGTTGTTGGATGCATTTGAAAGTGTTGAAATAATTAAATGTAAAAATAGTTTAAATAAAGACAAAGGACCTATTCCATTTAGTCCACTATACAGTTTAATTAGATAAGGTTGGCGGGCTTTTTCCAAATGATTGGAGAAAGCCTCCGCACTTGGCGCCGAATCGCATTCATGCGTGAAGGTGGTAGGTATAAATAGCTAGATCGTAGGTTTAATATTTAGTTTATCATCGACTCCTGATGATGCTAACGTAGTTAGCGAAACGTACGTAGAGTGTTTTAAAAAGTGTAGTTTTGGTTAGTGGTGACGATATTCTTCAACATTGTTGAAAACCAAAGGTTCCAAATTCCCAATTCAAGTTGTATATTTTCAAATCACCAAAGAACTAATACTTTCACTAAAATCATTTACAAACAAGATTTAATACCAAGGGACAACAGTGACTTCCTTGTGGTACACCAGAGTGGACTTCAATTATGTTAGAAATATAGTTTTATAGTCTTTTAAAAAACTCCTCACCTAATTTAGTAAGTTACCAAATGCCGCCAATTTTGATATTAATAACTCATGATGAACTCTGTCAAAAGCCTTTGAGAAGTCAGTGTAAATCGAAAGGCCTTTATTCACAATCGTATATGTAATAGATCAATTACACTTTTTAAAGGTCGGAAAAAAAGCTATTACAAACTTTAATTCCTGCCCATGGGTGGGAAGTGATATCTGTCACTTCCCGCCGGTGATCCGGATAGATTTCTTTATACCTATCATATAAGCAGATAGAGATACATAGTATTATTAGTTACAACAATAAAGTAAGAGACTTTAATAAACTATACGAATTTCCAAAACCTATTTTATTTGTTTTAATGTTAATCGTAATGTTTTGTGACTATAATTTGTCATTTTCCTTTTTTCATTTTTTTTAAATTGATAGTACAAAAATAAAATGTCATGTAATATCTAAATGCCAAATTATTTTAATTTCAAAGAAAACTTGACTAGAGTATTTTAATACACATGTCACATAGTCACGTTTAAAATTAATAACTATATATTTTTTTGAAATTATATGTTAAAATAAAATTATTGTGAATAAAATAGTATACAAACCATGGCGAAAACGATCATTCCTGTCTCGGGCAATAGATCACCTTGGCCCGAGCGCCTCGGTGATCTATATTTGCCCTCAACAGTAATGATACATTTCCCGCCTCGGTATGTAATCTACTATTAATATATCATTCTCGTACATAAGTAAGTTAGTTGCCGTTGATTTTTCCTTACTGAAACTATGTTGCTGATCTATAATTAGATTTTTACACTCCCAAGATAAAAAAACTTCTAACAAGAGAATCAAATAATTTAGGTATGTAAGACTGTAAGCATATACCTCTATAATTTTTAATGTTGTCCAAATCTCCTGTTTTAATTATGGGTCTGACGAAGCTATATTTCCAGTATCCAGGAAATTCTGCTGAATCAAGAGAAATGTATTTTTTTAGAAAATGGGAAGGTATGCCATCAGGACTACAAGAAAGATTATTTTCAGACTAGGAATTCCAGTGAATACATCACCCTGTGATAAGCTAAGGCTATGTACATTAATTATTTTACTATAATTAAGTTAAAGTACAAAACAATTTGACTTGGTATACACAGAAGAAAAGCTTTCCGCAAATAAATTAGCAATATCAAAGCCATTTTTGCTTTTTTTATCATTCAGGTACATGTTGTCGGAAAACTCACACATTATCTTAGCACTAGTAAATCGTCAAAATGACCCAAGATCTATTGATAAATTAGTCTCTATATGTTGTAAATAACTATGATAGGATTGTTCAGTTATTGTTTTACATATAGTTCTAAGATCTGTGAATTTCAGATATGCACTATTACCATCAGTTTGCTTCTACAGTTTATGTATTTTCTTCTTCTCAAATATGCATTTCTCCACTTCATGGCTAAACCAAGTGGAGAAAGACTTTCTAATTAATTTGATAGGTACAAGATTTAGTGGTGAATAAAGAACTTCATAGAACTGTTCAAGAACAAAATTAATATCAGTTTTATAAAGAGCGTTTACCCAATGCAATATAATAGTTTAAATCATTATAGTCGGCTCTCTTGACATCATAAATTACTTCCTCGTGTAGTAAAGATGCTATTTTATGAGCTAATTGAATGTCAAAAGTAAATCCATTATGATGTATAACTATTGTGACGTAGCAAATCAATAGCAGGTTTTACATAAATATCACTCAAGTTTCAAAATAAAAGATCTAGGTACACTCCAGTACTATTTGGAACCTTAATCTGTTGGAAGAAGTTGAGATAGCTGAATGTTTCGTACAATGTAATTGCTGTGGAATTTAAAGGACACTGCACACTAACACCTAAGTAACCATTTTCCACCCAGCTTCCGGAACGTTGTAGTCACCAGCAATAATAAACGAATGGTTAGGATACTGTCTTTTCATATCCTCGGCATCATTAACATGTTGAATATATTTATCGATATTTGAGTTGTGAGAGATATAAATACCACCTACAACTTTGTCAGAACCTCGTTGTAATATATATATAAAATTGTCGTGTCGCTGACTGACTGACAATCAACGCACAGCCTAAACCAGATGTGATAAAGACGTGAAATTTTCAGGGTAGTTTCCTTTGGTAGTGTAGGGGAGCACAAAGAAAGAAATTTTGAAAATTCGCATTTTAAGGGGTTCAAAATTGGGGTTAAACAAATATTGATCCATTAGTTTTTGTACGACATATGTCAAACGGAAGTGTCACAATCAAAAAATGGCAGATGCGATATCTCACGGAATTTGACATGCAATATGTCATTTGAAAGCCCTTGGAAAACTCTATTCAGAATAGTCGAAATTATTTCTCCAACTTTCAGCTGTCAAAAAAAAAAATTTTAAACTTTAACATTAAATGTCTGAAAAAGTATTAATTCGATTGAGCTGAAATTTGGTATGTATGTTTGGGTTAGCCGCCGGAAGAACCCATTAGTTTTTGTACGATATCTGTCAAACGGAAGTGTCACTATCAACAAATGACAGATACAATATGTCACGGAATTCGACTTGCAGTATGTCATTTGAAAGCCCTTGAAAAACTCTATTCAGAACAGTCAAAATTATTTCTCCAACTGTCACCTGTCAAAAACACAAAAATCGGTTGTGTCGCCCTAAAACTTTCCCTTAGAGTATCCACGAATACTTTTTCAGATATTTTTAACATTTTTTACAATTTCTTTAAACAGTTTTCAAACTTGTTTGATTTTCTTAGAATTTTCATCATTTTTTAGCTCATTTTGTGTATTTTTTGCATATGTTTGTATTTTTTTTGCATTTTTTTCCATTTTTTTTTTCATTTTTTTTTTATTTTTTGGGATTTTTTTGCATTTATAACGTTTTTTAGCACGATTTTAATTTTTTCAGCATTTTTCGACTTTTTTTTAGATTTTTTGGCATCTTTTTGCATTTTTTTTTAATTTTTTAGAATTGTTTGCACTTTTAGCATTTTTTAATGTTATTTTACTTTTTTTGACTTTTTTTAGATTTTTTGGCATTTTTTTTGAATTTTTTTTTCATTTTTAGCATTTTTTAGCATTATTTTACTTTTTTTCAGCAGTTTTTAACTTTTTTTTTAGATTTTTTTTTTTGCATTTTTTAACATTCTTTACAATTTCCTTTATTACTTTTTTAACTTTTCAGTTTTTTTAGAACTTTTAACATTTTTTAGCTCATTTTTTGCTTTTCATGTATTATTGTGCATTTCTTTGTATGTTTGTATTTTTTTTGCATTTTTTCCATTTTTTTTTTTTCGTTTTTTTGCATTTTTTTTTGGGATTTTTTTTTGCAATTTTAGCGTTTTAGCATTATTTTACTTTTTTTAGCATTTTCTTTACTTTTTTTTAAAATTTTTTTGGCATTTTTTTAAACATTTTTTACAATTTCTTTTATATTAACACTTTTTAACTGTTTTTGCTTTTTTTATAGAATTTTTATCATTTTTTAGCTCATTTTTTGCTTTTCATATATTGTTGTGCATTTCATTGTATATGTTTGTATTTGTTTTGCATTTTTCCACTTTTTTGTTCGTTTTTTTTATTTTTTTTTTCATTTTTTGGTTTTTTTTGCATATTTAGCGTTTTTAGCATTATTTTACTTTTTTTCAGCATTATTAACTTTTTTTACTTTCCCGTGAACGAGCTAAAAAAAAATTTAGAGATAAAGATGGAAATATCCATTTTGAGGTCACCTGAGATGATTAAAACCATTTCCAAGTGGAAGTCTGTCTGTCCGTCTGTGTGAATTCATGGGTTACTCGTCGGAAGAACCCATTAGTTTTTGTACGACATCTGTCAAACGGAAGTGTTACTATAAAAAAATTATAGGCGCAATATGTCACAGAATTTAACTTGCAATATGTCATTTGAAAGCACTTGAAAAATTCTATTCATAACAATCAAAATTATTTCTCTAATGCCCGGTTTTATAAAGTAGAGTTAAATATCTCGAGTTAACCCGAGAATTAAGACTCTGGTTAAAATGCAAAGATCAGTGTCAGTCGGGTACAACATAACCTTACATTTTTTTAAATTTTCTATAGATTAGTCGTTAGTGACGTGTTCAATAATATCTTCGGTTGACTATTTAGATAAACGGAAACGCGATATGAATTCTTTATCATTCCAGTAATCTAAAGTCTATTCTAACTCTAAAAACCCTATGTGCATCGTGTATTTGAATAATATCTTCCTCATCATCTGTTATAGGAAGTTATCAAAAATTTCAAATAAATTTTAGACTTCATCATCTAATTAATTTTTAAATGTTTTGGATAATATATTATATACTTTATTTATTTTTAAATTATCCATTAAAAAACAGTAAAACAATTTTTGACCATAGAAAAAAATTTTTGCATATTTTATTTTGACATAACTTTTCATCGCATCACAATTTAAGCATTTTGCGCATGACAACCGCTAAACTCCGGAGTTAACCCGATCCAAATGGTGGGGCAAGGTTAACTCGTACCCTGATTTATAAAACGCTGTATCACTCACCGGTCACCGAGTTAACTCTTGGGGCAGGGGTAACCCGAGCTTATAAAACCGGGCATAAATGTTACCTGTCAAAAATAAAAAATGTCAAAATTTGAAACTTTAACATTAAAAATTTAAAAATGTATTCGTGTATACCCGTCCGGAAAGTTTTGGGGCGACACAACCAATTTTTTTATTATTTGTCTCCAAGTAATTTAATTAGAAATAGGAGAGAAAGTATAAATTATTTATCTCAAATCAATTTTATCAAAAACTGAAGTACATGTTTGTTTATTTATCAAAGGACCAATTTTTAAGCGCATATTTTAAAAAATATATTTCTTTATTAGAATCTACGTACCAATTTTCAAACGTCTATCACCGGTCATAGTTTTCGAAATATTTAATATTCAATACAATATTTATCACAGAGTTTAAAAAGTAGGGGAAGGAAACAGATATAAGAAGGAAACTTTTATTTATTCCAACATCAACGCGGCCGAAGTCGCGGGCAAAATCTAGTTCAGCATAACACTGTTCAATCTGTGAATGAGGTATAATAATTTAATGGAATTTTTAAGTAAAAACAATCAATAAAGATCTTTAGGTTTCTGAGAAAACCTCCATTCATCATCCCTTTAATTAGGCATTTAGAAGTAAATTGATAATAAAATAATATTAACGTTTATTATTCGCGCACAAAAGTAACCAATAAAATAGTTACAACGTTGATAAATACATAGTATGTATTCTTATAAAAGGTATTTTTAAAACACTTTTATTTTCTTCTCGTAATGCGTAGATAGTTTCAGTGGTCAGTTATTGTATTTTTGTTCTGGTTGTGATTGATTATAATCTGAGTTTTGTCGAATTTTTAAATTTTTGGAAAACCCAGGATTTCATTTCAAAACTAGATTTCAATATGAAAAAAAATATAAATAAACTTTTAATATTAGGTTATAAGCTGAAACTCACAGATAACAAGTCTATGGCCACGGTTATTTTGACAAAAACCCAATAATTTTCAAAACTTTTATACAAGCGGGGTACCGCCTAAATGCAATTTAATTAGGAATTAAAGGATTAAAATCTGAAATTATGATCTTATTTTTAATTATATTCAATAGGGCATATAACTTTCAAATAAACTTTTATTTATTATAGGTATATATTGTGATTTGTATTTTAATTTATGAAAATTAACTAGTGTTAAAGAAGTGTAGTGGTGACTCTTCAACCTATTCAAGTAAAAAACTATACATTAGGAATGTCTGTTATACAGGGTGTTTTTTTAAGTTTCCACCCCCGATTTAGGCTTACCCAATAATTTTTGGCAAAAATGGCGAGACACGTCGATTTTTGATTTGAGGGGGACAAAATTTTTGATAACAAACATCACTCTAAGGTCAACCCCCTTCACCCCGCGCCCTTCAACTTTAAAATTTAAATAGGGAATATACCACGTGTAGCACATCAAGGAAAAGGTAATTCAATGCAGAATTCAAATCATTAAGTTTAATTTTTTTACTACCCCCCTGAACAGAAATACTCTCGCACAATAACTTTTGAGAAAAATACTGAGACACGTCGACTTTTGATTTAAAGGAAACGAAATTTTTGACAAAATTTGTCGCTCTACCTTAACCAACTTCACCCCCACCCCGTAACATGAAAATTTGAATGGGCGATACACCATGTGTGGCACATCAGAGGAAAGGTAATTCAATGCAGAATTCAAATCATACCCTTTGTCCACTGCTAGGACAAAAAAACATTACATAATTTGTATCAATAATGTTATCAGTTTATTGTTAGGTATTTAAAAGAAGGTAAAAATAAAAAAAATTACAGCAATTGCTCAAAATGTTGTCCATCGTGTGCTAAACAAAAGTCAAGTCTGTCTTGGAATTCTTGTCTAACATTTTGAAAAAATTCCCTAGTAATGGATTGACATTCTCTTACAATTCGTACCCGAAGGTCATCAATAGATAATAATAATAATAATAATACTCGCCCTACATTTCACCCCCTTACGAGTGAACCCCAGAAGCCAATGGCTTGTGCGGGGAAGGGATGTAGGTTTAGTTTTGTAAATTACTGACTTTAGGTGACCCCAAAGCCAGAAATCACAAGGAGTCAAATCTGGAGATCTCGCAGGCCATTCTATTGCTCCTCTTCTACCGATCCAACGTTGTGGGAAATGGTCATCTAGCCATTGTCTGACTGGTAAATGGTAATGAGGACCAGCCCCATTTTGTTGAAAATGTAATAGATTTTCATCTAGAGCATGATTTCTTACTTCATCTACCTGATTTTCAAGCTCCTGAGTAATTAGCGGGTCAACGGTCATTTCTAGCATTTCTAGGTATTTTTGACCAGTTAAATTCCCATCTACGAATAATGGCCCAATAATTTTATCGCCCAATATGCCAGCCCAAACATTAAGTTTTTGAACATGTTGAGTATGCCCTTCAACAAAAACATGAGGGTTGTTGTCACTCCAGTAACGACAATTATGTTTATTCACAAACCCGTCAAGAAAAAATGTGCACTCATCCAAAAAACAAATATTTTGAACTATACGGGGTGTGTTATCAATCAATGCGAGCATTTCCTCACAAAATTGAACTCTTCTATCCGGATCATCTTCATGAAGTTGCTGATGGATTTGCATCTTGTAAGGTCGATATTTAACTGCCGTCCTTTTTTTATTTACTACAGATCCAGTTTCCTCAAACTTCATAACAAGTTTTCTAATTGCAAACCAGGATGTTCTTCATTAAAAAGAGTAGCAGCTCTTCTCGAACATCTGTTCGCGCAGCCGTAAATGAAAATGATTTCAATTCTCTGTGCTCTAGTGTAGATCATTTTCAATGTTTATTTGATAAATAATTTTAAACAAGTGAGTTTATAGGTTGGTTTTTGCCAACGGTACTCTTATTTTTTGTAGAAACAAAAAGTGAATTGCTGATAATTCAGAAAAATAAACGAACACATTCAGAATTGTAAGAGAACCTCAATAAATTAATTGATAGGGAAATTTTTCAAAATATTAGACAAGAATTCCAAGACAGACTTGACTTTTGTTTAACACACGATGGACAGCATTTAGAGCAATTGCTGTATTTTTTTTTATTTTTACCTTCTTTTAAATACCTAACAATAAACTGATAACATTATTGATACAAATTATGTAATGTTTTTTTGTCCTAGCAGTGGACAAAGGGTATGATTTGAATTCTGCATTGAATTACCTTTCCTCTGATGTGCCACACATGGTGTATCGCCCATTCAAATTTTCATGTTACGGGGTGGGAGTGAAGGGGGTTAAGGTAGAGCGACAAATTTTGTCAAAAATTTCGTTTCCTTTAAATCAAAAGTCGACGTGTCTCACTATTTTTCTCAAAAATTATTGTGCGAGAGTAAAGTGAGGGTAGGAAAAAACACCCTGTATATCTGTTCGGGGGGGTAGTAAAAAAATTAAACTTAGTGATTTGAATTCTGCATTGAATTACCTTTTCCTTGATGTACCACACGTGGTATGTTCTTTTCTTTTCACTCGTGAGACACGATCTATAAAACCTGTAAATTGTATAATTTGGAATTGAGATCACATTATTTCCAATGTCAGCGGCCAACCAAGTTTCTGTTATAATAATTACATCATATAAACATTGTAGGACGGAATTCTTGAAATAGATGAAGCTTGACTGCCAACATTTTGATAATACCAGGACACACATACTTTTTGTTTATAGGTTGTAAGGTTTGATAATCTTATCGAACCGCTCATGTATATTTTATTAGTATTTGGTATTTATTTAACCACATTATATTTATAGTAAGTCACAAAAAAAAATAGATAATAGTCACAGTTACACACTTACTTAGTTATACGAGACATCAAAATTTCATTAAAAAATACCTTGATATAGTTATTTAAATTAATATTAGTTAACAAAACTAAACAGATTTAAAATTATAAATGTTGAGGCATATAATAGGGCAGTGAGCATGTTCTAAACCCTACGATCCAGGTTCAAACAAAACGGGTATTAGGCACCGTACTTAAATAATACAGGGTGTTCCGATATTCGACCGACAACGCTTTACAGGTGATAGCCCTTGACAAATGATGAAAAATGAGTTAGATACATAAGCCCTTAAGATTCTTAGTTTACGAGATACAGCTGGTTAAAGTTGAAAAATTATAATCATTTTTTTGTGATATTTCACCTACCGTTTTAAATTATGGGTAGTGGCAACTTCAGCCCCCCTATTTTATACGACACTGTATGAACCGATTTTTTTCATTTTATTTAAAGCTTTGGTTATTTATGTTACAAAAAGTTAATAACTTTTATTGCGCTAAAATCAACAATTTTGGAGGTATTTGACTTTGAAGAGAAGATATTTGACGATTTAGGAAATTTTTGTTCAAACAACCGTACTGCCTTTTTTTCATATAATAATAACATGTCGATCATTTCTTCAAAGGAAAAGGTCACCGTGTCAAAAAAAACTTCAAGAACATTGGAAAATAGGTACAACCAAAATATGTATCAAATGCAACAAGCAAAGAAACGACATGTCTACTATATTTTTCAAAACTTACTTGTCACTGATCCAATATGCTATTCTCGAAGTTTTTTATTTTTATTTTCGAAACAATGAGCTTTTCTTTTGAAGAAATGACCGATATGTTATTATTATATGGAGAGGTCTAAAAAAACTAAAGAATGGCAGTAAGGTTGTACGAACAAAAATGTCCTGGTCGCCGAATACCAAACTTTTGCTAGCATTGAAAGAAGATTGCGGGAAATTGGTAATTTAGTAATTAAAAGGAATAATGCAGGAAGGCAGAGAACAACAAGAAGTGTGTTCGCATCGAAGAAGCTATATTAAATCATATTTCTGTTAACCCCTCATTAAGTACTAGAACCATAGGTAAAAAATTGAATATGAAGAATAACATCGTATGGAGAATTTTACGAGAACAACTGCAACGGCCTTATAAATATACTAAGTAAGATACAAGCATTAGAACCACAGGATTATCCAAAACGAGTAGAATTTTCTAACTGGTTTGATGAACAAAGTCGTGAGAATCGTAATTTTTCAAAATTTATATTGTATACCAATAAAGCAAAATTTACATGGGAGGGAATTTTTAATTCCAGAAATAGCCACGTTTGGGATAAGGAAAACCACCTTTGTAAACAATTGTTAAAACGGAAAATAATATTGGCTAGAATACAGGCCGCTACAACAGTATGACCCAACAGTTTTTCAAAGGGTGTGTTTTGACATGAGAAAACGTTGTGGAGTGAAGGGTCAACATTTTGAACAGTTGCTATAAATTTAATTTATAACAGTTTTTTGTATTCTTATTCCTCACTAATTATAACAAAATTTCCTTTAATTAAAATATCTATTTATGCCAGTCAAAAAACAGGTACTGAAATTTCCTATCACATAATAGAATACGGTCCTGTATATTTAGAACATCTGTTTATTGTAAATGAAAAAATCCAGATTTAACATCGGCGATAGAAAAGACGAATTGTATACTTCTCTTCAAAGTCAAATATCTCCAAAATTGTTGATTTTAGCGCAACAGAAATAACTTTTTGTAACATAAATAACCAAAGATTTAAAATAAAATGGAAAAAAATCGATTTATACAGTGTCGTAAAAAATAGGGGGGCCGAAGTTGCCACTACCCATTATTGTGCGCCACTGGATGACGTACGCCAAGCATATTTTTTGTTAAATTTTCAAGCTTCCAAAAAGTAAATTGACTGCCAAGTTTGAACAAAAAATTTAAAACGGTAATTGTAATATCACAAAAAAATGATTTTAATTTTTCAACTTTAACCAGCTGTATCTCGTAAACTAAAAATCTTAAGGGCTTATGTATCTAACTCATTTTTCATCATTTGTCAAGGACTATCACCTGTAAAGCGTTGTCGGTCGAATATCGGAACACCCTGTATATTTGAAATTAATAGAAGACATTTTATTTTAATTAAAGTGCTCTAGATATTCATTTACAGAGTAGAAACAAAATCGCAGCATGAAGTATTTAAGAGATTTTTAAATTTGTTTAAAATAGCTTTTTTGAATTCATCTGGTAATATTGTAGAGATTAAGATGTAATGATATTTTTTTAAGATTTAATTAAATGAAAACGTTTATTTCTAAAATTCGTACCAAATATGATGTTGTGTTCATGTACATCAGAATTTTTTTCTAAAACATTTCTCATTTTATGAATCTCCACTAGGAACATAAGAAATAAAAAAATCGGTTGTGTCGCCCCAAAAATTTCCCGACGAGTATCCATGAATACTTTTTCTGATATTTAATGTTAAAGTTTCAAATTTTGACACTTTTTATTTTTGACAGATGACAGTTGGAGAACTAATTTTGACTGTTCTGAATAGAGTTATTCAAGGGCTTTCAAATAACATATTGCAAGTCAAATTCCGTGACATATTGCACCTGTCATTTTTTGATAGTGACACTTCCGTTTGAGAGATGTGGTACAAAAACTAATGGGTTCTTCCGACCGATAACCCAAACCCATATACCAAATTTCAGCTCAATCGGATTAAACGTGTGGCCTCTATCGTGGAAGAATATACACAGACAGACAGACAGTCTTTTATCTGGAAATGGCCTTAATCATCTTTATATATATTTGCATCTTTATCTCGAAATTTTTTTTAGCTCGTTCACAATACTTTCCCTTCTGGGATGTGGGTCGGGAAAGAAATAGGTAGAGGCAATCTCCTAAATTTGATAAATAAATTTTGATAAGGTTCCCGGAATCCAACATTACACTGCAATCTTATGGCTTTCTTTTGTAGTTTGAAAATGTCTAAAGCAGCAGAAGAGGTTCCCCATAAGGCAACACCATCTATAATATAAGCTGCAAATTCCTGACTAACTGAGTGACTGACGTAGAATCAACGTACAGCAAAATCTACTTGACCCAGAGACTTGAAATTTTGAGAATATATTCTGTTCATAACAAAGACATCCACTAGGATTTTGGGAAATTTAGATTTTAAGGGGTAGAAAAGGGCGAAAAACTGTGGCTTACATATAATAAATATATCTGTACAGGGTGATTCACGACCGACGCCACGGAGTTTTATGGCAAAATGGCATATATTCGTTAACGTTTTTTTGTGGTGGTATTATGTAAGTCAATAAAGATTACCTTTTAAAAATATTTTAAAAACAAAAGTGTCATGCCAAAGTTATGTTTTTTAAATGGAACACCCTATATTTTTTACATTTTTAGATTAGTCCTGAAAAGCTGATTTCAAAAACCTATTACACTTATATTATAAAATTAATAGTTTTGAAGTTATTGATAATTGAAAATCGCATTTTTTCAACTCTAAATGATTGCAACAGTCAAACGACATAAAATCGGATAAAACGGCTTACAAGTCCCTATCTTAACTTATTAGGTTTGTTCCAACACGCCGAAAGACCGTCACCGTACGGCCACGCACAATGGCCGTTGATAAAAGTTATTCCAACCCGATTTTCTTGGGTGTTCCAGACTGTTCCAACCAAACTCGTGTTCGTGTTTTAACATGCGCATTTAGCAACTTGTCAGCGAATTTTGAGCTGCTCCATGTCATCTTCCATCTATCGAAGATTCTGCTCCTGTTACTCATTTGATTTGTTTTATTGTTTTTTGATGTTTATTAAGTTGCGTTTTTATAATTTTTATTGATTCTTATGATCGTTTGATCTAACAAATAAGTAAACATGAGTGACAATGTATATTTGCAACGAGAACAATCTCAAAAAGGTTTCGAAACGATGCAGAAATTCGTGTTGGAACAAACCTTTTGAGTTCTACTTGGTGTCATAAGAATAAAATGTATACAGGGTGATCAAAATATGCGTACTTTTGATCACCCTGTATACATTTTGTTCTTATGCCACCAAGTAAGAGGGACATGTAAGCCGTTTTATCCGATTTTATGTCGTTTAGCCGTAGCAATTATTTAAAGTTGAAAAAATGCGATTTTCAATTTCCTATAACTTCAAAACTATTAATTTTATAATATAAATGTAATAGTTTTTTGAAATCAGCTTCTCAGGACGAGTCTAAAAATATAAAAAAATATAGTGTTCCATTAAAAAAAATGTGACCTGTATATTTATAAATATTTTTTTCTAATTTTGACATATAAAGTGACACTTTTTAAAACTGACAGACGTTATCAAACGTTTTACTTTGTGTAACTAATTACATAAAGTAAAATATTATGTAACTGATGACGAAAAATGGATTTCAAAATTAGTGACAAAAAGAATTCTATTTATTTAACTGTTATAACACAAGATAAGGATATAACTTATAAATTAATTATTATAAATATGGATAACATAATTATTGCAATTATTTAAATTAATTTCTGACGACATACTTGTTTTGTTGCTGGTACTTTGCATTAGATGTTTCACCAAATATTTCAGGCTTATTTACAAAATGTCAAACTGACAACTGAAATGAAGTGACGGCAGCAAATAGACTAGATTTATGTTTTCACAATTTTTATCAATTATATTTTATTATTTTTTTTATTACTTCAAAATTAGAAAAAATCTTGTATGCAAGACGCAAATAGTAGTTGAGATGGCGAACCGTGCACAGGTGTGTGCGGTGTGCTCTGACAATTTCATAGTTAATTCAAGATGTATATCATGTGATTATTGTAATAAATTGTTTCATTCATTATGTGCTAGAGTGAAAGATCAACTTATAAAATTTAAACAAGAAAGTTCAAACGTAAAGTGGTTTTGTAATGATTGTTTAGAAGAAGCAAACTTGAAATTGGAAAAAACGATGGATATAAAAACCAAAGAAATGCTGGAAAAAACCGAACAATTAATCGATTTAATTCAAAAACAACAACAGCCGAAATTCTCTGATATTGTAAAAAAACAAAGTAAAATTGAACCTTTAATTATCAAACCTAAAAATGCTAATCAAGATAGTACCAAAACAAAAAATGATTTAGAAGAAAGAGTGAGTCCAGCGGATATAGCAGCAACGATATCAAGAGTAAAGCAGGTGTCACACGGATGCGTAATAGTTCATTGCGAAGATGAACAATCGCTGCAAAATTTAAAAACAACAACGCAAAATGAGTTGGGTCAAGATTATGAAATTACTACAGGAAAGATGCTAAACCCTAAAATAAAAGTAATTAATATCAACGAAGTGCAATTACAAAATGTTGACGAATTTATATCAAAAATTGAAAACCAAAATTTGCCAGATGATTTAAAAGGTGGAATTAAATTTGTAAGGAAATATAAAACCGGTAAAAGTTTGAGAGGTACCTGTAATTTAATTCTTGAGCTTAATTCAAAACAGTTTAATTATTTGCTAAAAAGAAAAAAATATCTTCGTATGGGATGGAGTAGTTACCGATTTTTTGAGTTTGTTAGTGTGTTAAGGTGCTTTAATTGTTGGAAGTTCGGTCATCGGGCGGAAAAATGTGAATCTCCGGCAGTTTGTCCGATGTGCAACAAAAATCATAAAAAAGAAGCCTGCAGTGCCAGTAAGTACGAATGCACAAACTGTAAATTTGCTACAGATGTCTTGAAAATAAGAAACATTAATATTGATCACCACGTTTTTGATACTAAATGTGTAAGCTATATAAAACAAGTTTCTAAAGTTAAAGAAAGAGTTAATTATCAATAGCAATCAAAAAAAAGTCCAAACGGTAATAAAAATGATTTATTTCTCTCTTGTATGAATACAGAAAGTTATTTTAAGCACAGAGATGAAATAATATATTATACCGAAAAATATCAACCTTTAATTTTATGTTTAACTGAAACTTGTATAACTAGTGAGTTTAATGATTCTGAATTATGGATCGATGGGTATGATTTAGCACGGTGTGATTCAAGTAGTCGACATACGGGGGGAGTCATAATATTTACCAAAAAGTTTTTAAATGTGTCAAATGTAGGAACATTAATCATTAATATGAATTTTTGGTTGTTATTTATGGAAGTTAAAGTAAACGGTACTAGATATTGTATAGCAGGTGTATATAGGTCTCCCAATGCTAACATTATTCCATTCTTTGAATCTTTTTCAAAATGGATAGATGAATATGTCGAAGCACATAGCAGTTGTAGTGTGATTATAACAGGTGATTTTAACATTCATTTTGATAAAAATTGTCCAGAAAAAAGAAAACTTCTGGAATATATTGAAAATAATGGAATGAAACAACTAATCACTGAATTTACTAGAGTGCATAAGGATTCAAAATCAACAATTGACCTTGTGTTAACTAACGATTTCACTTTAGCTGCTTGTGTAGAAAAAAATTACATAATACCAGACCATTCCATATTACAAGTTAAAATACAAAACCCTAATACTGATTTAGCGGAAACTAAACAAATTCGTGTGAATATAAATTATGAAAAAATGGTCAATATATTGGTTGAAAAGGATTGGGGTTACTCTATAGTCGATGTTGATGTTTTAGCAGATATTTTTATAAGTAATGTATTATCAGCAATTGATTATGTAGCTCCTACTAAATGTATAAAGGTATCTAATACAAATAATAAATGGTTTGATAGTAAATGCAGACAAGTGGTTAAAGATAAAAATATAGCTTACAAAAAATTTAAATTTACAAATGAGGCAGGTGATTGGATGAACTATAAACTAAAACGAAATGAATGTGTTAGGACTTTAAGGGAATCTAAACGATATTTTTATGAAATAAATATTGATAAAAATAAGGGAAATCCGAAGTTGATGTGGAAGCATCTTAAACTAATAGTTGGTACAAAAAAATCGACAAGTAATATCCATAATTTGGTATGTGAAGGGACAGAATATAATGAGAATTTTGCGGATGTTTTAAATCAATATTATGTGGGTAGCATACAGAACATTATGGTATCTATTGAAATGGGTGAGGTTGACATTGAATCTTGTTTGGAAACAGTGCCCCTAAACGAATCTACAATGTCGACGTTTAGAACAGTAACAATAATTAATTTATATGAAATCATTAAAACTCAAAAAAAGAAGTCCAGTACAGATGAGATAGGTCTTGATTTAATAAAGAATCTCTTTCATGTAATTGGTTATCCATTACTTAATTTAATAAATACAAGTTTAGAAAAGGGTATTGTTCCACAGCGATTTAAAACATCAACAATAATTCCAATCCCAAAAGTAGCTAACACAAATAAGGCGGATCAGTTGCGACCCATAAATATGCTACCATTTTGTGAAAAACTTTTAGAAGTAGTTGTTTACAATCAAATCATGGATTTTATAACTTCCAATGAAATACTGTGTAGTTATCAATCTGGCTTTAGAAAAGCTCATTCTTGCGAGTCAGCTCTACAATTAGTTGTTTCAGACATGAAAAATATTCTTGACGAGCCTGGAGTTGGTATCTGTGCAGTTTTCATTGATCTTAAACGTGCCTTTGAAACAATCGACCGTAACATCCTACTTCAAAAGTTAAAAAAATATGGATTTAGGGGAGCTGTCTATGATTGGTTGAGTAATTATTTATTTAACAGATATCAAGTGACTAAAATTAATAATAAAATGTCAAACCCAGAATTAAATACTTTTGGGGTTCCGCAAGGGAGCGTGCTCGGACCCTTACTATTCATAATTTATATAAATGACTTGGGAAAGGTTCTTAGGAAATGTAAAATAAAACATTTTGCAGATGACACATTCATTTATTATTTTGGGGACAATTTTGTTGAGGTTGTTAATATTGTTAACCATGAATTGGGGTTGTTAACATCCAAATTTAAACAAAATAAATTAAAAGTTAATGAGATGAAATCTAAATTTATGTTTATTGGTAACAACTTTTTATATAAAAGATTTTTAAATTTCAATTTAAATATCAAAATAAATGAAGAAGTAGTAGAAATGGTTCAAGAAATAAAATATTTAGGAATTATGTTGGATAGAGAACTAAAATTTAATAAACATATTGAATATATCTGTAAAAAAATAGGGAAAAAAATTGGATTTTTAAGGAGGGTGTCACCGTATCTATCAATTCCGACTAAATTGACTGTATATAATACACTCATTCTACCCCATTTTAACTATTGCTGTTCTTTAATATATACAGGATGTACCAATTTCGATAGACTTCAAGTCCTACAAAATAAAGGAATGAGAGTAATTTTAGGTTGTAGTAGATATACAAGTATTCAGTTCATGTTGGAAATACTCAATTGGTTAAATGTTGAAAAACTGCTGTATGTACGAACAATGATTTTTATATATAAAATAGTAAATAATTTGTTGCCTGAATATCTTAACTGTCAACTTATCCCGATCACAGATGTACACCAGAGGAATACAAGAGCAGCAAACTCAATAACATTTTATATACGGACAACTAATAAAAGTATTTCCATGAGAAGTCTATTTTATAAGGGAATTGCTCAGTTCAATCTTCTGCCTGAGAATATTAAAAGTAGTACCAGTACTAGTCATTTTAAGAACAAACCCATTTATTATGTTAAAAATAATTATTCACTAACTAGATAAAATTTTAAAATTTTTTAAATAATTACTCTTTTATTTATTTAGCTTAAGAACTTGCGCTGTTGTTATGTATATGTATATTGTTATGTATTATTGTTATGTTGTTACAGTTTGTTATTATGAATTATAATTTTGAAATTAATTTAATTTTAATTTTACTAGTTTCATTTTTTTTTTTTTTTGAATTTATTGTGAAGTTTTATATTTATATTTATTATTGGTATTATTGTTTAATTATTTATATGCTATGATATTTATATTTGTATATATTATTATCTTTTGATAAATAAAGTTACTTACTTACTTACTTACGAAATACAATTTTGTGTAACTTGTGAGCTTTTGCGGAACTCACTGCGTTTGTTCCGCAAAAATCTCATGCGTTACACAAAATTAGGCTTTTCGTAACTCGTTGCATAAATAGCTATTAAAATGTAGAATAAGGACTAGCATAATACCACTGTAATAGAAGTTTACGAATATATTCCATTTCGCCATGGCGTCGGTCATGATTCACCCTGTACATACATGACTGTATAAAGGTATAGAGACAATTATGTCTTCGGTATTATCATTTGATTTTTTAGAAAAAAATGAGACAAACGGGAAACATGGGAAAAATAATAAAAATATGAAAACATAGGTAATAATAGGGAAAAAAGGAACAAATAGGGAAAAATAAAGAAAATAGAAAAATATATGAAAAAAAGGGAAAATGGTGGAAAATAGTGAACAAGGGAAAAATAAGGAAAAACTTTGAAAAATAGGGAGAAGTTGTAAAAAATATAAAAAAAAAACAGGAAAAAAATGGCGAAAAAACAGTGCAAAATAAGTACAGAAATTTAGAGAAAAACAGGGAAAAATAAGGAAAATGGGATAAAAAGGAAAATAAGAAAAAAATAGAGAATAATAGGAAAAAATGGGGAAAAAAATTTGAAAAGAAAAAATAGAAATGGCAAAAATAGAAGAAAATAACTACAAATAAGGAAAATAAGAAAAAAATAATGGAAAACAGTAGGAAATATAGAAAAAATAGGGAAAAATAGAGAAAATAGGGAGAAATGGAGAAAAAGTGAAAAATCTGGAAAAATAATGAAAATTGGGAAAAATATGGAAAACTAGGGAAAAAACCGGAAAACACAGGAAAAACTAGAAAAAGATAAGAGAAATTAAGGAAATAAAATTAAAATCTTAAAAAATAGGAAAACCTATGGGAAAATAGTGAAAAATAGGGGCAAATAAGGAAAAATGGCGAAATAGGAAAAAATAGATAATAATGCAGACAAATACGGACAAACAGAAAAAATGCGGAAAAACACAAAAAAATAGTGAAAAATAAGGAAAAACAAGAAAAAATAGGAAGACATAGGTATAAATGGGGAAAAATAGGAAGATATAGGTATAAATAGGGAAAAATGGGGAAAAAAGGAAAAAATAAGCAGAAATGATGAAAAATAGGGAAAAATAAAGAAAAATCGGGAAAAAACTAGGGAGAAATAGGGAAATTAGAGATAGGGAAAATAAGGAAAAATAGGAAAAAATAGAAAATAATAGGAACAATAGGAAAAAATAGAAAATAATATGGGCAAATAGGAAAAGACAGGAAAAAATATTGAAAAACATGAAAAATGTGAAGAAACATGGGGAAAAATAGGAAAAAATAGGGAAACAGGGAACAATAGGAAAAAATAGAAAATAATATGGGCAAATAGGAAAAGACAGGAAAAAATATTGAAAAACATGAAAAATGTGAAGAAACATGGGGAAAAATAGGAAAAAATAGGGAAACAGGGAACAATAGGAAAAAATAGAAAATAATATGGGCAAATAGGAAAAGACAGGAAAAAATATTGAAAAACATGAAAAATGTGAAGAAACATGGGGAAAAATAGGAAAAAATAGGGAAACAGGGAAAAATAGGAAAAAATAGGGAAACAGGGAAAAATGGAGAAAATAGTTAAAAATAGGGAAAAGTAGGGGAAAATAGAAGAGAATAAAAAAAAACAGGAAAATGGAGAAAATAGAGCAAAATAGGGAAAAATAAGTGTAAATAGGGAAAATTTTGAAAATAGGAAAAAACAATGGAAACAAGAAAAAAATAGAAAATGGGAAAAATAGCTAAAAATAGAGAAAATAGGGGAAAAACAAGGAGGAATATGGAGAAATAGAGGAAAATTTTGAAAATGGGGGAAATTGACAAAATAGGAAAAATTAGAAAAATATAAGAGAAAATATGGAAATTGGAGAAAATAGAGAAAAATAGGGAAAATATATGGGAAAATAGTGAAAAATAGGGAAAAAAGGAAAAATATGGAAACAGGAAAAAATAGATAATAATTGGGATATACAGACAAATAGGGAAAAACATGAAAAATAATAAAATATAGAAGAAATTAGAGAAAAATGGGGAACAATATAAAAGTAGCTAAAAGCAGAAAAAAAGGAAAATAGGAAATAATAGGAATAAATTAGGAAAAATAGAGAAAAATAAGGAGAAATGGTGAAAAATAGGGAAAAATAGGAAAAAACAAGTTAAGTAAAGCTCGGTCATCCAGGTACTAATGTTAAAGAGACTCCATAGCAAACAACGGGTATTCTGCTGGTAAGATACATGCGAGTGGAAAAGTGAGAAATGTCATTCCCATAAACCATTGTTTAGCTTTTGAATGTATATCCTCAGATACTACGTCCAGATTCTCCACATCTTTAGTAGTAAAAATAAATGTGATGTAGCCTGCAAATATGGCAGATTTGTAGGGATTAATAAAATTTTATAGATCGTTTATATAAATGATGAAGAGTACTGGCCCTAAAACTGAACCCTGGGGGACATCGTATTTAACTGTTTTAAAATCAGAAGACCTATTGTCAGCCTGTAACCTGTTTGTAAGATAGCCCTCAATAAGTGACAATGCTGTCCCTCTTACATGATAGTAATAAAGTTTTTTCAATAAGATATTGTGAGAAACGCAATGAAAAGCCTTAGAGAGGTCACATAGACCGATAGCTGTATGCTCACCTACTTCCAGACCCTCAATCACATACCTCACAATACTTAATACTGCCTGTGCTGTGGAGTGATTTTTCCGAAAACCAAATTGAGATTTACTAAAAAAATTTTATTTGTTAAAATAATAATAAAATAGTAATTTATGCAACAAGTGCATAAAAAGTGGTACTTTTATGATATAATCGCACGAGTGAAAAAAAGACACTTTATGCATATGTTGCATACAATATTTTTTCTACCGCTCTATACAAAATAATAAAATAAAAATAGATATTTCGGATATTTTATTATGATATTTATTATTATTATTATTATTATTTAATGTGGTCACATTTGCCTTTTCTACGATTTCTTCTGGAGTACATATTTCACTATCCATAATAATAATAGAAACAACTAGTTAATAAAATCAATTCGAATGAATTATTTATACTAGAAACAAATCTTTTAAAGTCAAATCACAGTTCATGTTCATGTATGCTTTCAAAGTCAAACGTGACTTGATATATTTTTTTTTCAGGTAAAGGTGTGGATGAATTGCACTGATCAACTGTGTCAACTTGTGGATAGAGTGAAATAAAGTTAACGTTATGGCACTTTCTTTAACGCTTTTTTACTCTAACCATAAACAGTAGTTTTAAGCGCTACAAACCGGTGAAATACAAGGTACTTTAAATATAGGGTGTTGTAACCAACCAACCCCCGGTATATCATATAATTATTATTTTTTCAGGAATTTAATGGTATTTTGTTTCGTCTTATTGAATTATTATTTTAAGAAATTTTAGAGAGATAGCCAAAACCCATTATACCGGGTGTCCCACGACGTTTTGACAGTCCAAATTCTCGAAAACTGTTCATATGACATGTATGAAATTTGGCAGATATAAACAGTCGAAACTGATGCTTATATTTATTATAAAATGACTTCCGTTTTTCCTGTCTTTTCGGGTCACGTGACCCCAACATAATTTTTTTAAATGGGACAACCGGTATAATATTACAATTTTGGATATATCATTCAAAAACAAATTCAACGATACCACACTTGTCATTATTGTATTGTGCAGTAATGATAATAGGGGCAATTAGGTAAATGAACATCTGTATAAATTATTTTATCAAAAAACTTAACATAGGGAATTAAAAAGTACAAGTAATTAAAGAAATTGTTCAAATTGATGACCATGTACATTGATACAATGTTCAAACCTTGTTAAAAGATTTCTTGTAAGTGATGCTGTAATCATTGCAGGTGTTACGGTCCGACATGCCTGTCTTATTTTATCTTACTGCACAATACAATAATGACAAGTGTGGTATCGTTGAATTTGTTTTTGAATGATATATCCAAAATTGTAATATTATACCGGTTGTCCCATTTAAAAAAATTATATTGGGGTCACGTGACCCGAAACGACAGGAAAAACGGAAGTCATTTTATAATAAATATAAGCATCAGTTTCGACTATTTATATCTGCCAAATTTCATACATGTCATATGAACAGTTTTCGAGAATTTGGACTATCAAAACGTCGTGGGACACCCGGTATTTAATACTTTGTAGATTTTTTTAAGCCATTCGATATTTTCTCAAACCACTTGATCTGTCTGAGTGTAAATTGTCAAAACTCGTTATTTTTTATTATATTTTTCGTCTTCGTTTGCATTTTTCACAAGATACTTTAGATGTCTGTATTTACAGAAAAACAAATAGTACACGGTACCATAGAACATTATGACGAGGAATGTTTAGTCAAACTCTGCATAAAAACGAGGGTGAAAGCGGGAGAAAAGACTAGTCAAAAATCAAATTTCAAACTACCAACATCGTCACCGAAAATCATGTATCTGGCGTCGCGACGCCGACACCAATAGTATCGACAACCAGTTTTACTTCTTCAAAACCCAGTCCATTCGCACAAATTAAACTACGATCGCCATTACCAGAAGTTATAATATTCGACGCCATCCCACGACGCTACGCTCTACGTCCCGACGCTAAGGATTTCGGCGTCTACCCATTTTTACATCTCTCATCGTAAACGACAAATTCTTCACTTCGTTGGATTTATTTTACCTTCGTAAAAATAAATCAGAATAAGTATTTTCACATTTTAATTCGTCAACTTCTTATAGTCCCGGAGCCACTGAAACAGCTGATAAGATTTCTATCTTTCGTTGTTCACGAGGGGGTGACGTTTATACCATCCCTAAATAACAACTTCTATAAAATAATACATGCAAAAATATGAGACATTGCGAAGACAGTAGTTTAAAAAAGTAAAAAGATTGCATGACTTTTTTAAGTTGTTCTAAATAACGCAAAGTTTGAGCTTTACTATGAACAATTTTCAATACAATAGAATGCTAAATAAGTGGCTAATTAATTTTTTAAAAACACCAAATTTATCGTGAATGGTTTTTTCGATGGCATTTAAATTCGTTTCATAATTCTGTAACTAAACTGCTTCATCGAATAGCTCATATATTTGACAATCTTGATTTTAAATGTTGTTGCCAAAAAATGATTAAAAGCCAATTACTTTCTTTTACTGGAAATTCTTTAAATAATAACAAAATCGCCATTTTGTCACTAGATTATAGTTCACTGGTTTGACCGCCAGAGTTGACACTGAATTTTAGTAACTTTGTGTGATCGGTTATATAACTTTCTTCTTTTATACTGAAATTGAGACTTTTCTTGTAACGCATTTTAGCCATTATAGAAAGCAGGGTTGTCAATTCTAACGCAGATTCGATTTAGGCTGCGATCTGATTACTACAAAAATGGCGGCAAATAACACATGTAAAAATATCAGCCACTGTCAAGACAGTAATTTAAAAAAGTAAAAAGATTGGATAACTTTTTAAAGTGGTTCTAAATAAAGCAAAGTTTGAGATTTACTCTAAAGAATTTTCATTATAATACAATGCTAATTAAGTGGTCAATTGTTTTTTTTAAACAACTTTACGGCGAATGATTTATTCAATGACATTTAAATTCGTTTCATAACTCTGTAACTAAACTCCTTCATCGAGTAACTGATATATTCAACAATGTTGTTTTTAAATTTTGTCAAAAAAGGATTATTAAAGGAAGTGGCCAACTCTTACTGCAATTCTTATATTAAAAAACAAAAGATTATCCATACTCAAATATGGTAAAAATTATTCAAAGAATAATAATAATAAAAACTCGTACTCGTAACCCTACGAGTTTTTTGTTAATTGAATTCTTATATTATTTGCAATTTTTTTTATGTATGTGATTTGCAAGTATATGGCGACTGGACTTATATTTTATATCTTAAAAATGTTCATGATAAAAGTTTTAATGTTTAAAAAAAATGAAGGTTTAATATTTTTATAATACCTATATTATTAATACTAAAAAAAATTAAATTTTTGTATATAAATTAAAGTTCGTCGAGGTAAAAGATACCTTTATTTAATTTGTTGTATGGCTTGGCAATATAATCCCTTTAGGTATATCCTAATCCTCGATCATAGAAGCGACGATGCCGGTTCTGCTGAGAAAAAGAATTCCCGTACACCGAATAAAATATTTTTTATTTTCTTTTTCTATTTTTTTTTTTTTTTATAGAAAAATTATTCCCGGTTTAAAATATTTTTGTATTTCATTTATGTTGTAAAATATGTTATACATTTTTTATGGATTCATAATTTATTTCTAATTAATGCCAATATTTTTTCATTTATTAAATTTGGCAATGTTGCCTGGAAGACGAAATTCAGTACACACAAATATTAAAATTTACTAAAAATCTGTGGAGATGCACGTTTGCCAAGTTATCAGATAGTGGGTCAGAATATTTTTGTTCTGAAATGAATGAGGTGGTGTCGACTTTTTAGTTGGACTGCTGTAGAATGTTTTGAACCACCAAATTAGTATGCTAGCGTTATCTATGAATCTATACAAGAACGACGGTGTTAATCGCAGCCTTAAGAACTTTTTGTACATAAATGTCCCAGTAGTGGGTATCCATTGGTTGGAGTTTTATAAGCTCCAAAATGGCTATTTACAATTTATTTATTGTCAACACAATTGGTTAATTTATAATTAAACATTCATTATGATGGTGGTTAGGTTTTCCGGTTGTCCGGTTTTCCCTATACCTTTTATGCCAAATGGCGCCATCATTCTTCAGTAAATTTTCTTAATGAATAAATAATTTCATGAGATTTTTGTGTTTTGATTTATGTTTACTTGTCACCAAACTTTAAAGGAATTTCTGGGGTTATTACAATTATTAATAATAATGCTATTATTATTAACTACGATTATTAAACACAACGTGGGTCCTAACTTAACAATACTAGACGATCAGGTATATTTTGTGATAAATTTGAGTACGAAAGTTTCTTACCGAAATGGCCATCGGTTTGTTCCTTTTTACTCGCCTTTTTCATGAGATAACCAGGCCAGGTGTGTGAGGTTACAACGTAGAAAAACGTTCTTTGATAAGTCTTTCTATGATTTTACTGAAGATAGAGATGATTGAAATAGGACAGTAATTATCCAACTTAGAAGTATCTCCTTTTACTTTCCCGGACCCATCAAAGGGAAAGTAAGGTGAACGAGCAAAAAAAATCGAGATATCGGTGGAAATATCGATTTTGAGGTCACCCAAGAAGATTGAAACCATTTCCAGCGTATGGTCTGTCTGTGTGTAATCTTCCACGATAACTGCCGAACCGTTTGACCAACCATGCTGAAATTTGGTATGAAGGGTCGGTGTGTGCCTCGAATGCGACCAATAGTTTTTGGTTTAAATTGGTACAGTAGAAGGTCCTCAAGACCGAAATTTATTGAATACACATGTAAGAATTTTTTACTTTTTTTAAATTTTAAGGTCAAACAATACACCGCCCGGAAGTTGGCACCCCAACTGCCGGAATCCTTTGATTTTTTCGGAGTTCTGGACTCGTCTCGAAGAGTTCTAGAGTTCTCGAGGGGGTGCAGATAAAGTTCTGCAATATTTTTGCGGAATTTTAAAAAACCTATTTTGGGGTGCCAACTTCATGCCGCACCCCTTTTGTGAGAAAAAAGAGTTCTGGGTGAATAGATATCTCAGAAATAAAGAGTTCTAGAGTTCTCGGTAGGTTTTGGAAACAGTTCTGGGAATTTTTGGAAATTACAAAAAAAAATAAATTTTGGAGTGCTAACTTCATGCCGCATCCTTTTTTATTTATTGGGTAGTTTTGGTCACTTAGGGCTGCTTTTAAATACAGCACCCCTGAGTTCTGACTCGAAAAAATACTGAAAATTATGAAAATGGATATTTTCAAGGGGTGCTACAAAGTTCCGATTTTTGTCGCTAATTCTTCGCCAGAATATTCAATTTTCTATTTACTTGGCAGTTTTGGTCACTTAGGGCTGCTTTAAAATACCGCACCACTGAATGCTGACTCGAAAAAATACTGAAAATTATGAAAATCGATATTTTCAAGGGGTGCTACAAAGTTCCGATTTTTGTCGCAAATTTTTCGCCAAAATATTCAATTTTCTATTTACTGGGCAGTTTTGGTCTCTTAGGGCTGCTTTTAAATACAGCACCCCTGAGTTCTGACTCGAAAAAATACTGAAAATTATGAAAATGGATATTTTCAAGGGATGCTACAAAGTTCCGATTTTTGTCGCAAATTTTTCGCCAAAATATTCAATTTTCTATTTACTGGGCAGTTTTGGTCTCTTAGGGCTGCTTTTAAATACAGCACCCCTGAGTTCTGACTCGAAAAAATACTGAAAATTATGAAAATGGATATTTTCAAGGGATGCTACAAAGTTCCGATTTTTGTCGCAAATTTTTCGCCAAAATATTCAATTTTCTATTTACTTGGCAGTTTTGGTCTCTTAGGGCTGCTTTTAAATACAGCACCCCTGAGTTCTGACTCGAAAAAATACTGAAAATTATGAAAATGGATATTTTCAAGGGATGCTACAAAGTTCCGATTTTTGTCGCAAATTTTTCGCCAAAATATTCAATTTTCTATTTACTTGGCAGTTTTGGTCACTTAGGGCTTATTTATGATTTCTTGTTCTTCAAAAATAGAGTTATAATCGGAATGTATGAACTGTGCATTATTGTGCTAATGCTAAACATTATTTTTTTATAATCAACAGTAAATCAGCTTTACTGTTTATTCGTTTACCTCTTCTGAGGGGAATAGTTATGAAAACAATCAAGTAGTGAAGTGTTTTTTATTTCGGTAGAAAATAACTTCTATATACAATTTATTTATTTAAGAAATTTAGAACTACAACTATTAAATAATAAAATTCCATGATTTGGAAGAATATAAACTTGTGCAGTTCAGGTGATGGATTAAGTGCCGAGAATCGAAAGTCGTGTAATTCGGGTAAGGGATTATAGATACTGGTGAAATAAAATTGACCCTTCTTAATTTTTGTGCAATTTGAGTGCGCCCATATATTTGACTTACGCACATTTATCAAGATACAATTTTATTCATCAAACATTTTAAATAGCCAAAGTTTTTAAAAGAGCCCTAAGTGACCAAAACTGCCCAGTAAATAGAAAATTGAATATTTTGGCAAAAAATTTGCGACAAAAATCGGAACTTTGTAGCACCCCTTGAAAATATCGATTTTCATAATTTTCACTATTTTTTCGAGTCAGAACTCAGGGGTGCTGTATTTAAAAGCAGCCCTAAGTGACCAAAACTGCCCAGTAAATAAAAATTTGAATATTTTGGCGAAAAATTAGCGACAAAAATCGGAACTTTGTAGCACCCCTTGAAAATATCCATTTTCATAATTTTCAGTACTTTTTCGAGTAAGAACTCAGGGGTGCTGTATTTAAAAGCAGCCCTAAGTGACCAAAACTACCCAATAAATAAAAAAGGATGCGGCATGAAGTTAGCACTCCAAAATTTATTTTTTTTGTAATTTCCAAAAATTCCCAGAACTCTTTAAAAAACCTACCGAGAACTCTAGAACTCGTTATTTTTGAGATATCTATTCACCCAGAACTCTTTTTTCTCACAAAAGGGGTGCGGCATGAAGTTGGCACCCCAAAATTTGTTTTTTAAAAATTCCGCAAAAAAATTGCAGAACTTTATCTGCACCCCCTCGAGAACTCTTCGAGACGAGTCCAGAACTCCGAAAAAATCAAAGGGTTCCGGCAGTTGGGGTGCCAACTTCCGGGCGGAAACAATACACTTTAGTGCAAAATGTTGTAGTACAAAGTTTTAGAGCATAAAATTCATTATAATTTTGTTTTAAACTCTTTCCAGAATTTCCAATAGTTGCGCCACTAGAGGGCGCGTAAAAATGTGCATGTAGGTTTTCTCTAGTTTTTCTTGATTTTGAGGACAAACAATACACTTTAGTGCAAAATGTTGTAGTACAAAGTTTTAGAGCATAAAATTCCCTACAATTTTATCTTAAGATTTTTCCAGAATTTTCAATAGTTGCGCCACTAGATGGCGCGTAAAAAATTTGTATGTACGTTTTCTCTAGTTTTTCTTGATTTTAAGGACAAACAATACACTTTATTGCAAAATGTTGAAGTATAAAGTTTTAGAGCATAAAATTTCCTACAACTTTTGTCTCACACTTTTTCCAGAATTTCCAATAGTTGCGCCACTAGAGGGCGCGTAAAAATGTGCATGCATGTTTTCTCTAGCTTTTCTTGATTTTGACGACAAAAAATACACTTTGGTGCGAAATATTGTAGTACAAAGTTCTAGAGCATAAAATTCCCTACAACTTTTGTCTTAAGCTTTTTCCAGAATTTCCAATAGTTGCTCCACTAGAGGGCGCGTAAAAAATGTGCATGTAGGTTTTCTCTAGTTTTTCTTGATTTTTAGGACAAACAATGCATTTTAGTGCAAAATTTTCTGGTGCAAAGTTGTAAAGCATCAAATTTTCTTTAACTTTTGAGTTTAACTTTTTATCGAATTCGTCATAGTTTCGCCCCTAGATGTCGAGAAAAATACACATTTAGGATTTTCCATTTTTTAAAAATTTGAGGTAAATTATGCGTTTCAGTGCAAAGTTGTAAAGCATAAAATTCCCTACAACTATTGTATGAAAATTTTTCCCGAATTCCCAATAGTTTTCACACATGATTTTAGGAGATCATAATTGTAGCAGTGTGATATACAACGTGGGCATGCGCAGCTTATGTCATTATGAACATTGAAATATCAATTCGGTAGACGTATTCACCATCGGCTCGCTATTTTTAATGTGTTCCATAAATTAATGCAATGCTTAGTATTTTGTAATTAAAATAATCCTATTCTCTACGGTCGAGCCGAAAAAGTTCTATGGTGACACAGCCCATATTTTTATGCAGGGGAAGAATTTTCGAAAATTTAAGTGCATCTGGAGTAACTCCAGTATTAAACATCAGGTTTATAAGGGTAGTGAAGTTTAACTAAAATAGCCGATGTTTCTTTAATGATAAGGCTCTTGAAGTTATTTGCATCTAGACAGCTTGAATTTTTTAAAGAACAAAGTGTGGCTAATACTTCATCTTCAGAAACAGAAGATAGAAAGAACTAAACTACAAATACAAATTTAACAAATATTGATTAGAATCTGAAGGGAGTGACTTTATAATATTATCAGCAATATTTGTAAAAAAATCATTAAATGAATTTTAATTTAAGTCAAATTTAGTACAATTTGTTTTAACTTTATTTCTTTCAAAATTTATAATATTTCAACAAGCTTTGGATTTATTTTCAGCCTTAAAAATGTAATCATCATAAGCAGCTTTTTTAGCTAAAATGCTGGTTATACTTTTTTTTTTAATTTTTGAAAATCAAGTAACTTCAGAGATTGTCTATAGAGCAAATATATAATTTCTCGTAGTTTTTAAATATTCACTAAACCAATGTACATGTGATTTTTTGAGTACCATTTTAATGAAACACTTTAAAATTAAATTGCTATAGTTATTTGTTAAGATCTTGATTAATTTCAAAACATCTACAATTTATATTGGTTAGTTCAGTCTGTCCATGCGCTTTTCTAAATATTGTTATATTAAGATTCCAAGAATTTCCAACAGTAATCTGATTAGATACTTTAGCTGTAGATTCAAACAAATTTCACAGAAAATGTGATTATATGTTTGTCTATTTTCTACAGAGGCCCAAGTTGTGTATTCTGATAATAGTTTATTAAAAGCAATTTAGTTGCTAGCTGCAGTAAATTTGCATAGTTGTGTTATGGAAAATTTGAAAATGCAGCTTAAACGCTAAAAAACTCCATCCTTTAACAGTCAACGAAAGTAGATTATTTGTTTTAAACATTGATGGATAAAATATATGTAAAAAAGTTAGTGACACAGTGGAATTGGTAGTACGATTGGTGTTAGAAAATCAACAATTTAAATAATTATCAAACAAAAATGTAGTAAATTTCAAAAACACCGTAAAGTTTCGAGAACATCAAAAATTTATTTTTTGGAAACAAATTGTTTATTTTACCTTTTAACATACTAAATAATTATGAAAATTAGTACACGTAACATACAAAAATACTTTTTCTACATTTGACCATCTTATAAATAAATCCCAAAAAACAATACTTGTATGGCTAGTATATTGATATGGTACTCTGGGGCTTATAGAGAATATTGATAGCGCCATTTAACTATAGGTATAAAAAACCTCACGATTAATACTGAAATACTAATAACAATGGCACAGAGGGGTTGAAATCTGGCCGCGTTTCGTTAATTTGAAGAAAGTATATGTCAGAGTTAGAAGGGTATAAAAAACCGAAATTATAAATGTGTCTTCAATCAAATAAAAATTAAATTATAAAAAGTACAGTACACATTTAATTACATATTGGGTATTTAAAAACATAACCTTAAATCTTTATGACCGTACTTACTTGTTCTAATAATTCTTGAATCTTAGGACTTGCCAAGACAGCAGCTTTATGAGATTGAGGGGTTGGTCTCTTTTGTCCCTGTTTGAACGCAATTTTAGGATCCCAACGTTTTGAAATCCATAAAAAATTAGATGTTTCTTGTCTTCTTAAGTCCAAAAAATCGTCATATTCACGTACTATACTCATATTTAAAACACAGAATATCCTATCTAAACCAATTTACACTAAATTTATTTTTAAGACCTTCTTACGACAACTTTCATTTTCAAATTAAGTTTGTTAGATTTAATACTGACTGAAAAATAAATATTGATATTTTAGACTTTACTCCATATAAAGTGATTATCTTTTGTATTTTATATCTCAAATTAATAATTAAGTATATCAACTCATAGAGAAAGACAACCCGATATGAGCATACGATAAAAAGGGAAACTAAAATGTACTAGTCCACCTGGATTACAAAACGAACTACTCCATGAAAGGAATGTAGAAGCGGTTATTGGGAGACAAATATTCTATATTGGGTACGTTCCACTAAGCACTCACAACAATCACACCACACTCACGACCGCGGTTTTCCCGTTCCACTTGCTTGCGAGCGTTACAATCAGTATACACTCAAGTGGAATGGGTCGTTTCACGTTTCAAGCTTTTATGTAAACATTACAAATGTCGATTTTGAAAGGATAAAAATTTGTAAATTTTAACAATAAACTTAAATAACTATTGATATAGATTAAAAAAATTTAAAAAATGCGCCAGGTCAACGTTCACTTCGATCCACCATTTCAGATGGGTCGTTGTGAGTTTGGCGTGAGCGAAAATAATGACGTCATGAGTGACGTTTTCGCCGCAACCACAACGACCGTGGTCATCGTGGAACGGTTGAAAAAACATTTTGAGCGTTGTGAACGCTTAGTGGAACGCACCGATAAATATTCATATATCTGTGCAAATATTTCGTATCGAAAGACAAATATTCCATAAAAATATTTTTGTTTCACGAAATAAAAGCAAAATTAAAAGCAACTTTTTTTAACTTCGGTTTGATTTTAATAGTGGTTTTGTTTTTTTTTATTTTTGTTTAAAATAATCAAAAAAAACAGAGATATGGTGACGTAGATGTAGCATATATTAGGACTCATAAGTACATATTAACCAACTGCTTTAAAAATTATTTGTTACTGAATATTGGATAAAAAATGAAAAACATTAATTAAAATATTCTTTTCATATTTCAATTTCGAAATATTACTACGCCCTGAACCAACGAGGCGAATGCATTTTTCTGAGTCCCAATAAAAAAAAAGGTACTTTTCAAGTCGAGATGTTTGGAACATCAGCTTTACATTGAGTCTATCTCTTTCATGCTCTATCTAACCTTTCCTATCTCTATGGAAAAAACCTACTCCAACATTAACGACGCATGCGCGTTAAACGGAATATTTATCTCCCCATAACTCAACCCATTGATATCTTTGCAAGGATTGCTCACGGACAATGGAGGAGTTCCCTCAAAGTTGCCAATCTAGAAAAAGGTCTACCAACGGTGAAAGATTATTTTTGGTTAAAATCTACTTCATTATTTTTGCAATGATAAATTATGTTTACAAAATTTTACTGAGCATCCTAGAATGTATCGTTGGCAAAATATAATAATTTTAATAAACTCTACTTCTGATAGGTTGAAATTAATGTTGGTCTCAAGCCGAACCCATACACACACACACCTAATGACCCCGAGCCAAGAGGATATTGTACCTGTACCTAATCGGCACTTGATCCCCAAGTCCCCTGCCTCCTCCCCCCGACATGCCCGCTATTGTGAGCATATCGCAGGGTTGCATTTAAGGACCGAAGTCCCCTGGTCGTCATTATCGTCTCTAGTCCTTGATTACGCCGTATTCCACCCCATTGGGCATTGGTGGATGCCTGGCTTGTCCTCTGAATTTTTTGTCCTAGGGACGACCGAAGCCTGGATCCCTTTTACATCGTCTGTTTGTCCTGTCGCTTCGTGTGTGCTTTGTCAGTTTGTCATGTATTGTCTTCTCTGTAAAGTCCGCCTAAAACTTAAAACACATTATTAGAAATAATTTGTATAAATTTAAACAACGAACTGTACTTTTTTGTCACGGTTTCTGAAAAAGATATATTTTTTTTGTGGAGCGAGCTCCTTTTTTTTTTTTTTTTTTTTTTTTTTTTTTTTTTTTTTTTTTTTGATGAAGTACACAACTCCGTTTTTGATTTTTATTTTTTTTTGGTTGGATTTCTCCATTTTTGTTTTTGTTTTTAACGCACGGAAGGAAGGAAGGAGTGGTTCAGAAGCCGGGATGTTTGTTGCCGCATATCTATGCGACGGGATATTTTAATTATCGTCAAATTTAGTAGAACCAAACTTATATTCTCGTTAATTGCCTTCTCGGCCTCGCGTGTTTACCGTGGTTGTTTGCATCGTATTCGAGGAGCTCCCTGAGCTCTAGGTTGGGGTGTGCCCGCAGACCATACGCCGTCTTGCGTCTTCATCACTCTTTTGAGAAAAAAATATAACGATATACGGGTTGGCTGCAGTGCGATTCTCTTTACTCGATACGTTACGTCCCGTCACGATACCTCACGCTCGGGACCCATTTCGATACCGAGTAGAATGCGATTCTTGTCATCTCCCGACTTGGAGCTACGAAATACTACGATTTCACGAGTATCATTCTGTCATCTGTCGAGTTTGTGTTGACGATTGACGAATACCAAAACAATAATTATTTTGATATTTTAAAAGTTTCGGGAATCGTTATAATATTAACCATTTTTAATGAAATTTTGAGGCAACAAGATAAAAAATGTTTTACCCACCAGATTTAACACATCAATCTCTAACTCGGATAGTTTTTTATCAATTGGTGGACTACCTAGTCCCTAGTTCATGCCTTTTTTAATTTAAGATTGCCTTTATAAGTGACCAAGTCTAAAAAAAAAATTAATTTTCAGGTCAAAAATGAAAAAATATTTTTCTTTAGACAAATTATAAAAATAAACCACCTATTGCCACATAAAATTCAAAATAACAAGGCTCTTGTTTGGTTTTAAAAGACATTTTTTCAAATATGCTACAAAGTTATTTATTACTTACTGTTCACTTTCTCTCTTTCGGCGCTTTCACTGAATTCGGTACCTACAGATGTCCCGAGTAAATTTGACAGTTATAGTCGAGAGCTTTCGAGTGCGATTTAGCATGCGAATCGCTCAAAACGCCAACTCGATACGTAACGTCCCGAAATGATGAATGAGAATCGCCCTCCAGCAGCGGGATTCTCAACAGCTATTCGTTACCTACCGTCCCGAGTAGCAGCCGAAACAGCGTTTCGCAATCAACTCGATAGCGACTGGATACCGTTTTCAAACGTCAATTTCAGTCGGTAGGTACGAAGGTCCCGAGTAGAATTCGAAGTTGGTGTTTATGACACAAAACATTCATATTCCGTAGTTTTTTCTCTTTTGATAGATCGTTTAACCCAAGTTTTTATATATTAGCGGAAACAAATTGAAATTTGATAAAAATTTTTCGATATTTTATTTTTTACCAAATTTCAGTTTAAATCGAAAATATTGAAAATTCAAAGAGAGATATTTTCAAAGTTGGAAATCTTGAACCTCAAATTTTTCATTTTTCAAAATTGTATAATTTTTATTTTTTTAATACTTTTTCAATTGTGGAAACCATAACGTGAATTATTTGAGGAAAAAAATTGAAATTTATTAAAAAAATTGATTTTTGTTAAAAAAAATTGAAATTTGTTAAAAAAAAATAGACGATATTTTATTTTTTACCATAAATTTCAGTTTAAATCAATTCAAGGAAAGGCATTTTCAAAGTTGGAAATTTTGAATTACAATTTTTTCATTTTCCAAAATTTTATAATTTTTATTTTTTATATACTTTTTAATTGTGAAACCCTAGCGGTGATTTATTTCTGGAAAAAAATTGAATTTTCATTGCTGCCAATATAATTTGAGTCGGGAGTGATTGAGAATCGCGATTCAATCGGTATCGATTGTAAACCGAATATGATCCCGACCGAGACCTACCGGACGGGAGGTTACGATTGTGAATGTTGAGAATCCCGCTGCTGAAGACTGTAGTTGACAATTGACATATTTCGTTGTCAAATGTCATTAGCCATAGAGTAAGTATATATAGAGTGGCAACATGTTCCATTTGCCGCGACTGACCTGACCGGAGGGATGATGGAACTAAATTGAATTTGGCGGTTAATTTCAATATTTTACAATCAAATTATCATATTTCGTATATTAGCATTTTCTATAACACCTAAAATATCATTTTTTGATCACTTTGTTAACAGTAAAATGCTAATAACGGTCATAAAAATATTTAGAAAATGTATAATTAGTAACATATATAATAAAACAATTTTATTTGAATACATATTTAGTCTAGTTGAGAAGTGAGTTTTCTGCGACAAATAGTTAGAAGGGCACGAAAATATGAGCGATAGCTCATTCGACGCGGATTGCAATTCTGGGAAATTTGTATTGTCGATTTTTTTCTGCAAATAAAAATTGTAATTGTTATTAACAAAAAACGAAAAAAAAGCCATTTTTTTTTTATGACAACTCAAAAACTATACAAGATAGCGAAAATTGCAAAAAGATCCTTTAAAGAGGAAGAAATTTCCAATAAAAAATACAGAAATTTTTTTCTCCACTTTGTTTCATATGGTTGTTTTTGTAATTTTTAGTAGCATTAAAAAAAATGTGACATTCAAATATTGTTTATAACAAATTGTGAACTAAATAAACAACGAAATTATTAATGAAAAAAAAATATTTTTTTATTGAATTATGAGCCAATGGAATGGTAAAATTTTTTTTTTCAAAAATAATAAAGTAATAAACAAATAGCGTTAAAAAATCTTACCTTACGATTTTTCATTTTTTGTTAACTTAGAAAACAATATAAACAAATTTTAAATAATTGTGTAGCATCATCTTATTGAATACACTCGTAGAAAATACTCAAAGTTAATTAACAACAGGCTAGCTTTTTGAAAAATGCATTTAAATTTTTTTTCCAACGGCACTTTCTTTCTTCAAGTATTGAAATGACACCACAAATTTTTAAATCAATATTTGGTGCTTACAAAAATTATTGTAGATGCGGTACTCACTATAGAGGCGGCGTACTCTTCCCGAAACGATCGCGCGAAGACCAATTTCCAGCAACAAATTAAAATTATAAATATTAGAGCTTAAGGGTCCGTGAGTTGGGAGTTTTTTTTTGTAAATTTCCTTCTCTTTAAGTATCTTTCTTGAAATTCCCGCTATTTTGTATAGTTTTTGAGTTATCAACAAAAAATAAAATGTCTTTTTTTTCGTTTTTTGTTAATAACAATTTGAATTTTTATTTGCAGAAAAAAATCGACATGACACATTTCTCAGAATTGCAATCCGCGTCGAATGAGCCATCGCTCAAAATTCGTACCCTTCCAACTATTTTTTGCAGAAAACTCGCTTCTCAACTAGACTAATTTATGTTTACAGATTTTAACGTAATATAATACTGATTCGGATTCTAAATTTTGTTCTTTTATTTATTTAACACTTTCCACCATTTCTACATCAACTAACAACAATCCATCTACCATATATATTTTTTGTGAATAAAAACTAGTTGTTTTAGAAAATATGTATTTATTTTTACCTATACAATAAATTATTTTATTGCTATATTAATTGATAAAAAACTTCCATTTGATTTTACAGAATGTTTCATTGATTATGTTTAATTTAATAATCTTCTCGTAGTTTTTTTATTAAACAAAAAAACCGGAAAATGGCAGACAAAGTATATGAATTAAATAATAGGTTTGTTCATAAATTCTTACAACATATATTCAGTACAGTTCAAATTGCTTCATAATTACTCTACGAATAATAAAAGATCTATTGGTACAACAATCACAGATTATACAGAGCCAATCGAATTTTAGGATTTACTAGCGGACTTGGAAGGGATTGGGGAAATCCGACGGCATCAAATTTACGAAAAAAAAAAAAAAAAAACCAAAGACAAGTAATAACAATAAAAGTTTGTAATAGTAGCATAAATATTGTCAGTGTAGTGTAGTTTGTACAGCTGGAGCCTACAGACTTCAAGGAAACTTCACCTAAATCAACCATAGACTTCGTAAGAAGGTGTGGATTGTATGGTGAATTATAGCCCATAGGGGTGAGCCACAATAGGCCTCTGTTGGCCGCAGTGGAGGGGCGAGTTAACGCTCCACTCACATTGAACCTACCTAAAGCACGCAAAACCAACATAGGACATGGATCATCTGATATGGAAAACAACCTGAGAATTCAAAAATCTGAATAAACAAAATGACCATAGCAGGAAGAATTGGTTCGCAGCTTTTGATTCAGGTAAAGTTCGAAGAAAAATATTCTCGAACTGTTTTGAAACTAGCAGCTATTGTTAGATTAGGAACATTATATAGTTATGGAAATTTTATTTTCAGTACCGAGTTAATATCGGAGTTCAATCCCTTTTTAGCGAATCACATTGCTATTGTTTCAGAAATCAAGTTAAGGGCCATACATTATATTTGTTATCTTCGACCTATGAGAAATTAGGCACAATAATGAGACCTAAAGTCACGTAAAAAATTGTAACAGAAATAAGTACTTTTCTCTGGCAGTCGACTCGACGTCAGACATTTCCCACGTGAGCATGATGTGTTACCGAAAAGGGAATTCCAGTATATGAAGATTCCTTATAGTAGAGGATCCGGCTTAAAAAAATACCACCTCATTCTTTTCCATGATGAAATAACTTTTTTTATAATAAAATATATAAATAAATACAAATCGGGGTGATTGACAGCCCCATGTTTTGGCAAGGCTATTTTTAATTAAAAACTATTTGATCAATTTTTTTTTACCGATTACGATCATTCTTTTTCTTGATAAAATTCATCTAATTGACTACCTTTTTCCATGCAACAATACCAGGTGTAAACAGGTAAATTGATAACAAATGGGAAAAAGAGACAAAAAATCAAGTAAGATCAAACCCAAGAAGAATTAACAAAATGGAAAGACGGAAATGATGAGCTCAACTCGTTGTTTCTATTTTTGCTGGCAAAAGAGACCTTAATAAAAAACACAGTAAGATACGTACTTTGTATGAAAAAATTCTACCAAGAACGGAGGTTTTTCTGAACAAGCATTTACATGTTTTTGGATTTTTAAGAGAATTGGATGAAAGTCTAAAAACAATAGTTAAACTTTGCAAAGTACTAGATGATAATAAACTACAAGATTTATACCCTTATATTGACATCGTACTGATACTTATTTTGACTAACCCTGCGTCAACAGATAGGTCGTACTCCGACTTGAAAAGTATGAAAATTTATAGAGGTAAAATGACAGCAGAAGACCTAATAGATAATTCTGATCATCGAATCGGAGCTAAGTAAAAGATTAGACTTTGATTATGTTATACATTTTTCTATAAAATTTACTATTAATAGGGTTTCGTTTAATTTTCAGGACATTTTTAGTTTACTAGACATGTTCTTTATGTTAACTACTTATATAGTCATCGTTTTCTTAATATCTACCATTGGACCAAGATTGGTTGTTTTTATACCTTGAATAAAATTGTAGTACTAATGATGTAGATAAACCTATGGTAGAAAGAGAGCGAGCGAGGATAAAGTAGGGTCTTTAAGAAGTGAGGTGTAGAGAAAATACCATTATTGAGTGCAAAGAACAGAGGGAATGGGGGCGACAACTTGCCGAAAAAAATATAAACCCCCACTGTTATTATTGGCTCTGATTAGTTTGTGATAGATACATATATACATAAAATAATGTAGAAATTTAAGTTTGAAATCCATCTGTTATATATTATTATATTAACAATATAAATCGACTTTTGTTCACAACATTTTGATATATTAATATTTATAACACAACCTTTTTTTCAATACATAACAAATATTTAGATACGTAATTATGAAACATCCTATATACCTAATCTATCTGTTTTTAGTGGCAAAAAACTAGTATAACAATAAAAAGCATCGCCTAAATCATTTTTTGTGAAATGACTAAAAATTGACATGTTACAATGAGATCACATCTACGGGTTAACACAAACAATATTATCAACCTCGTTTAGTCTAAAAATATAAAATTTTATATAATAGGAATAAAAACACTTCTATATCCATAATTTCAAAAATCTTGACATCCCTGGACAATGATTAACTATATTTTGGCGCTAGCTTCTTTCAAATACTACCATGGTTCAGCCTCTGGATGTTTTAAATACCCTAGAAAATAAAACCTAGACACTTCAGTAACAAAACAGTATTTGGTTTCATTTTGACTAAAACGAGGTTGACTTTTGTTAAAAAAGAAACAACTCAGTCTTATATATAAAAATAAATAAAATATGGCACATAAATTATACAAGCGTTCTATTTTTTTTACATTACAATCAATTCCTAATTTATTGTGAGGGATTTCTTACACACACAATTCAATTGCATCGTTAATACATCACATTTGTGCGAGATTACTGTGTAGCGAATATATATCTTTAGTTGAAACATTTACCAATTTTTTATACTTTTTGAAATGTCACAACCACAAAAAAAAAAACATATTTGTGTGCTAGTTGTATACATTTTTTTTCAACGACTTCAGGACTAGTTTAAGCTATTTTAATATTACCCTGGACTCTCAGTTCTAATTTTTACATTTGGCAAAAGAATAACTAGTAAACAAAACAGAGTGGGTGTGTCAAAATAGAAAATATTACTTTAATGATCCATTTAAAACAAATCAATACTTATGTTATACACATACTATTTATATAATTAAATCACAAAAATTATATCAACTTTTTTTATGTTATTATCCACACCCGTTAAGTATAGTGTCTGTATTGAGAAGTAAAATTTGTTTTTTTTTATTATTGTATTTTATAATACGCTAATGAAAAGACTAATACCAGTTTCATAATGAGATTCATTATGAAACTGGTTTTCATTAAGATACAGCTCTTGCAGCCAATAGAATCGAATTAGTTTTAGCAAAGTAGGCGGTTATTTTGATAGTACAAATTTTTCAGCGAATAGAATCGAGTTATTTTTTAGCGAAGTAGACAATTATTTTGACAGCTGCTAAAATAATTTAAATTGTTTAAAATCGATAAGAAAAAAGGTTAACCTAATAATATATTCTAAAAAGGTTACTAATTAATATATGTTGTGAAAAAAAGTGTTTAGCCTTACACCCGTAATGGTAGATGGGCAATATGGATTAAGTAAAAAGTATTTCTTTTCATTGTTATAAAAATGTTCCTTTTCATTTAAGATAATTAACATATGAAAGTCTTAAAATAAATATGTATTTCGTTTTTTAATGGGAGTAGAAAAAATAGCGTATGCAACTCTCATGTAATGGCCATGAATACACTCGCATGTTATATACGAAATTCGCTTGCAGCTTGTTTCGTATCCTACAACATGCTCGTGTATTAATATCTATCATTACATTATCGTTGCATAATATACTATTCCCTACTTTACTTACTTTAAATTAAAAGTTTGGACATGGGGCACCTCGGAACAGCTTTTTGATGTAAATAGTATGACCTGTTTCAGTTCCAAATTGATACCTGTTCCAAAAACCCGTTCCAGTTCCAAACAGTTTCTGGGCAATTCCATAAGTAAAGAACGTGAGCGGAACAGGGAACACCGAATGTGGAACGGGTCTGTATTTGTTTTAATTTAAGTAACGTTCACTCGTTGCGTATATCGATCGTCCGTTTCCGTTTGTTTAGTAAACAGACGATCGATATCGATATAGACAACGAGTATTTATGTTATGTTTAGTTTCAGTTCGGGGATTCACTTGACATTTACACTTAATATATAATTTTAAAGTACTAATAATAAATATTTTATTTTCGAATTTATCTTCATATTTTTAACATGAAGAGCACGGTATCGAATTTTAAAAAACATATGATAAGGAAACATCCCACTGTACAACTAGAGTATAATAAAAATGTTCCTTTGCAAGAAGGTAATGATATACCAAAGGAACAAGAAGAAAGTTCTAAAACAGAGGTAATTATTAATATACGTTCTTAAAATGAACCGTGCAAACGATTTCCAAAATTTTACAATTAAATTTTTTTTTATCACCAGTTAGTTCGGAGCCGATTGCCTATACATCGAAATGTGATTTGAAAACAAAATCTACATCTCAAACTAGAATTTCATGGATACATAGATAAACGGGCAGGACATTTCTATTAAAACTGACACCGGGAGTCAAGTAAACATTTAAAATTTTAATGACTTATTAAAACTTAATGTTTCCACAATCACACTTTCTTTATTCTCTTATTCAGAACATTACATATATGTGAGAGAGCAGATTTATATTAATGGTACTTTTATGGGTATTGGCCTTCTGAGAGCTGAGAACTTAAATATTTCGGTCACAAAACAATTTGGACATAGTAAACACTCATTAAAACATCAAGTGTTTTAACGGAATTCTATCAAGAATTTGAAATACTTTTAAAAGACAGTGCGACAAAATTATCATTGTCTTAATTTGTTAAAAAAAAACTAGATGAAATGGTCGCGGAAAATCTTATTGTTTCAGTATAAACAATCACATGGAGTGGTACGCAGATGTAATTTGAAGCAGCAAAAGAAACTGCACAAAAAGAATTGAGAAAAAAAAACGGTAAGACCCAGTTAAGACAAAAATGGATTTAAGAAATATAAATTGTAAGAATGTAGGCTTTCACGACAGGCGTCAATGTAATTGTTTATTTCAGGGCTGTTATGTCGTGGTCTTCTTTTGTTATTACTTTCAAACGTTTCGAGGGCAATTGCGGCAGAAATAGCAATATCAAGACATTACTTGACCAGATTGAACTTGAAAGCAATAGAAATATACAATCACAAAGAGAACGTCAATAGAAAGAAAGAAATAACAACACTACCTAGGATCTAGCACACAGCATTAGATCGCTAAAATAAAACCGCCAAACACCAGTCGCGCCAAAAAACGCGAGAAGACATGCATATAAATGGCACACTCGAAGCGAAGCAGGGTTCAGTTTCAGTTCATACGTCGCGAAGAGTAGTTCGTCCACGCCACTGAAGATGACTGCCGCAGTTGCAGTCGAAACGTTTGGAAGTAATAACCAAAGACCACGGCATAACAGCCAATAAATAACCAATTACGAAATATAATTTTCCAAAAAAAACTGCTGTTTTAAATATCGACCTCTTCTTTGTCTTCTATTTCATTGCAATAAAAATATATACTAAAATATTATACATTTGTAAAAATAAATTAGAACTATTCGAAGTCGTTGAAAAAAAAATTGTTTGGTGATCAACATCAACAATTTGCAAAATAAAATGTTTCTGGATATTTTTGTGACACAACGTAAAGAGAACAATCTTGCCAATGTACAAATAAATACAGAGATGTGCCAAACGAATGTAAGTGAAAAAAGGTAATTTTTAGTTTGAAAAAAAGTGTTTTAAGTGTTTGTGCTTTTAGCAGGTTTTTGCCTTAAATCTAATTTGTGATTTATATTTTCTCGTGTCAAAAAATAGTGATATTTAATTTAGCTTCAGATGGGATATATATTTTTCGAAATGTATAACGTTTTAATTGACAAATAACAAAACACTTTTAGAAACCAATGATTATTTTAGAAAAAAGTGTGATTCGGTGCAATATAAATATACAGGATAATATGATCAGTTTACGAAATATGCAATAAATCAAAACTTTATTTGTATCACGATAAATTTTGATTTTTCCTGAAAATTGTTTCGATTTTTTATGAGCCACCTGTTTGATTGCTCATGGTTTCGCTATTTTTCGAACTAGGTAACGGTTTTGATATTCCTAATTTTACTATACCGGGTGGCGTCCCTTTTAAAGCTTGCACAGCTTGATCCAGCGTTGCATTTTTTATTATTTTCCCATTGACGCTTATAAGTCTATCGCCTGGAGTGATTTTCCCATTATGCTCAGCTGCGCCATTGGGAACAAGACTTCTTACCTAAAAATGTAAGTTTGTATTTGTAATTTTAAGTTATTAATAACAAAATATTTGAAGACCCCAATACAAATAATTTTGTATTTAATAGATTTTTCAAAACGGTGTAAAATACATTTAATCTATATTTAAAATGTTAAGTCAAAATGGTAAATTTATACTTTACTATGTCATCCACATTGGGAAAAAATAGCATATATAAATCTAGTTACAAGAACTACCCAGAAAAAAAGTAATCGAGAAGTTACTGGTGTGTTTTTGCTATTATAGAAACCAATTTTGTGTTACATATATTTTTACAGCTAAAGCAATTTTTTAGGTCCATTAGTTATGTAAAACAATTTAAAATGTTATTGACAAAGAAAATCTTTCGTATTAATGACTAGATATTTAAAAAAATTCTTTCTAATCAAAATTATTTTTGAGATTTATATATTTTTCTAAAACTTACTACAATAACGCTGGACTTGGCATCTAATGGATCTTGATAATCCAGAATGGAGAAACCAAGGCCCCTATCGCCTTTGACTAGTTCTACGTATTCTATATCGTCAGACCACATGGCGACGTTGGTTACTTCTAGAGAGCGGGATTTTGCTTTTTGTAAATTGGACTCGTCTGTTACTGAAATGAACGAATAGTAAATAATCTCGAATGCAAAAGGACAAAATATTAATAACACGGTGGACGAAGAACATTTTTTGTGCTAATTCAAGTATTCTTGTAATCTGCTCTATATTTTGGATATTTTTTCCTAATTTTGATGTCTTCATAAAATATAATTTTTTTAAAAATAGTAAAAAAAAAGTTATTTTGATGTAAACATTGCCTTTTTATGACTTTTTTATTTATTTACTTGCTGTAACGTAATTAAACATTTATTTGAAAAAGTAATTGTACAAAAGCATGCAAAATTCATTTCTGAATCCATACATGCCAAAATTTTTAGTTTGCGTTGAGATTTGTAAGAGTTATTATTTAATTACGAAGCCTCTGCAAATGCTGATTTAGTGTTACTCTGTGGAGCATATTGAATAATTTCTGGGCTTCTATGATTTTTAAAGAAAAGAAACTATTGCACCCAGTTGTCACCAACTAGGTGGATTTGGATTGGTCTTTCGAATTAACCATAGTTGCAATGTTCTGACACAAAAATGTCAACATTTTGACTCGATATCGAAAACTACACAGTTTTTCAAATTTCTAAAGCCTTTGGCTTGGTCCAAATCGTATAAAAAAAATTAGTTTTGATTTTTAGAACGCATTAAAATTACAAAAATGGTTTTGAAAAAGACGAAATTTTGCAAAATTCCATTTTTTTGTGTGCAAAAATTGGTGGGTTTTACCAGCCATAAAAATCTTGAAAAGTTTAATTTTTGGCATTTTCATCCACGGTTAGAACTTTGCTCATGCAATTCTACTTTATTTTTTTATCGGTAATTTAGACGAGCTGGCTAAGGCGCTGGTTTACAGTAACAGTCTCCTCGAAGGAGTGAGTTCGATTCCTAAAGCTGTCAACTATTTTTTATTTATTTTAACAACATGTGTTTACATTTTTGTATTGAGAATTTATTTTTTATAAAAGGGTATAAAAATATTTCCTGTAAAAATGCGAAAATAGGGAAAAATAGAAAAAATGGGAAAATGATAGGGAAAATAGGGTAAAAGAGGGAAAATAGGAAAAAAATAAGAAAAACACTTTCCCTGGAAAAATGCGAAAATATGACAAAATAATTAAAAAATTGTTCGTATCTCGCTTTTTTATTGAAAAAACTGTTATACTTAATGAGACACCATCAAAAAAATATAGTCATTTCAGTCAAGAAAAAAAAAATTGACGTCACTTTCGGTTCAATCAGAAGTGATATGTCCTGTTAGTCTAAAAGTAGCCCATTATTGCCTAATTGATGTGTGAAAAAAACCTCATTTTTACATTAAAAAACAACCAAAATATTGGTGGCGTACATTGAGTCGTGGCCACCCGGTATAACAAATAGTAATACCAATTATAGTTGTGCCCAGACAGTTTGTGACACATTCGCCTTTCATAATTTGTATCAGGTGAATAGGACAAAAACTTGTCATAATATAATGTTAATTTATTAGAGAGTTATCGCCACTGAAGCTACTGTAAATACGGTAACCTTATTTTTAGCACTATTCTAAAATAAGGTTACAACCTTATCTATAGTTATCGCAACATCACTGATTTACGGTAAATGATTTTAAATTTAAATCTAACCTTAAAAATATTCGGTAGTTTGCGTCGAGTCGAGGTAAAGGTATATAAAATGGAAAATATTTTGGAAGCTGTTATTATTGGTGAATGGTAATGAAAGAACACTTTTTGATAAACCACTGGCTGAACTATGAATAATAATAATGAAACCTCTCTATTACAGTTTTGAATATTACCTGTTAAATCTCTTTAATGGCATTTTAAACGATATTCAAAGAACCTGTACCCGATTCCAAAACAATGAATCCTTTTTAAGTATTTATGATCGGTCTGGGTTTTCCCAATATCTTTTAATTTAATAACACAGAACTCTTTTACTAACATTGTTCAGGGTGAATATTACTCTACTATTTAATATTTTGAATTGAATAAATTATTTTAAAATCCTATTTGAATAAATGTATTTTCCGTTTAATGTGAGAGTGAAAAATTAACAGAACGTAATCAAAAATGGAAATAGTGAATATGCTAACCAAACTGTCACAGTATAATAAACTGCTGGGAATCTGTGAAACTCCGTAGTGTCAGTCAAGTGAAATGGATAAAATAAAAAAGTAATCGAGATAATACGAAAGGCCGCGGCAAATCAAGATCATATTACGGTATTTCAAATTTAAGGTTACGGTATTTTGTTTATTTACGGTAATACGGTATTTTGTCATAGCGCTATTTGCTTTAAGCACCAATATGCGCAAGCGTAGATGTCAAAATAAGGTTCCCGTATTTACTAAAATCAGAGATACATCTGTTGAGGTAACTCATATTCCCATCACCCTGCTTTAGTAATCAATTATCTTTGAAGAACTCGCCCTTTTAGAAAAGGACTTTGTAAGTTAGAACTTTAACAAATGTGTTAAATTATTTCTTAACTAGTATATATTGGAATGATATTTAATCATTCCTTGGATATAACTATAATTTTAAATTACTTTTACGAAATAGTATACACTGGCATGAATCTGTTTGTAGTTAAAGTAATAATTAAAGACCGAAATTTCCTAAATGTTATAGTCCGGAACTCAAACAACTAATTATTGTTAAAAAAAGTAGCTCATGCGAAGTACAAGACTACCAATGATTAGAATGACTACATTAACTTCTCTAATATTAGATCTAGATTAAAGGTCAATCATCTTACGTGTAACGTTTTCGTTTTTTCCGACCACAAAGTGTCTACGCCTTTTCGTTTTGGCGGGTTCACAGCCGTCCTCGTTTTGCGGCTACAAGTTTCCCTCAACTAGTTATTAAACGTTATTTATTTGTTGTTTGTTTATGAATTGATTGTTAAGTTTTACTGTAGAGATGGAAGCACTGACATTTTGTTCAGTGACTCCTGACCCCTACGTCATCACTCTCGTTTGTCTTTAACATATGTAATCCAGATGAGACAGACAATTTGCATCTAAAGTCAATGGGTTCGTTCATCGGTGCGCAACCGTTGAGCGATGAGTCAACTTGTTCGGCTGAACGGACCGCTGCATCAGTGATAACTCTCAACCGTTGAACAGCATTCGCAGCGGAAATAAACTACGCTGACTTGCCCATCACCTTATATGAACTGTCAAAATATTATGCATATTAGGTTAGAAAATATTGATGTTTTTATTTTTATAGTAGTTGTTGAAGTAGAAAACGTAGATAATTCAATAACAAAAAGCACAATTCCCTGTGTATTGGAAATGGTATTCAAAAGGTATAAATAATTTTATATCAATACAATGTTTAATCCATCCTTACAACAACATTAATGTCTAGATCACCTTCTAACAGTTCCTTAATAACTGCTATATTAGCTATAGCCATGTTAATCCAAATAAATAATTATTCTAAAAAAACTGGAGTTCACTTAACAAACTTTCAAGGATTTCAAAACTATGACAGTTCGATTGGGGGTTATGTTTATGTTTTGGGAAATAGGTACACAAAGCGCTGTTAGCTATCGGAACGAACCCATGGTATAAAGAAGTCTATATACAATGGTTGAGGTATTTGTGATGTTAGAACATTGTTTGAAAAAACGTTCACTTTTTAAACTTAATTTTTTTTGCAAGAGGAAAAAATCTGTATATAGTTGGAATTGAATATGTACACAAAAACGAAATAACAAAAAAATCTAGTGAACTGAATGCGCTTCAGATATTATTCTTCCAAAAATAAGTTTATAATTAAATATAAACTTTGCGAATAATTTTTCAATTCTTGAAATATTTTTAAAATATACAGTTTGCAAAATAACAGAAAACGCTTTATTGCTGGTGGTACATTTTAGACTTCCTAAACCCTAAAGTTTATAGAGAGAAGCCTTATAATACGGCTCTGTCTGGTCTGTCTGTCCGCGTTTATAACTCAAAACCGAAAAGAGAAAAAGACAAACGGTCAAGATAATAAACTCAGCATACCTTGAATAGCTCCCAAATAGATTTTCAGCATTTTATGGCTTCCGGTTTCAAAACTGCTCAAGGTTTTACAAACCAGAATCGTAAGTGATACTATCGGTTTCAAAAATAGCATTCAGACGTGAATCGATATTTGAAAACACATTTGAGATATATTCATGGTTCCTGAGATAATGCGCTTTAGATCATATACGCTACGCTAGAAAGCGACATATAGGTTCCCTAACAACACAGGGATATCCTAGAGATATGTCCTTTTTATGTACCGCGGTACAAGGACATGATTGGGACATCCAGTGGACAACAACATTAATGTCTAAATCACCTTCTAACAGTTCCTCAATAACTGCTATATTAGCTCTAGCCATGTTAATCCAAATAAATAATTATTCTAAAAAAACTGGTGTTCACTTAACAAATTTTCAAAGATTTCAAAACTATGACAGTTCGATTGGGGATTATGTTTATGTTTTGGGAAATAGGTATACAAAGCGCTGTTAGCTATCGGAACGTTCAGTCGACCACGATCGTTGTAGAACAGCGGAATCAACACGTTTAGTGATTATTCTCAACGGTTGCGCACCGCTGAACGAACCCAATGTCTTAGATAACTTCAACAATCGGATCAAATTTGATGTCAGTTTTAATTTTGGCACATTTGACATTTACGCATTTAAAAAAAATGTCGCGATATTGTAAGCAAGAACAATTTATATTGAAAATAGTTGATTATTTTTAACGGGAAAAAAATGACAAAAAAACTTATTTGCCCTTGAGTGAAGTTTGTAAGGCAAATAGAAAAATACGTACCATTAAAATCGTAAATAGTAGAGAAAAAAGTTTATCATATCTGTTTTTATGATGCTCTACGTATTTATTAATTATTTTCTGTATAAATTAAAATATATAAATAATTTTCTGTTTAGGTACATAATACATAAAAAAGCGTTTCTCTTTTTGGTTCACCCAATAATTCACTGCTATGAAAATCTAGTTTAAGAAAAAATATAACCTTTGTCAATAGAATGTCAAACTTACTAAATTTTAGAGATGTGTTGTAATTTCAAGACCTGTGATTTTATCACTGTGACTGTTCAGTCACGGGTAGTACCTGTTCCTCTTCCACAAAAGTGATAAGTCATTTTTCGGAACGCCACTCTCAGAAACTGGGACTGTGTCTATGTTACAAGTTTCAAGAGTGCATGGCCTGAAACTTGAGAATCCTAAGAGTAAATTCTATTTTCATCTAAAGTCTCGTTCACCGTATCTTATTTTGTCATTTGCGATTATCGCCTGACACGGACTCAGACAATCGTAAATTAGTAATAGGGCCGTAATTGTAATTAATTGTCATTGACAGATAATGGTGTTTTATTTCCAAAATAGCAAAAAAATGGACCTTTATAATCAAACTTGTTTAATATTAAAATTATGTATTTAATACAAACAAATTTGAAGTTATTATATTAAATAATGTTCTAAGAAATTATTCGTACATTTTTTAATATCGAATGTATACGTACAAAAAGCGACTTTATGCAAGAAACACAATAAAACCACAGAAGAACTGTAAGTGAATATTGTTATTGTTTACCATTCAAACGTGTCACGACTCCGGAAAAGAGCTGTGATTTCGACCTGTGATTTTTCAGAAGCAGTCACGAGTCACAACTTCGCTAAAACCCAGTCACAACACATCTCTATAGTGAATTTATTTCAGTCATACAACAATTGTTTGAAATTAGGTCACGGGTGACTAAACAAACTATATCAACAACGTTGCCATTTCCTTGATTGTCTCTATGTAGTTAGTTGGCTGAGTTCCACTATTGGTAAAGGCAAGTGCAGATGCCGGCAGCATAGGTGGGGCAAGGCCGTGCGTCGTGATGTTGACAGGAGGAGAGGAGAGTGGAGGGTGTTTATTTACCTCTGCATGCACTCTCCTAGTTTTCTCTTCATGGGAGCTAATCACCACTTGTTGTAGCTTTGAGAGATATTCCAAGTCATTTATGCGTAATTTTAATAAATTGTACTAGCGAATGAAACACTCTACATCTTTCTTTAGAAGTTTAGAATTATTCCAGTTTTTGGCACTATCGCTATTTTAACAGCACACGTTGAGTTTCATGCTATTATAGGCTGTTTTAAGTCACGGGTAGGTTTAAAGGGCTTTCGCCCTCTCAGTATCCGCCAACTTATTTTTTAGTGCCTCGATTTCCAGATCTTTATGCCTTATTGCCTCTTTGACGGCTTTGTTTATTATATCTTCGTCGCGGCCATTTTTTGCACAGGTCGGACATTGGATAAGGGATTTACTACCACTTATTACTTACATCCCCGGTCAATCCTAGCGAACAAGATTGGCGGTACCTACCTAAAGTTTCAAACTGTCCCGTCTTTTTCTCTAGGAGTTATGCACAGATACAGTTAGTTTGCTAAATATATATTCATAACAATATACCTAGTATATTTTTGACGTTTTTTGTCATTTTAATAACGTTTGATGTATGTAAAAATTTTGAATGAAAATTACTGAAATTTTATTAAATTACCTGTAACAGTACTCGACGTATTAAGACTAGTATCACTGAGCGCTTTGATTAGTTTTTGGTCTGGCTGCGGAAGGAGATTTTTCAAGCTGCCACCCAAAATGTTTCGAGCTTCGAACGCTTCTCGGTCCTGAGAGGTATTTATCACCCTATTGCTATTTTGCTCCCTAAAACAAACCAGCCTGACGATACTTGGAAGCTCTTTTAAGATTTTCACCACTTCCACGTGTTTGATTCCCAACAACTTTTGACCATTAACCTTAAAAAAAATAGTTTATATAAGCACTACTTAATAAATAAACACAAAAAATTACCTCCAAAAGTTCATCGCCTGGATGAAGTTTGCCGTTCTGTCCTACTGGGCCCTCTGGTAAAATTGATCTGATATAGTGGTGGGGTCTTAGTTCTATACCACCTTCTACGTCTACTGTACCCTCCAGGCTTATTCCCAAACCTAAATTGATTAAACAGTTATAGAAAGTAGTCAAAAAATAGTCAAGCCATTAAAAAACAGTGTGTGCAAATGAGTTTTAAAAAAATATGCATCACACTGCTGTAGGTTTTTAGAGGAAGTAACAGCTGCAGGTGTAGAGAAAACACTACACCTGTAGTAGCAAAGAAGAAACGATATATATAAGCGCAAAGAGGAGATACAGATGCAAGTTTAGAGTAAGTAATGGTTAAAAGATGTAGAACAAAAATGGCAAATTGTTGATTTAAAAAAAAAAGATTGTAAACATTTAAGACAGACGACAGCTTATAAAAAATAGATAGTGAAACAAAAGAGCAGAAGCAGGGATTGCATGTGGAAAAGCTTGATAGGGACATTATAATTATTTATATATCATCTTTTTAAAATATCTCATAAGCCACACTTTATCCAATTAGAATGTATATTCAATTCGTTACTTCTTTTAAATATTCAAACTGAATTTAAATTTATTTATTAAAAGTCATATTTGATTTGCATATTTATAATAAAATATAAATTAATATTCTTTATTTTACCTTTCAGTTTAGTGAGATTGGCAACAACAATGTCTGCACAATCGCCTATTAATCCTTGCCACTTTTGTTTAATGGCAGTTTCCAAATCGTCTTCTAAATTGGCCTCGAAATTTTCCTCGATAAATATTTCCTTGGCCTCCGGGTTTTGATCAGATAGTACGCTGTCACTGTTTACAGAAATTTTTTCTGGATCATCTTGTTCCTAAAAAATTGATTGAAATATGCCACTAAAAATTAACACTTCAATCATTGGCAATGTTAATATTTACCTCTGTATTATCAATAGGAATCCAACTCAGTGTTGTAATACTTGGCGATACAGGACTGACCTCTTTGTTCCTCTCCCTATCAGCTATCGCCTCTTGTAGTTGTTCATATTTTGGACCGCTCAAATACCTCTCAAAAGTTATATCGACCTCGTCGCCAGTTTCTTTTAGTTTTTTCACGGCCGCGTAATTCGTGCAGTTTTCCAAAGAAACACCATCGACCTCGACTATTCTATCATTAATTTGTATTTTACCGCACTTAAATGCGTGTGATTGTTCGTTTAGACTTTTTACAAAGATGCCACACAAAGCTTCTTTTTCGCATACGTATCCAGCTATCGTTATTCCTAAAAAGTAATAATGAATAAGTTTAAAATCTATCTAATTTTCCAGCAAATAGATAATGTACGCATGATTTTCTTCTTCATATTATATATCTAAGTATAGCGTAATCTTTTTATCAGTAATAAAGCTTGTTCGAAAATGGGGAGAGGGTAGAATTTTTAACAAAATGGAAAGAGAGGAGAAAAATAAATACACAAAACCAGATTTTCGTTTCTAATTCAAATTCATACAGGGTGTTTCATAGGTAACTGTGGATAAAGGACACTTAGATGAATTCAAAAAACCTATATACAGGATGTTCCCTGACAAATGATGAAAAATGAGTTAGGTACATAAGCCCCTAAGATTCTTAGTTTACGAGATACAGCTGGTTAAAGTTGAAAAATTAAAATCATTTTTTTGCGATATTTCACCTACCGTTTTAAATTTTTTGTTCAAATTTGGCAGTTGATTTACTTTTTATAAGCTTGAAAATTTAACAAAAAATATGGTTGGCGTACTTCATCCAGTGGCGCACAATAATGGGTAGTGGTAACTTCGGCCCCCTATTTTTTACGACACTGTATAAATCGATTTTTTTTTTCATTTTATTTAAATCTTTGGTTATTTATGTTACAAAAAGTTATATAGCTCAACTTTTGTTGCGCTAAAATCAACAATTTTGGAGATATTTGAAGAGAAGTCTACAATTCGTCTTTTCTATCGTTGATGTTAAATCTGGATTTGTTCATTTAAAATAAACAGACGTATGGACCTACTATACTATACAAAATACAAATGTTTACCAAACAGTTTATCATTTTGCAGAAATTTTTGAAAAAATCATATCTTAAATATACAGGACCATATTCTATTATTTGACAGGAAATTTCATTACCTGCATGTTTTTGACTGGCATACATACATATTTTAACAAAAGGAAATTTTATTATAATTAGTGAGGAACAAGAATACAAAAAACTGTTACACATTAAATTTTATAGAAACTGTTCAAAATGTTGACCGTTCACTCCAAAGCACTTCCTACAACGTTCTCTCATGTCAAAACGCACGCTTTGAAAAACTGTTGGGTCAAACAATATAAGGGCTGCAGAAAATATCGAGACTTTTTCTGTAGTAATTGTTGGTTTTTGATTTTTTGCATCCTTCCTTTTAATTGTTAAATTTTAAGTTTTCGTCGGTATTTTTTCAATACTAGCGTAAGTTAAATCATAAGATATTTGGCGATTTAGGACATTTTTGTTCAAACAACCGTACTGCATTTCTTCCATATAATAATAACATGTTGATCATTTTTCAAAGAGTGCGTTTTGACATGAGAAAACGTTGTATGAAGTGCTGTGGAGTGAACGGTCAACGTTTTGAAGTTACTATAAATTTAATATGTAACAGTTTTATGTATTCTTATTCCTGACTAATTATAATAAAATTTCCTTTCATTAAAATTTGTATTTATGCCTGTCAAAAAACATGCAGGTGCTGAAATTTAATGTCAAATAATAGAATACGGTCCTGTATATTTAAGATATGGTATTGTCAAAAATTTCTGAGCAATGATGAACTATTTTCTAAATATTTGTATTACGTATATTAGGTCCAGACATTTGTTTATTGTAAATGAACAAATCCAGATTTAACATCGACGATAGAAAAGACGAATTGTAGACTTCTCTTCAAAGTCAAATACCTAAAAATTGTTGATTTTAGGGCAACAAAAGTTAATAACTTTTTGTAACATAAATAACCAAATATTTAAATAAAATGAAAAAAAAATCGATTTATACAGTGTCGTAACAAATAGGGGGGCGAAGTTACCACTACCCATTATTGTGCGCCACTGGATGAAGTACGCCAACCATATTTTTTGTTAAATTTTCAAGCTTTTAAAAAGTAAATCGACTGCCAAATTTGAACAAAAAATTTAAAACGGTAGGTGAAATATCGCAAAAAAATGATTTTAATTTTTCAACTTTAACCAGCTGTATTTAGCAAACTAAGAATCTTGGTCATTTTTCATCATTTGTCAAGGGCTGTCAGCTGTAAAGCGTTGTCGGTCGAATATTGGAACACCCTGTATGATGGGTCTAGCTCACTTCATTACTAAGTTACAGGGTGTTGTGTCAATTTTGCTTATTTCTTTCACCCCCCGTATATTTGGAACCATCCCATATATTTTTCTGATATCTGGCAAGCTTGTTAGCGACGACCCAATAGGGAGTTGCTTACTACGACCCATATGAAATCGCTATCTTCGTAACCAAGCGAAAACGGGCTATAGTATCTGCGGAAGAAATGATCCCCGTCGAATTTTGAACAACTACATTTTTTCTGTGGTCTGTATGTCTGACTGGTTGTCGTCCGCAAAGCTTAAAAATGCCATAACTTTTGAGTGCTTCAATGTATCAACGTGAAATTTTCACCATTTTTTAAGACCCACGAGTACTATATTTTAATAGAAAATTAGTGGAATCCGAAAACGAATAAACCAAATTTTCCGGATTTTTGTCACTTTTTTCTAGTTTCACAGGAAACACGTTGCAGGTCGTAATTTTTGAGCAAACCGCTTCAAATTTTGGAAAAAGATACCTTGAAGTACTTTTACGAAGCCTATTAAAAATCGGAATAATCGGAAAATTTATTCTGGGTTTTCCCGGATCGTTTTCCCGAAAATGTCATCCATTTTAAAACAACGATATCTCTAACCGTGAAAGATATTCAAAAAAGAAAAAAAATCGGTTGTGTCGCCCCAAAACTTTCCCGACGAGTATCCACGAATACTTTATCAGATATTTAATGTTAAAGTTTCAACTTTTGACATTTTTTAATTTTTGACAGGTGACAGTTGAAGAAATAATTTTGACTGTTCTGAATAGAGTTTTTCAAGGGCTTTCAAACGACATATTGCATGTCCAATTCCGTGACATATTGCATCTGTCATTTTTTGATAGTGATACTTTCGGTTGACAGATCTCGTACAAAAACTAATTGATTCTTCCAACAGATAGCCCAAACCCATATACCAAATTTCAGCTCAATCGGATTAATACTTCTTCAGATATTTAATGCTGAAATTTAAAATTTTGACATTTTTTTATTTTTGACAGGTGACAGTTGGAGAAATAATTTTAACTGTTCTGAATAGAGTTTTTCTAGGGCTTTCAAATGACATATAGCATGTCCAATTCCGTGACATATTGCATCTGTCGTACAAAAACTAATGGGTTCTTCCAAACCCCTATACCAAATTTCAGCTCAATCGAATTCAACGTGTGGCCTCTATCGTGGAAGAATACACACACATATACACACACAGATCGACAGACAGACTTCCATCTGGAAATGGTCTTAATCGTCTCAGGGGACCCGAAAATGGATATTTCTGTTTTTATCTCGAATTTTTTTTTTAGCTCGTTCACAATACTTTCCCTTCTAGGATGTGGGTCGGGAAAGTAATACGGAAATGTAAAACTGAAATAGCTCAACAAGTATTATTTGAAGTATTTTCCGAAATTTGTTGAAAAAGTTGGAAAAAAAATAAAATTAAAAAGAATCAAATTTTTCGAAATTAAATTCCGAAAATCTCGGAAACGAGGGGGAATTTCGAAAAATGTTAAGAGTACTTTTTTGCTGTACTTGAAAGGATCCTTTGAAATGAAAAAAATTATGAAAAATTGGGAAAAAATAGGGAAAAAATATTCTAAAATGGGAAAAAAAAATAATGAAAAGTAGGGAAAAAAATAATGGTAAATAGGGAAAAATTAATGAAAAATAGGAAAAAAAATTATGAAAAATAGTGAACAAAATAAAGAAGAACAGGGAAAAAAAATAGAAAAAATATGTGAAAAAATAATGAAAAATAGGAAAAAAATAATGGAAATATGGAAAAATTATGAAAAATAGGGAAAAAAAATTATGAAAAATAGGGAAAAAAAATTATGAAAAATAGGGAAAAAAAATTATGAAAAATAGGGAAAAAAATATTGGAAAACAGGAAAAAAAATGAACAATACGGAATAAAGTAATGAAGAATAGTGAAAAAAATAATGAAAAAATAGAGAAAAAAATAATGAAAAATAGGGAAAAATATAATAAAAAATGAAAAATAAGGAAAAATATAATGAAAAATTGAGAAAGGGAGAGAGATATTAAATCACGTAAAGGAATTTAGTTGCCCTGACCGCACAAACTTTTTTTTTGTGACTCTTTAAACGAGTATAGATAAGGATAAAAAATAGCAAAAATATTAGCACAGAACTTTCTCTACTCGACGAAGTTTCAACATGTGTGCAGAATATATCTATGCGGAAAATACGGGGCGGGAGGGTTCGTAGTCGTCGCATTTACTACACCCTTGTGGTTAGTTGCTTGTTCTACTATATTAGGACAATCAACAGACATAGTGACCAAATTTAAAATCCAGGTGCGGCATCAAAAAAAAATTATCGAAATCATTTCGCACTAGAACAACACCCTTGTGTACCAATATTTAAAAAAATTGGGGTTCTTATTAGAAAAGAGCGGAAAAAGTTAGTTGGAATACATATTTTTTGAGACCGCACATTTCATTTTACTAGTAAAATTTTAAAAGCAAACTTAAATTTATTAGCCATCGTGGAATTCGTGCATATAGTAGTTGCAATAAAATTTCAATCCCACGTGATCAACTTATGAAAATAGATATTGCCAGTTTGTTATAAATTTCAAAAATGTAAGGTTTATACAGGGTGATTCTTTTAGAGGGCTAATTAGAGGTTTCTGGAGAAGTAAGCGGAATTCAAATCTGAAAATTTGGGACATGAGGTTTTCGGGGACGCCCAATCGATCTAAAATATTTAGAGCAACCAGCTACTTCCGGTTATACCGGAAGTGAACATCAACTTTGTTATTTTAAATGGAACACCCTATATTTTCTTACATTTTTAGATTAGCCCTGAGAAGCTGATTTCAAAAACCTAGTACACTTATAATGTAAACTTATTAGTTTTTAAGTTATAGACAATTGGAAATCGCATTTTTTCGGCATTAAATGATTGCTACGGCCAAACGACATAAAATAGGATAAAACGGCTTGCATGTCCCTATCTTAACTTTTTGAGTTCTACTTGGTGGCATAGGAAGAAAGTGTATACAGGGTGATCAAAATTTGTGTACTTTTGATCACCCTGTATACATTATGTTCTTATTCCATCAAGTAGAACTTAAAAAGTTAAGATAGGGACATGTAAGCCGTTTTATCCGATTTTATGTCGTTTGGCCTTGGCAATCATTTAAAGTTGGAAAAATGCGATTTTCAATTGTCTATAACTTCAAAACTAATAAGTTTACGCCTCTGATGCCTCTACTGCGTTCGTTTATTGTTTTTGATGAGTCTGAAGAAAATATATTTTGCGTTCGTTTTAGTCATCTGGATGTTTTAGAGCATCCTCGTTTTCGTCGGACCTTTTTGATCGAGCGTTCAGATGACAGTATGACAGTTGCAAAAAGTCATAAGTATAGCATTAACATAACCACAAATTTTGTTTATTGGAGAGAAAGGTTAGATAGTATGTTCTTAAATGGAAAATACAGAAAGTGGACAGTTAGTGGAGATTGTCCACAGAAATTCAGCAACCTCCATTTTGTATGAAACTAATAACGAATTTGTTTTTTGTTTAAAACAGATAACCTCAACCTCTAAACCGTTCGGAAATTATCGAGTAACCAGCCAGATGACTCGACGGTCACGTGATCAAAAAATCTGTCTGCTCTCATCTGCTCCGCGATGGCTAAAACGAACTCACAATAGGTAAACTATTTTTGACAATTGTCACGTGGGATTGAAATTTTATTGCAACGACTATAGTTGTGTTCATCAGTAGGAATTGTTTTTTAGCGATAATGCTCATAGTTTTCAACATAATTCTTTTATGGGATCAAAGTAAACTCAATTTAGGTTTTTGCTTAATAAAACATTGATTAAATATTAAAAAAATTGTGATCATCAATAGAATAAGCAATACTCAAAATAAAAAATGAAGTTCCAAATGACTCAGACTAACCTTTTATTGGTGAGTTAATTAGTGAAATCTAACAGAATTTGAAGAATTTTCGAAGCGCATTACAAATTAAAATAACGGTAAACGAGAGAGGTGTAAATCTCTAAAGAGAAACTTACTTCAGAGTACTGTGCAGTAATGATGATTAGTGTTGTATTTTCTCATGACATGCTTTGCTATTGATGCTGAGTAAGTACCGACTATCAAAATTTTGCCATTTGAAATGTACGTGACCTTGTAAACCCCCACATCTCCGGTCCACTTTGACCCGCAGGACACAAATTTAAATTCGACCGAGGTATTACCCTAAGGTATCTACATACCAAGTTTGATGCACATCGGTCCAGTTTAACGGCCGTGAGAGCTCTCGCAGACAGACACACAGACACACTAACTCAATAACTTACTAAGCTTGAAGTAAGTTATATTATTCCTAATAATTCACTACCAGAATTTGAACATTAAAATGTCTGGTCAGTTGACGCGTTACAAATGTGTTTGTCACTACCTTTTTTAATTTTATATTCGTTTTTTCTCACTAATGCCCTTAATTGGGCCATAGTGGATGTTATTTCTCATTAACTTATAAGCTGCCCTTGTGGGTACGCTCCCCCCATCGTAGGGGTTCTCTCCTACTCCTAAGTGGGATTTATGACTGGCCTCCATGTCATAAAATTCGAATGCCATTTTTGGCCTCTTTAAGATCAGGTTTCACCTGATCACATTCAGAGCTGGGCGTTACTAAAAAAAAGTAACGCGTTACTTTTACTTAAAAGTAACGCTTTAGATAAACGTTACCGTTACTTTTTTAAAAAGTAACGATTTATTCGTTACTTTCCAAAAGTAACCCGTTACTTTTATATACATTCTTCTTGTTCCATGTCTTCTCGTTCTTTTATTGTCCACCTCACCATTTATCCCCGTTATTATTGCACGTGCAAACAAAATTTTTAAATAACAGTTGTATGACCAAGCTTGATTTTTTAAAATGCTATCCAGAACACAGTGACGCGCGAAATCGACGGGGTACAAAAAATAATAAAAACATTATTTCACTTTAATCAGGAGTAACAAAACAGAAAAACGATAGTTTTAAAGTAACGCGTTACCAAAGATTAGGTATATTAAGATAGGACAGTCAGACAAAGCGAGATATAAGCCGAGGCATAGGCGCCGTCAGTACAGTATTTCTTACGGTGTTGATATAGTAATATCGAAACATATTAGTGACTTATTGTATTATTTTTTTGATTTTGATGTGTTTAAAATAAATTATAAGTTTACATATTTTTATAATTTTGTTTTATTCCAGTGATAACTTGGTCAATCAAAACCATAATGTTCCCTTCTAACCGCTCGATCGCACAACGGTGGTAGGAGCTTATAATTGAACATGCAGGCAACATGCAGCGGTACAAATAAGTATTTACTGATTTTGCTAGGATATCATTACCAATATTTGAGATGTTCCGACAGATTCTCTGATTTAGGGTTGAACGGTTCCTAAGTGGGCTGGTCATTATTTTTAACACCGCCTGTTTTTTTTTTCCTGAATCGGGCGTGGGAGGTCCCACCTACACTGAGGCTCTAGGCCTATTGTGCCCCGCCAGTTTTCACATCAGTCCAGTACTCTACACCGCCTGTTTAGATAGCATTACTAGATATTGCTACTTGTTTACAGTGTAATGTTAAGAAAATAAGTGTTTATTTTAAACTCATCCAGAAATGTTTAATAAAATATTTCGTTTGAAGGTCACCAGACTTTAAGTTGAAATATCAAAGAAATTACGATGCGTGTATTACTATACCTAATCTTAGGCGTTACTATAACGAAGTAACGATTTCGCGTTACTTTTCACAAATTAACGCAATTACCGTTACTTTTCGCCCACTTTAAAAAGTAACGAAATTACTAGTAACGCGTTACTGAAAAGTAACGTTTTAGTTTCATTACTCCCAGCTCTGGTCAACAATTGTTTAATTGTTATAATTAATATATTCATTATGATGCTGGTTAGGTTTTCCGGATTTCCCTATACCTTTTACGCCAAATGGCGCCATCATTCTTCAGTAAGACGCCCCGGAGCGCAAAATTATTAATAATGCTATTATTATTACTACGATTATTAAACACTACCTTTCTCTATGACCTGGGTCCTAACTACACAAAAGACAATCACAGCTATTGGGGTAAAAAAAGGCCACAAGTATAAAAAATAATTTCTTGCAAAAAATAAAACTACACAGCATGGGGGTGGTTGGTCACAGCAGTGACAGTCAAGATGTTTTTTTAAGGTAAAAGCAATTGATAAATAAATGAAAGTATATTTGTTAATTTATGATAAAACCATGATAAAGAAGAATATCTAAAACATATACTTACCTAAACCGTACTCATCCTTAATCAATTTTACTGTAATTTTTTCCGTCTCGGGTTCGCTATTAGTGTATTCTATGTCCACAATAAGTTGTTTTATCTGACGTGGTTCTACAGGAGACAGACCATTCGGGGTTGCTTTTCCACTAGCTAAAGAACTCTTGTCTGCCAAACCATTGGTATTTAAATTATTTAAACAATTTTCTAGCTGGAATTGTTTATCAGCCTCAGTTTTCACAACCTAAAAGAAAACACATACAATTATGACAGAACTTTCAATTTTTAAATACATACTTGTATAGCTTCTGCATATTGATAAACAGATGATGTATAACCATTTTGTAAGAGTTGTCTATCTAGTTCTTCAGGATCAGTTAAAATTTTTGTAGGAACAATAGGTGCTGAGCAGGTATATAAGAGAAAATCTTGTGAACTAGGCTCAACTGATCGAGCTACTACCATTCTTACCTAAAAATTGTTAATATTCAGACATAATTTGCATTTAGAGAAATAGTTAGCACATTTAGTATGCATAATAATTTTAGAAGTGTTTTTAGTTGTTCTGTTAGTGATTTAAGATTTAAAAACAGACAGTAATACTACTTTTTTTTTGAACCTAAATACTTCTAAATACATTCACTACTACCACACACAAGTGCAATGTACTATAAAATCTTACATATCAACATTTTGGTGTAGTTTTAAAAAATGGTAACCACCTGCTGTCCTGCCTGTCTCAAAACAGTGGCAACTTGATCTGCGGTGAGTCCTCTTAAATTTATATCTCCTATTTGAAGAATATGGTCTCCACTTTGTAGACGACTATCTTTGTCGGCAATTCCTCCTGGTAGGATAGATTTTATAACAACTCCAGTACTTCGGCCCCCAACTATACCGAATCCAAGACCTGAACCATCATTTATGAGGTCTATCACTTCTACTTGAGACCACTCTGTGCTGAGGACCATGTTTTTCTATTATAACACATTTCTTTTAACAAGCAGCTTCTGTTTTTTTATTATTTTTGTTGAATCAATACCAAAAATAAGCTAAATTTAATGCCATTATATTACTATGTTAAATTTAAACGCTTTTAATCACTGATGTTCAAGGATTTCTATTGTTATTGTTAGTGGAATGGTATATTTAGTTTGTATAAACATTATTAAATAAATATTTTATTTTAGTTGTCAGCTAGCTAAAAATGTTAGGATCTTAAAAATATTTGACAAATTTGACATTAATTTAACAGTGACAACTGACAACGGTTGGCACCAACCATCAGAAAAATATTTTACCAAGAATGGCCTCTTTCAACGGAGGTGTTGAATCATTAGTATTTTATTTTATTTTTCTACTTAGTTTAATATATTTATTAGATATTAACGACTTGTATTAAGGAGATTTATTAATATATAGATAGAAATACAAATGCTGTCAATATCATATATTATCATAAATAAACCACTTTCAGTCAGTTACTAAAATCGTTGTCTGATTCAGACAACACTAAAATCTAATGGGGGAGTTCCCGCAATGTTGCCAACCTAGAAAAAGGTCACCAACGGGGAAGGATTATTTTTGGTCAAAATCTACTTTATTATTTTCGCAATGATAAAATATGTGTACAAAATATTCTATTGAGCTTTCCAGAATATATCGTTAGCGAAATATAATGATTTTAATAAAATCTTACTTCTGATTGGTTGAAATTTCGTTGTCAAATGTCATTTGTCATAGAGGATTAGGGGAACTAAACTGAAGGCTTTTTTGCGAGGTACCCTTGAAGCTTCGGTCGGCTGTTTTACCTAACCGTTCCATTTTCGCGTAAAAACGGTACTGAATTTTTGTCACAGCCTATACTCAACGGTTCGCCAAATCCCTATGAAGTTCGGTTCGCTGACAGTTTGATTGCAAATTGACAATCTTTCAACATTGGTTCGCACTTAAACCTCAAACGATATTATCAATTTAAATTTTTACGTTTATTGTAAGAAAAATCAGAGAAACTGAATATGTTGAAATTTTTATAAATTATAATGGAAAAGATGTTCCAGCAGTAGTCAGGTTATTTCCATCTTGTGTATCATTATTAAAAAAAAAACTTTACAAACTTATCAAAATAAGTACAAATCTAACATAATGAGATCGTAGCCCATTGTTTGCACGGCTTGAGTTAAAAATTCCTTGTTTTTATTCAAGAAAAATTGAAATGTAAACAAACAAATCAGTCAACAATACTATCTGGAACCGCTACGTTTTCACGAATTCTTGCAAAAAGCGAAATAAAATGAGAATTAAAAAGGATAGCAGATATACCGCAGAGTAGTCAACAGTATGAGATCAGTACCTCACAAAAAAAAGCCTTGAATTTGGCGAGTAGTTTGAATATTCTATAATCTGAAAATGAAACATGCCGCTTTATTATACTTACTCTATGACGAATGACATTTGACAACGAAATTTCAACCAATCAGAAGTAAGATTTTTTTTAAATCATTATATTTCGCTAACGATATATTCTGGAAAGCTCAATAGAATTTTGTACATATATTTTATCATTGCGAAAATAATGAAGTAGATTTTGACCAAAAATAATCCTTCCTCGTTGGTAGACCTTTTTCTAGGTTGGCAACATTGAGGGAAGTCCCCCATTCAATATTGTTTATTATTATGTTTGTTAGATGAAAATAATAATATGTGTTAGCAAATAACTTTCTTCAAATTATTTATAATCGATTTTATTTATCATCCATCTATGTAACGTTGTTAAGTTTTTAAATGAAAAATTAAAATGCATATTTATTTTTATAAAACTGTTCGATTTATTAATTATTCAAATTATATTATTTTTTTCCTATGAAAAAATAGATTCAGATTTTTTTTTAACATTTTTCAATCAAACACTTTTAATATACATAGTAACTGTAAGACTACATATACAGGGTTAATAAAAGCGTTGTCTATTCAGACGATAAAAGACACGAAATATAATTTCACTCACTGAACATCGAACTGCACAGATTAAAAACGAAAATTAAGGAAATGATGCTAAAATTCGACTGATCTGGATTGGTATGATTGGATGAATTTGCCGCTTAGATTCATATCGGCCAATTAGATTACGGGTCCACAACGTCAAATTACAACACAGTTATCGTGAGTGGGGGAACATGTTGGTAGTAAAAAAATATTTACGGTTACGCATCTATTTATATTTATTAATCTGAGGCAATACTTTTATGTAAATTCAATGGGCGTACGCCACTTATATTGATGTTTGTAAACACTTCCCCGCACACACCCCGCTCCAGGAGAAATGTCATGAGAAAGAGACAAGATGTGTCGACTTCAAAACATTGTATGCAAAAATGTAAACAAGAATAAACAAGGCATGTCTAGGTTACATAAACAAGACATGTGGCATGTCTACATAGACAAATTTATACATATACTGTTATACATGTCTAATAGCGTTGTCTGTATAAAGAACAGACAACGCTAATAGTAAATGGTCTAAGAAAAAGGAAGGATAAAAAGAGTAGGTAGGTACTTAAACATAATTATTTTATTAAAGAAATTAGAAATGAAACCGAGAATTCTAGGTAGCATTACGGTACAGAACTAAGATTTATTTGAAATTTAAAAAAAAGATATGCTTTTGAGTAAAACGTAAGTTATAATAAAATATATATTTTGCACCGCAGGGACTAAAACATGCATTTTACTCCCTCATTTTAGGGACCAAAGTGTCACTTTTACTCATTTGGACTAAGAGTGCCCGCTTTATAAGCAGGATGTTTAAATCGGCTTTTTTTTCATTTTTATTTTTTTTGCAGTAACTTTTTATACCGATTTGAAGTAACAATGTTGGGTGTTTCTTTTCATATAATTATCCGGCGGGTATCAACCGGGCACCGAACAACCCTATTTACCTGTATTGCTGAAAAGGTCACTTAATCCTATCCGTCAACCGGGCACTAAGATTATTAGAGTAAAAAAAATTACAAACTCTAGTGGTTATGTTTCAAACAAAAAAAATAACCAGAATAAATTTTATAAAATGTGTCTGTTACGCTACCAACCAATTATTACACACATTATATAAACACATTTTGAAATATTCATGTTTTCTTTTAGTTTTTAAATATACTTTTTGGCAAATAATATTAACAATATCAACAATAAGAATAATAAAAATAATAATAATACTAAAATAATAATAGTATAATTTAACGGGTAATTTAAAAAAAATAAATTTCCAAATCTAAATTTTAGTTTTTTTAAGCACACCTTCAAATGCAAAAGAAACTATGAAGAATTATGTTTTCTAAAAATTGAAAATTATTTTTACAAGTTGGTAGTCAGTCCATCCGTGTGTGGTGCCCGGTTGATGATGCTCCTTTTAAGGATTAAAAATTCTGGAGCCCAGTTCATCTATCGTTTTATTAGCTACTACCTGCTTGGTGCCCGGTTGATATTCGCCCTAATTATCGTATGAATTTAAGTTTTAGTACCTGCGGTGCAAAAAATAGCATATGTACCATTAAACTAAAGTGCGTTTTAATCCTTTTAATTTTAGCATTAATTTAGTATCTAAAGAAATAAATAATACTAAATTAAGACAAATCCCTTTTATTAATCTTAAAATTTTTAAACTACTCATTGAATAAAATTCCGTAAGTACCCATAGCTAAAGCAACATCAGTTTGATCCCAAAATCTGTGGTAAGTAAACTTAGGGGCTGGTCCACCGTTCAAATAATCTTGAATCTTATACCATTGAGGATCATTTTTATAAAATGACCTAATACCGACAAAAGTAGCAGAAGAATTAATGATATCGCCATTAGGGTAAACACCAGTCCAACCTGGTGGCACATAAACGGGTTCATTAAAGTAGTAATCAGGTTGTTCTTCTACTGCCACACCCAAGTTATCTTTATAAAGATTCCACATACTATCCAACAACCTTTTAGCTAGATTTTTAGCTTCTTGATTGTTAGATTTAGCTGCATAGTAAGATAAGGTTCTAGCAGTAGCTGCTGCGGGACCTACACCATTGCCGTAATAAACTATTTTGACGTGTACATTAGGTGGAGTACCTTCCCAATCAAGAGTGCTAGGCATCTGGTAGGCATCTCCGTTAAAAGTAGTTTCCCTTAAAATCCAACCTACCCATTTATCAAGAATAGCTTTAACTCTCTCATCGCCTGTTACATAGTAATACTGAGCTAAACGGTCCGTAGACCAAGGTTGCATACCAAACCATTGATTAGAGGGTGGATCGTAGGCAACCGGTTCCCAATTGTAGAACATACCGTGGAATGTATTTGTAGTTAAATTAGAAGGAGGCGCATCATATCTACCATTCCAGCTATTAGTTACACCACCTGCAAAAGCACCTTCTTCAGATTGGAGGTACTCGTATAACTCTATCTGCCTTTCTAAAGAATTTTTCCAGTCTTCAACACCTGATGCTGATTTAGGAGTCATATTTGGTTCGTTGATTAAAGCATAGGCTGCCATGGGATTTTGATATCCGAAATGTGCAACCCCCTCTGATATCCTCCAAGAAAAACCTTGTTCTGATGCTAGGGATCCTCCCCATCCAAAATACCACCCTAGGAGGTAATGCGCGCTATCCTTATCAGTTCCTCCTGGACATTGATAAGGATCAGTGCAGTTACCTATTCTTTTGAAATATTTATCAAAGAAACAGTATCGTAGGTAATCTCCGAGTTTACTGGCTTTGTTTAAGGTTTCAGAAATTTGGTTGAGTTGACCACTGGAAGTAGCCCATCTAAAATGAAATAAAATAATTAATAAAAACTATTTGTACAACTGGAGATATAAGGAAAAAAGCCCTGGGTCATTTTTGAAATAAACTTAACCAAACCCTTAGACTTCGCAATAGTATATTGTTTAACGAGCAAGGAATGGTAGTTATTTCCCACGAGTATGAAGTTTGCAGCATGAGCCGCAGGCGAATGCTGCAAATCATACGAGTGGGAAATTAGCATTCCATGCGAGTTAAACACTATACTTTTTCTACGGCTGTAATAGATAATAGCGAAATGATTTAACAAATAACATGAATTTCAAATTTAACGTCATTCAAAATTTCTATTTAGGTACAATTAAAATATCAATTACACTTAGTATAAATGAGAAGTTTTGAAAAATGATTTGTAGGACTTTTCATATTTTTCCTTAGATAATTCTAGAATTAAACTTAAACATGCCTGATTTAGGGCACAGCTATATAAATATACGAAAATAGAACTGTCATTACTTGAAATTGACATTCCATGAAAGACCTGATTCATTGAAATAATTACACAATAAATTATTGTGTTATCAGATACGGAAATGAAATTGGAGACATACAATGTACCTCATTGTTCTATCAAGAACAGTTAAGAAAGAGCAGTTTTGTATTATAGCCGTAGAAAAAATACATTTCGCATTCCAGTATTAGACTTTATAAAGTGGAATTTTTATAGCGGTCAAATTATTTTTTCTACGTTCATGCAAAAATCAAAACTTTATTGCTATATTTAGTGGAAAAACTGTTTCTTTATTGAACTCATGTGTCATTGTATTGTGATTATGACAAACATAAACATTTAAATCGACGCAATATTTAGTCCACCTAGTGTCAATTAAGTAAAATATTGTATACGAGCTAAAAAAAATTTCGAGATAAAGATGGAAATATCCATTTTGAGGTCCCCTGAGACGATTAAGACCATTTCCAATAGAAGTCTGCGCTTATTCTTTCACGATAGAAACCACACGCGCTTAATCCGATTAAGCTGAAATTTGGTATATATTTCGGTTATCCATCGGAAGAACTCATTAAAAATGATACCTACAAGCAAGTCACTGTCGTCCGAATCATTTTCTAAATTAATAATAAGTGGTCGAATGTCTTGATCAGCTTCTGTCTGTAGTTCTCGTTGAAAATATTCAACTTCTATTTTAATAACATAATCACAACTTTTTTCCAATTCATCTGAGTTAATACAGGGTGTTTCATCGGGAAAGTGACATACGTTAACTGCAGATAGGGTACACCTAGGCTATCTCAAAAAACCATACTTAATGGGCCTAACCACTTTAATAACAAGATACAGGGTTTTATCTATTTTGACAATTTTTTGAATAGTTCATGACCACACTGTATATTTTCATGATATTTGGCGGGCATATTTTGTTTTAAGTGCCCAATCGATCAATAAAATTACAATAAAAGAAATCCAGGTCCGGATTAAAAAAATATTATAAATCCGACCCAAAAGCAACAACCTGTATGTCAGATTTTCCTAAAATAGATTCTGTATTTGAAAAGAGCACGGATTTAGTGATATACTTTGCATTTTCGGAAAAATGTTTTTTCTTGTAAAATTTTGAGTTTGAATTCTGAATGGTGTAAATTGTGAGAGCCCGAAATTGAAACAAATGTGAATTAGTTTTAATATTTTATGTATTATTTGCGATAAATAATCCATAAAAAACATTCTTAATTAACGAATAAATAAATAATAAATTTACAAAAAATACATAACTTTTATTAATGAAAACAACAAAAATTATAAAAAACATCTGAAAATTAATGACAAGAAAGTAAAACCATTATGGATTAACATTTTTCGAATACAATTTGTATAAAACTTTTTTTTATCCGACCTATCGGGGGAAACTGGAAGGGGTTGAAATAACAAAAAAAAATATATCGTCAAAAATCGTAAAAAATCGTAAAAAACCGTAAGAAATCGTATGAAATCGTAAGAAATCGTAAGAAATCGTAAGAAATCGTAAGAAATCGTAAGAAATCGTAAGAAATCGTAAGAAATCGTAAGAAATCGTAAGAAATCGTAAGAAATCGTAAGAAATCGTAAGAAATCGTAAGAAATCGTAAGAAATCGTAAGAAATCGTAAGAAATCGTAAGAAATCGTAAGAAATCGTAAGAAATCGTAAGAAATCGTAAGAAATCGTAAGAAATCGTAAGAAATCGTAAGAAATCGTAAGAAATCGTAAGAAATCGTAAGAAATCGTAAGAAATCGTAAGAAATCGTAAGAAATCGTAAGAAATCGTAAGAAATCGTAAGAAATCGTAAGAAATCGTAAGAAATCGTAAGAAATCGTAAGAAATCGTAAGAAATCGTAAGAAATCGTAAGAAATCGTAAGAAATCGTAAGAAATCGTAAGAAATCGTAAGAAATCGTAAGAAATCGTAAGAAATCGTAAGAAATCGTAAGAAATCGTAAGAAATCGTAAGAAATCGTAAGAAATCGTAAGAAATCGTAAGAAATCGTAAAAAATCGATAAAAAAAAAACGAATAAAATCCGTACAAAATCGGAAAAATCGTAAAAAATCGTAAAAAAATCGTGAAAAATCGTAAAAAGTCAGGTTTTAAGCGGCTATGATTAAAAACAATATTAGACTTCTAACCCCTAAAGGAGGTTTTATAATACGACTCTGTCTGTCTGTCCGTCTATCCGCATTTATAATTCAAAAACGAAAACAGATAGAGACAAACGGTCAACGGTAATAAACTCATAAACTCAGCATACCTTGAATAGCTCACAGATAGATTTTCAGATTTTTATGACTTCCGGTTTCAAAACTGGTTTTACAAACCAGGACCGGAAGTGTTACTACCGGTTTCAAAAATAGCATTCCGAAGTGAAATTTAACGCTGAATCGATATTTGAAAACATATTTGAGATATCTTTTATATCATTGTCACAATCACAAACGATTATGAAGTTAAAAGGTATTTGGTATCAGTTTTTCTCGTAAAATTCACTGAATTCATTTTAGAACGATAATCTCCTGTTTTGGTTACTGTCTTAAATATTAAATACCATTTGACCTCCAGCATGAACTATTATCAACCGTTGCCCTTTTGAAATGTTCATTTAAACAAACCTTTCGTAGGATCTTCAGACCTGCTTTTCGAAGATGAATGACAGCTGTGGACAAACACAATAGGCTTATTTTGGTCCCTAAAATATGTGATTAGGCTTAAATATTTTATTGTTAGAGCCCTTATTTCAATTTTTTTAATCGACTTTTTGATTGTTTTGTGCTCTCCTTCATCTAAAATTCATTTTCGTCTCAGTGAGGTTTCTAACAAGGCAAGATTCAAATATCATTTTTAAGTTTTTGTTTTAATTTTTTGACGCAAATTCGATAGTTCTCTGTTTTATGAAAATCGTGTACTATTCACCAAATATAATAGGTGTCTTTTTGACTAGTTTTTTAAATGGTGAAAAGTTTAATTCGAAGCTTGTATTAAGCGAATGTTGCCCATTTAAAATTATTCTTTCAATAGAGCTTATTGAAACACCTCTGTAACAAATAACTCATTTTTGGATTTAAAAATGATAACAAATGACATGCAAACGGTACTTTATGGAACTGTCTAATTTGACGTTTTTTTTCTAAAAATTAAGTTATAACTTTTTTGAAAAATAATCCCGTTTTTGTAATTTTTAGGAAAACTATCAAATTTGACAGTTACAAAAGTCACGTGTTTGATCATTTCATTTGTTTTCATTTTTGAAGCAAAAAATAATGGTATAGTCAAAACAAAATGTATCTACAGCAATTAGGAAAAAATTCCCATATGATGCGGACTTATGTATTACACTGCATAAATTAAATTTGAAGACGCTTATTACCTGTTTCTTCAGATAGTTTTCAATTTTAATGAAGTGCCAGTTCACCCTTATGTTTTTTTGAGTTTACCGAACGTACCTTACATATACTCATAGACGTGCCCAATCTGTATATCCTTATAATAATTTTTTGCCGAAAAGATCGAGGAAGATGGCGTATAGTTTCGAGCTAGCGCTATATCTCTAACACCCTAACTATGATATTATTTTAATAGAGATTGAGATGGTCTGAAACATCGTTCTATATCCCTTTCACTCGAAGTATCACAATTCTCTCTGCTGGGCTTGTCCATGAGTATATGTCAATCAGGGCAACAGACAAAACAGCTCATTCACAATAAGTCGTCTTTTGCGCCTATTTTTTAAGGTGGCTTTCAAGTCTAAAGCTAGCTATAAATATTTACGCTGGTTAGTTGTTACATAAAAATGAAACTAGTTAATTATTTCAGAGCTTTAGAATACGATATACACATTCTATTATAAAGTAAAAAAAGTTTAAGAAAAATAAGGTGAGGAGAGTGTTTTTGAATATATTTACAACACGTAATATATTAGCAATTAAAATTTTGATATTACGTGTAATGGATACACAAAAATCTATAAAAGTCGTCTCCTAGTAATCCCAAATATGTGTTCAAAATTTCATCTAAATCGGTTAATCCGTTTTATTTCTCTTTTTCTATTCGGTTGGTCTTTAAATTTGAGAGTATTAGCAACACTACATGTGCCTATAGGAAAAAATGTACATACCTAGAAGCCCAAAAAGCAGCTTGAATTGCTCTAGCATCTGCATCTGGGGCTACAGAATACTTCCAATTTGGAGAATTTCCACCAATAGAGAATAAATTGCCAAACCCATTTACACTTCCGTAAGTAAATTTATCACATGTTGGTTGTGGGAGCGTCTTCCAAGCATTTTCTCTAGGTCCTCTTTGATAGGTATTAATATAAGACGGTCCTGGTTCATTAGGTCCTAACTCACAGTTTCCTGGACTATTTCCAAATCCATAAATGTTATCTACATCAGTCAGCCAGTGCATAGCGTATATATCTGAAGTACCATAAGTATTTACTAATTCTTGGTATAAGGGATCAATTCCTACAGGTGCAGGGGGGTTTACAGAACCAATGGGATAATCTTGAGGATAATCTCCTTCTGGTCCATAAGTAGCTGGATTATTAGGGTTATAGAGGTTTGTATTAGGTTGACTTTCGTGTACTGGTATAATGTACTTTTCCATTATATCCCATGCATCATTGAATTTTGAAAAATCGTTGGTAATACCTCCGTACATAGCTTCCAAATATATGTAGTAACTGTGAGCTTCAGAAGTAGTTTCGTGGCCATAATCGGAAGATTCGACTACTAGTGTCTCAACAGCATGGTACGGTATACCTTTTGAGGAAAAGTAACCATTTGCTGGGTCGTGCATTTTATTGTACTGTTCTAGAAATCTTTGTTTGTACACTCCTTGAGCACTAATGTATGCAGCAGTGCTCAATATAAGAAAGATGTTAGTGAAAGACATTGTCGTTTCCTACTAATTCTTAATTAAATTTAATAAAAATGTTCACTTGGTAACACGAAAAGAATTTAATGTTTACTGTGGGTTTAATTGTGTTTCGATAATTTAAAGTATTTTGATTGTAGTACTTCAATGATAAGATATTTTGTTAAAATAGAAATCTCAACGATATATTTAAATTCGGATTTTTATTAAATTTCAAGTTCAATATAATATAAATTATAATTATTAAGTTTACAAATATTTTTGGTAAAAAACTTTTGGAAAAAGAGAAGGCTAGTTCTGTTACATGAAGGCCAGTCCGACCCTTTTGTGTTATGTTACGCTCCATAATTAGTTTTTAAACTTTGATATATGTTGCCTTAAAATTAAAATCAGAGAAAAACATGTAATTTTTTCGCTTGTATTAAGCGAATGTTGCCCATTTAAAATTATTCTTTCAATAGAGCTTATTGAAACACCTCTGTAACAAATAACTCATTTTTGGATTTAAAAATGATAACAAATGACATGCAAACGGTACTTTATGTAACTGTCTAATTTGACGTTTTTTTTCTAAAAATTAAGTTATAACTTTTTTGAAAATAATTATTAAGTTTACAAATATTTTTGGTAAAAAACTTTTGGAAAAAGAGAAGGCTAGTTCTGTTACATGAAGGCCAGTCCGGCCCTTGTGTTATGTCACGCTCCATAATTAGTTTTTAAACTTTGATATATGTTGCCTTAAAATTAAAATCAGAGAAAAACATGTAATTTTTAAGTAGCTACTTATCAAGTTTGGATGTAGTCCAAGGTAATATATAATTTAATTCTCAAGATTCTGAAAACTACATCTGTCGAGATGCAGTCATTTGACAAAGTATATTATAATTAATTCATTTGATCGAGGTAATAATTAAGAGACGAAAATAAAATTCTTTTTATGTCATTCATGAAAATTGAAAAATAAAATTATATTTCATTTAAAATAGTTATTTTTTATAAGGTGCAAAAAATGTAATTGTAAATTTCTTGCCAACAAAAATGTATCTTATTTTGTTTCTCATACATAAATTAATAAAAATGAAAAAAAAATAATTAAAATAATATTTAATGTGGTTGTACACAATACAACAAATACGCAAGTTATTTAAAACAATAAATATTTATCAACATAAATTTAGCAGAAAAAAATATATTTGTATAATTTTTATTTGGTATGAATCAAACCACATCATATATACAGGATCTGTCACGACGAGTTAAAATTATCTGTATATTGAAAATTTTTGGTCTACACGGTCTTCCGAACGTAACGACCAACTTTGTTATTTATACATTTTTAGATTCGTTTTGAGAAGCTGATTTCAAACACCCCTTACATCTAGACTATAAAATCGAATAAAACCGCTTACATTTGCCTATCTTAAATTTTTACGTTCTACTTGGTAATGTATACAAGGTTATCAAAAGTACCCAAACTTTGATCACCCTGTATACATTTTGTTCTTATATCACCAAGTAGAACTCAAAAAGTTATGGACATGTAAGCCGTTTTATCCGATTTTATATCGTTTGGCCGGAGCAATTACTTAAATCTAGAAAAAATGCGATTTTCATTAACTTTACAATATAGTTGTAATAGATTTTTGAAATCACCTTCTCAGGACGAATCTAAAAATGTAAAAATACAGGATGTTCCATTTTAAATAACAAAGTGGTCGTTAGTTTCGGGACACCCTGTATAGACCGAAAGTTGAAAATATATTATTTTAATATGACACAACGACAAAATTTTGTATATCAATGTTCAAATATCGTGCAAGCAGTTTCCAATATATAGATAGTTTAAACTCGTTGTGACACACCGTATGTATATCTCTAGGTGGTTTCAAATTTCCTCGTATGGGATATCTCGATTTCCTTCAAAAACACTGAAAATGGCTTTTTTTGTCAATGAAACATCATTAGAAATAAATCCAGTTCCGTATTTAAAAAATCAAGCTGAGTGTGGCACTCCGAATACGAAACGTCGTATTGAAGTTTTAATTATGTTATACTGAAGTCGGTGTTCATAATTTCATCTTGATTGGATGAAGGGAATTGTGTTAATTTTCACTTACAGGATTTGTCTACGAGAATCAATTTAAAAAAGAAGAGCGAAGAAAAATACACGAGAAATGACACAAGAAATTTACATAAAATGATTAACCACTCACCAGACCTATCTTCGACATATATCCATCTAGGCCCTTACGTTACCAATTTCATCGACACTAGAGAATATTTGGCCTTTTCCTCAATTAGCTGTAAGTTATTTTTTAAGTAATTAGCGCACTCACGTTGTGTTTATCATTATGATTGCGTTCCTATGTTTTACTGATAAATGATGGAACAATTTGGTATAGGAAAATCCGAAAAAACCACCACTATCATATTGAAAATAATGATATACAGGGTGTTTCAAAATTCAACGTTCAACTATTTATGGTAGACTCCTCTCATAAAGTAAAGAATATCTAGGCCAGGAATCAATATTCAAAAATCCTTAGTTTTCGAAATATATAAGTAAATATATAAAATTCGCTTTTTTGCTGTAACGTACTTTTTAAAAATATATATTTTTTAACGAAACGTAGCTGAGTTACTAGAGTAACGATACTCATTGTGACGAGACATTTTTTTCAAAAGCTTTTAACAGTGGCCTCCAGTTGGGTATTGCCGAATATATTGCCCCAATTTTCTAAGCCACTGTATAAATTTTAAAAATTGTTTTCTTTTTAATTAAGTGAAAAAAATGCATAACCTTTGATATGGATAAAATTAACAGTTTTTGAAAAAATAGATGGAAGTGAGTAGCGCCGAGTGTTTTAATATATAGCGCGCACTAACACTTTTGTTTCTTCTACCTTTTCTAACATGAATATTTTAAGTATATCCAATTCAATATACTAAAATGACTTGGACAAAAAAAGCATTACCTAAAAAAAAAGATAAAAAAAATCAAAAATGCTGTAGCGCGCTATATTGAAACACTCTGCATGCATGCCTCACTTCCATCTAATTTCTCTCAAAAACTATGAATTTTATTTTATATCAAATGTGATGCATTTTTTTCATTAAATTAAACAAATTGAAAAAAAAAACAATTTTGAAAATTTATCCACTGGCGTAAAAAATCGGGGTAAAATAGTCGGTCATACTCAACTGAAACGCCACTGGTAAATGGTTTTGAAAAAAATATCTCGTCACAATTATTTATTGACTTTACCACCTGTATTTCGAAAACTAAGGATTTGATATTGATTCCGGGCCTAGATATTCTTTATTTTATGAGAGGGGTCTACCATAAACGGTTAAACGTCGAATTCTAGATCACCCTGTATAAAATAAACTAAGTTTAAATAAATGTTCCGCCAACGAATACCCACTGCTAAACGGAACTTTTTTCTGGTATTTTTTCGAATAAATCTAACGATGAAAAAAAAGTTATTGGGGTGGCAAAGAGTTAATTAGCCGCCATCTGGAAAAAGGGTGAGAGTTTGTTTTTATTTATTAACGTGTTTTATTGCTTTACATGAGCGGTCTAAGTCTTCTTAGCCGCAAAATTGACCGGAAACGAGTTACTCGACAAGTGTTATCGTAACCCTCGCGGTTGACCTTTGGCCCGCTCTATCGCGAACATAAAGAAGGTTGGTAACAATGATATTTTAAAAAATTTGACAAGTTTGTCAGTTTGACGTTTCATTATTAAGTAGCGAAGGTAAAGTTTGTTCAGTGACCCCTGACCCCTACGTCATCACTAGCACTTGCTTAGCAGCATATATGAACCAGATGAGACAGATAATTTGCATCAAAAGTAATAACTTCACAAATCAAATTTTATGTTAGTTTCGATTTTGACACAATTTGACAATTACGTGTTTAAGAAAAGTCTTGCGATATGGTGAGAAAGAACAGCAGTTTATATTGAAATTAGTTCATTATTTTCAATGGGAAAAAGATTATGGAAAGACTCTTTTTCCCTTGAGTGAAGTTTATAAGGTAAGTAGAAAAATACGTACCATTAAAATCGTAAATATAGTAGAAGAAAATAGTTTATCATATCTCATATCTATACATATTTAGTATTTATTCAATTATTTTCTATATAAATAAGTTTCTGTTTAGGTTCGTTAGATAAAAAAGCGTTGTCTTTTTGGTTCATCCAAGAATTCATCGCTATGAGCACCTACCTTAAGAAAAAAACATAACCTTTCTCAATAGAATGTCAAACTGACTGAATTAATTTTCGACATACCCCAATTGTTTGAAATTAGGTCATTTTATGACGTATGGGTCAGGGGTCGCTGAACAAACTTTACTTATTGACTTTATACTTATTAGATCATATGAGCTACGCTAGATACGAAATGTAGGTTATTTGTTTTGTAGTAGCGTACTAAGTCAGTAATTGGCCGTTTTCAAATTTCGACATAGTTTGACTAATGATAAATCATGCAGTATTGACGTAGTTTGACCAATGAAAAATCAGTATCCGACTCATAGTACGCTGTAAACATTATCCCTCACCTTGCTGCAGCCAAAAATGCATTATTTGCATGCCTTTTGGCAAATTTAAAAACTTTGTAAATAAGAGTCAGAATTGGCCCAAGTCGGGTAGCCAGGGGTTTTTGAGGTCGCTGATCACGATTATGATGTTCAAATTGACCCCCCTAACACCTGGAGCTTAGGAACGCCGACGAACGTCATCTTCGTGGGACTCTCCTGAAATTCGTGCGAGGAAGGAGAGAAACTCGGAGCCCGGGGGTTTTTTGGGTCGCTGAATTCTAATATGCCATCGGCGAACACCCCCCGGACACCTGGTGCACCCTAACCTAGCCCTGAATGTCGTTCCGGAGGTTTTTCCAGACACAATCCAAAAAGACGAACCGAAAATCGTCTCATAATTTCATACATTCATTCATGTGTAACTCTCGCCTGGGGCCCTCGAAAAAGGTGATCCACTCCTGTAAAATTTGTGTGTGGAAAACCATCGGAGATGACGTTCAGGGCCAGGTTAGGGCGCACCAGGTGTCCGTGGGGTGTTCGCCGATGCCATATTTGAATTCAGCGACTCAAAAGACCTCCCGTAACAATTTTCGGTTCGTCTTTTTCAATTGTTAGGTGAAGAGTGAAAACGAGTACATCAGTGTGTAAAATATATAATTTATTATAAAAATTCGGCTAAGCGCTTTCGGCATATAAAGCCATCATCAGAGCCTTCGTCAAAGCGATACCCCACCAGAAATATTTAAAACCATGACAACAGATTAAAATTTTTTAAAAAAATTTAAATTAAATTGCAAAATAACAAATAGCTTATGTAGGTACAACTGATCTAAATTTGATCCATGATAACAATAAAATCAATAATTAAAGTCAAATTGATTGACGATCCAATATTGTTGTACAAACGGCATGGCCGATGGCAATAGAATATTAATGACAAATCTCACTCTTCACCTGATATTTGGTGTGTACACCATCCCCACAAAACGCCCCCATAACGATTTTCGGTTCGTTTTTGTCGATTTTCAGGAAAATTCTCGAAGATGACGTTCAGCGCCAGGTTAGTTCGCACCAGGTGTCCGTGGGGTATTCGCCGATGGCATATTTGAATTCAGCGACGCAAAAAACCCCCGGGCGCCGATTTTCTTTCCTTCCTCGCATGTATTTCAGGAGAGTCCCACGGAGATGGCGTTCGTCGGCGTTCCTGAGCTCCAGGTGTTCGGGGGGTTCAATTTGAACATCATAATCGTGATCAGCGACCTCAAAGGGTGGAGCACTTTTGGGCACAGCCGTCAGTTTTATCCGAATTTAATCTTTTGCCCTTCTAAAGGTGCAGGCTTTCTTTGCACGAGAGCGGGATTAAGGGTTCTAGGAAAATGAAATAGGATTATTTAAATATTAAATAATATTTTTGTAATCTCTTCAATTATGGGTTATATCTAGATACAGTTTAAATAAAAAATTGTCAAATTATTGGTTTTATGAATGGGGTTGTCTTATTTTACTACTCTAATACTCTTAATCTGTTTTATTCAAATTTATCTATGTTATTCTCGATATTCAGTTAAATACGTATGTGAAATTAAATAGTACACATATACCTAGCAAACTTAAAAACTCGAATTATAAAAAACGCCATGTTTATCTAACGAATTTAATAAAACAATACAAAAATAACACACTTTCAAGGTGTCAATTTCGTATCATTATAAAAATATAATATAATTTTTATTTGGTATTTTATACATTTTAAATTATTTAGTGTTGTATTTTTCTAATAGTATATTTCTTGTGATTTTTCATATTGTTTTGTATTAATTATGAGTTTTTTTAATTTGTTTTAGATATAGTTTAAATAAAATTTTTGTCAAGTCATCTTTACTATACAAATCAAACAGAGATTATTTATTTGGAGAAAAAAATCTTTACCATACAAATCAAGTGGAGATATTTATTTTGAAAAAAAAATAATTTCTTTGATTAGTTACTTTATGGTCGATAACCACTGTGCCCAAAAGGCCCACCCAATTTTAAAATTTGAGGCCAAAAGACCGGTAGGATTACGGAACCCCGCTGACAAAATTTACCGCTGGGACCAACTGAACAACACCCACCTCAAAAACCCCTGGGTACCCGACTTGGGCCAATTCTGACTCTTATTTACAAAGTTATTAAATTTGGCATGCATTTTTGGCTGTAGCAATGCAACTTTCGGTTATTAGTAGATACCAATTAGGTACTAATGGTACCTACTAAGGGACCTAAGTCAACTATAACTGTCTGTCTGTCCGTAGCTGAGCTACTTAATACTGTTAGCTTGCTGGGCTTATTATATATATCTGTGTTAATTTTATTTTCTAACTTGTATTTATACATTCAATTTAATTTTGTAAATTTAAATAAATATATATATACTTTATAAATCTAAATTATAATAGTGACATTAAATAAACATTACAGATTTATCATTATTGATGAAAACAAACTTTCACCAAAAATTGTTTAATGACTTTTTCATTCCAGCATTCCAATGTCAAAACATATAGAAAACTATTTACTGACTAAAAAAAATGTAAAACAAGTAGGGCTCTATAGTATTCGTTTAAAGTTTAATTTATTGTTGAAAAAAAAAAGAAATTGCAAAGGACCCCGCAAAATCCTTATGGAAATTGGGTCTCGGTGGATTTGTTTTAATTTTTGATATGACGTAGTCCATGGAATTCTGAACATATGTTAAGATTGGGCCAACCCCCAAATATGAACAGTTTTTCTGCTAGGGGGGGCTTAAATTCACATATTGCCCATAATGGAATATTTATTTTTGAAGACTGGAAAAATATTTTGAAATATTTTATTCTAGTTTATATTGCATAACAGTGTTCTTAAAACAATATATAACCCCCACACCACATATTTAACCCCAACCCCTATTTATAGAAATAAAAAAATATTAATTGCGGACTCATTTTAAAAATTATGAGGGAATGTTTTAATGAGTTTAAAATATCGGTGGTCCATTTGATCTTGACCAAAAATTGATTGAGTGCCAATCATCAAAAATTAACGGTTTTTGTGCTAACGGGGTTACATTCATACGATGCTCATATAGACCATTTATTTTTAAAGGCTGGAACAATATTTTAAAATGGTTCATTCGGTTTTATGCCACATATTGTTCTTTTTTGATAAAAAAAAAATATAAACTCTCTCTTACATCACCTCCCTATTAAAACAATTTTTTCGGTAGGGGGTCAAATTCATAGTTTTGTCTTACATATGTCGATATTTGTGAAGAAAACCAAACATTTAATAAGTGTTATTAAAAGCGTCGCGTGTCACTATAATTTTATTATTTAAAGATTATTATCCCCTATGCCCCACCTAGCCGGCAGTGTTACCGTTTTCAATAAACTGTATTCTACCAACATTTCGATAATAAACTACCAAAATCTACCAACTATCTAAATCTAACCTGTGTATTTTAATTTATTTTATTAAAAGAAGTCTTTGACTATCTAAATCTAACCTGTGTATTTAAAAAAAGAAAATATAACTTTTCCTTTCCCCTTAAAATTTTTCACCACTTCGTTCCCTATTGTTTTTCACTTTCCCCTATTTTTTCCACTTTTTCCATTATTTTTTTATTCCACTCTTTAAACTACTTTTTTTCCACTTTTGCTCCTATATTCTTTCCTAATTTCTTTGTTACAAACTTTTTTCTTCAACTTTTTACCCTTACATCTCTTTTTTCCACTTCTTTCCCCATTTTTTTTTCACTTTTTCCCTACTTTTTCACTATTTTTTTTATATTTCAAACTTTTTTCCACTTTTTCCCGACTTATTTTTTCTCGTATTTTTTTATTTCAATTTTTTCTGCAATTATTCCACCATTATTTTTTCCTCTACTTTTTACTTTCCGAACAACAGAGTTGTATAGAAGGTGGTGAGGTTTTCCGGGGTTTTCCTCTACACCTATGGCCAAATGGCACCATCAATCCTCAGTAAGTCGCCCCGGAGCGCAACGGCAAATAATAATAATAGCCGTCCCTTCCCCGCACAATCCATTGGCTTCTGGGGTTCACTCGTAAGGGGGTGAAATGTAGGGCGAGTATTATTATTATTATTATTATTATTATTAAAGTATTGGGATCATGATATTTTGACCATACCCAGATTTTAACGAATCTTTACGTTTTGAGGTCACCTGAATCCATTTATACCATTTTTAGAATGATGTCTGTCTGTGTGTGTGTATATGGGTGTGTGTGTCTGTGTGTGTGTCTGTGTGTGTGTCTGTGTGTGTGTGTGTGAACACGATAGCGTCTAAACGGCTGAACCGATTTAGATGAAGTTTTATATACATATTTAGGGAAGCAAGGAGACGCCCACGAGACTGCAGTGAATCCGGTTGCAAAGAACGGTCAAAAAAAAAAAAAAAAAAAAAAAAAAAAAAAAAAAAAAAAAAAAGCAAGGAGACGACTTGTATGTATTTTTTAAAAATTGGCTAAACGTTTAAAATTATATTACGATTTTAAATATTAAATTGAATAACCTAACCTAACCTAACCTAACCTAAAATATTAAAGTTATTGAAATGGGATTTTCACCATTGGAAAGATACTATAAAACTCTAAATTAAAAATGCATTTTAGTTTCTTAAAATTTAGAATTGTAATTATTATAGCCAAAATAAAGAATATTTTTAAAATTTTTTGTAATTTCGTTTTATCAATAACTATAAAATAAATGATATTCGAAAAGGATCCAAAAGTACTATGTGTGTAAATTATTTCATAATTTTAACACAGTATTTTAACATAGTAGAAAATGTAAAAAGTTAAAACAATTCAATGGATACCCATCAATTTTTGTCAAAAAATTTGATTTTTTTTTAGTTTCTTAAACTAACTTTAGTAATGCATTTTGATCCAGAAAACCTAAAAAAAGGTCTGTTTCCCATTTTGAATAAAATTGAATGAGATAATTATTTATTGAATTTAAAATTATTCAAAAATAGGTTTTTTTTAAGGTTAAAATTAATATTAAAAATTTAAAAAAAATTACTCTTAAATTTGTAGTAAAAAACTCTATAATTGTGATTTTTTTCAAAATTTTATTCAAAAAATTGTGGAATTCCTTATTTTATTTTTTTTGAAAATTAATATAAGTTTAAAAAAAATTGAACAACTTTAAAAATATTAAAGATATTAAAATGGATTTTATACCATTCGATAGGTAATATAATTAATGAATTTTAATACAGAAAAACAAAAATAATCGATTAAACAATTACTTTACTAGGAGTGTTCTGAAAGTTGGGTGGGATTACCTCCTCATTTTTTACCATTTTTTTATATTTCATATTTTTTTCCAATTTTTTTCCCCCCATTTTTTGTTTTAGACATTTTTTTACACTTGTGCCCCTACATTTTTTAGTAATTTTTAGTTTTCAACTTTTTTTCCTCTTTTTCCTAACTCATGTTTGCTCCTGTTTTTTCACTAATTTTTGTATGTTTCCAACTTTTTTCCCATTATTCCTCCCACCCTCTTTCCCCTAGTTTTTTAATAATTTCTTTGTGTTCCACTTTTTCTCCTTATAACTTTTTCCACTTTCCCTATTTTTTTCACTTTTCCCCTACTTTTTTCCATGCTTTTTATTTCACCCTTTCCTCTCTTTTTTTAGACTTTTTCTCACATTTTTTACTAATTTCTTTATTTCACTTTTTTCCCTTAAAACTTTTTCCATTTCTTCCCCTATTTTTATTCTATCCTTTCCCTACTTTTTTATTCTATCCTTTCCCTACTTTTTTATTTTATCCTTTCCCCTACTTTCTTATTCTATCGATATCCTTTCCCCTACTTTTTTATTCTGCCCTTTCCCCTACTTTTTTATTCTATCCTTTCACCTACTTTTTTCCACTTTTTTTCATACATTTTTTTAATAATTTCCCATTTCTTTATGTCAAAAACTTCTTTCCACTTTTTCACTAATTTTTTATAATTTAAAATTTGAAACTTTTTCTTTACCAATTTTTTCTCTTCTTTTTTTTCCACTTTTCGCCCCCTACTTTTTTAGTTTCAAACTTTTTCCCCAATTTTTTATATGTAAATCTTTGTCCCAACTTTTTATTTCCAATTTTCTCCCTCTCCCTTTCTATAATTACCAATGGAGTAAAAAAGTGGAAATTTGACAAAAACTGACAATAATGAGAAAAAATGGGTAGTTTTAGAAAAAAAAGGGGAAAACCGGCTAATTTAAAGAAAAAAAGTGCCAAAATTTGAACGAAAAGAGGGGACATTTAAAACAAAAAAGTTAGAAAATTTGAAAGAAAAGAGGGAAAATTTGAGAAAAAATAACAAAAATGAAAACATAAGGGGTAATTTTGAAAAAAATTATTTAATTTTAGAAAAAACGGGGTAATTTCAGGAAAAAGTGACAAAAATTGAGAGAAAAGAGGGGAAATTTGAGACAAAAAGTGACAGTATTTGAGAGAAAAGGGGAAATTTTGAAGGAAGAGGAAAAATATGACAAAAATGAGAAAATAAGGGGAAACTTTGAGAGAAAAGGGGGTAATTTTATAAAAAGGGGGTATTTTCAGAAAAAAGTGACAAAGTGAAAAGACGAAAAATTTCAGACAATAAATTAACAGCATTTGAGAGAAAAGAGGGAACATTTATTTCGTAAAAAAAATTTATATCAGGATTCGAACTTGGATCTTTCATATGTATAACGTCTACACTCCACCACTAGACCACATAATTCACAGTGATGAATAATCAAACTTTCAAGTTAACGTACAATAAAAGCCGATTAGGGCCAAACGAATAATGCGCAATATATAGTTTTAAATTCAAAACCAAAGAATCTACTGAAATCTACTAAAATTATCAATTCTACTAAACACCCTCATTTTTCTTAAAAACCTACTAATTTAGTAGGAAATCTACTGAAAACGGTAACCCTGCTAGCCGGGTAAAAATTGAGTAGACTCGTATTCGGAACGGACTTTTATTATATTGCAATTTATTCTCCCTCTTAGAAAATAAAAAAAAAAACATGAACAGTTTTTTCGAAAGGAGATCTAATTCACTTAGGTTTTAAATATTTGTATATTTTAATTATTATGATTTTTGAAGGAACTCAGCAATTACTATTTTTTATTTATTTAAATATGAGAGAGGGTAGCGGAGGGTTATGATTTTTTTCCAAAAAAAATTATTCAATATAAATTAGAATAAAGCATTTAAAAACAGTCTTGCCGTCTTTAGAAATAAATAGCCCATTAGGAGTACAGTGTGAATGCAACCCCCTCTAGGAGAAAAACTGTTCATTTTTGATGATTGGCACCCGATCAATTTTTGGTCAAATCAAATGGACTATATCATAGTAAAAAATCAGAAAAATCCACCGATATTTTGAACTTATTAAAACATTCCCTTATAATTTTTGAAGTGAGTCAGCAATTAATATTTTTTTATTTCTATAAATAGGGGTTGGGGTTAAATATGTGGGGTGGGGGTTATACATTTTTTTAAGAACACTGTTATGAAATATAAACTAGAATAAAATATTTCAAAATATTTTTCCCGTCTTCAAAAATAAATACTCATTATGGGCAATATGTGAATATAAGCCCCCCTAGCAGAAAAACTGTTCATATTTAGGGGTTAGCGCAATGTTAACATATGTTCAGAATTCCATGGACTACATCATATCAAAAATTAAAAAAAAAACCACCCAGACCCAATTTCCATAAGGATTTTGCGGGGTCCTTTAAACAAAATTTTGCAAGGTCCTTTAAACAAAATTTTGTAAACATTTACTGGTATTAGATGATATGAAATTGTTTGCAAGAAACGATGCGTGTTTATTTATTAATTAATTATTTGTTATCGTATTTTTACCATTTTTACTTAATATTTTGTGAAAACTCAATTATCAACATATTTTTATTTTTTGTTTAAGATTATAATACGTGTGATGTAAAAATGAGTAATAATTGTAACTCAAATATCCAAACGCGATAATTACATTTCAAAATTAATGACTTGATTGGTTTTATTTAGAATGGTTGACAAAAGGATTTTCCTAACGATAACGCAGGCAATTTACCAAAACATGACGTTAATTTTATTTTGGACTATGATCGCTTACACCAACTTTCATAATCATTCAGTACGCTTACGCGCCTCAAAGAAACTACCTTTCAAGAAGATGGAAACGCGAAACACCCATGGGATTTGTGCGATTTTCTTCGATTTGGACAATACGTTAATTAAGACAAGGACGGGAGATGAACAAACATGCGATAAGGTATATCTATCTTTGTTTCTAATTCTTGGTTCGTTTTTAAATTCTCTAATTTGAAGTTAAAAAAGTGAATTTTTGGTGGAATAAACACACTAACTCCAGCCGTATCGACGATCAGCTGATTCCTCGAACATGCATTGTGATGTTGCCACGTCTATTAAAAATATTTAGACAACATTTATGGAGATTTTAAAAAATTTTGTTAGTTTTAAAACTTATTTTTTTTAAATGTTTCTAGAAAATTCCAAATTTTATATTAAATATATTTATTAAAACACTTTATACAAACTTCAAAGTAGGATTGTTTGAGTCAACACATATTTTTAAAGTAGAATTTTTCATCTAAAATGTTCAAAATATATCAGGAAAAATATATTTTATTTTTCTTCAGTTATTTTATTGCAACTTTTAGCCACTTTACAATAGTGATTTTTTATTTCACTTTTGTTTAAATTTTGTCATTCATCGACATAAAAATATAGAATGCTCTAAATCGATCGAGATTATAATTTTCTAAAAATTAAGATGTGCGATTAAATAAATAATTTTATACATTTTATACATTTCGATATTTTCTTTTCAATTTAACGAATTGAACTAGATTTAGAAACTTTTATCAACAATATAATTTTCTGACAAATTAGCTATAAAAGGGTGTTCAAAGAAAAGAGTCCTATTTTAATGATAATTTACATAATCTTGGAATCACCCCATGTATTTTTAATTGTTTTCCAATTTATTAAAGTTTATTAAAAAACTTTTATCATGAATAAAATTTTGTGACAAATTAAATACTTTGTTAATGCTAATGTACGTACTTGACTAACGGTTTCATAGTATTTAGTACATTTGTTTTTAAATTTTGAATTAACTGCATGTTCGGTAAAGTAAGATTTCTTGCTTGCTCTCGGACTAATAAATTATATTCTTTATCCCAAAAAATGTATCCTTCCCCAATATGGGTAATGTATATGTTGTATTTAACAAAAAATAGTTTTAACTTTTAATCTTGTTTCATAGTAACAGGCATATTTAGTTCAAAATAATTTTCGTCTTTATTCTTCTCTGAATCACTCTGTAGTTATTAACGAAGCACTATTTCTCCGAAATAGCATTAAAATCTGACAACATCGCCAACGATAACTACTTGCGTCATCTGTCAAGCACATGCTTTGGCGCTACGGTCAAAATCAGAAAGTGGGGTTATGTTTTAATGTTTCAAAAAACGAAACTAATCGTGAATCGTGGAGTCAACCTCTGTAAAATCTAAAAATAAGTAAGTCGATACCGTCACGTTGGAAATTACCAAATATAGAAATTCGTAGTGCCCGTCAGCCAAAAATATCTTAACTATGAAGACGCACGACGCTCCACGAACGTTAGTCTTTCGATGAAACCTTTCGAGATCGCAAGATAGTTTTAACTTTAATAACAAAAACGTCGGTGATACACAATGGGTGAAGTATCAGACGCGGTTAAAAAGTGCTGTAATATATTAAAAAACTCTGGCAGTGATACAGAAAAATTTGCCGCTTTGTTTATGGTGACAAAGTTGGTAAAAGGCAAACATGCTACTCCAAATGCGAAGAAAGCGATTTTCGAATCTATTGGATTTGAATTTTTAAGAAGATTGTTACTAGCTACAGATGTTCCTGTTGATTGTCCTCCTTCCATATATAAATCTGTAGCCTTATCAATAATTTCAGTGTTTTGCAATGAAGAAGAATTGGCTACTAAGAAAGAAATGTTGGAGTTTGTACCTGCGTTTCTTGACATAGTAAAATCTGCTGATGATTCTGCAAATGATGATAGTTTGATGGCTATCGGAGAAGCCTACAACTGCTTAAGAGGCATTGCTACCTATGAACCGGGCCAAAAGAAGCTTCTCGAATGTAAAGGAGTAGATAAATTAGGAGAAATATACTCTCAAGGTAGTTTTCAATCAGATGAAGCCCTTAATATAATGGCTGTTTTAATAGCTAAAGATCCAAAGTCCTGGACGAATAAAGATCCTAAAGCCTATCATGCTTTATTAAATAAAATTGCTGTTGATTTCGAAACAGATCAAGATAAGAGGAAGTTTGAAATTTGTGAAGTTCTCAATTCTTTGGTATTTAACTGCCCAAAAACTGACATAATAGAGTTCGCACAAAGTGAAACATGGCCTTTAAGTACCTATAAGGGCCTCTGTGATATTCTACAAAGCAAAATTGGAGCTGCTCAAAGAAATCCCGCTCTGTTACTCACTGCTAGTGCCTTGGAATTACTGGGAATCGAATGGATTTTTACCGATGAAGAAAAAGGTAAACAAATATTTTTATTGTTAATTCAACTTGCTGCAATTGAAGTCAGAATGCAGTTAGAAGGGAAAAACTTGAAAGGTCTAGCAGCTCATAAAAATTTAATAACTGCATGTTATTTAATATTGGAATTATGTATAAACCACATCACCGAGGATAAAGTAGATTTGGAAGAAAAAGAGAGACAAACTCTTCATACAGGGTTAAAAGGTGCATTTTCAGCTATAGGAACTTTAATGGGAAAAATCGATAGTGATAAATCCAAACCTTCCACTGATGATAAGCTATTTATTTGTGCTACAATTCGAGTTTTGGCAGCTTGGTTAGCTCAAGATACTTCTGCTATGAGGCCACAAATCTACCAGTTACTTCCGTTCATTTTGGGGTTAGCTAACGAGACTTTTTATGCATTCAAAGAACGTGTAGAAGCTGAAAAGTTGAGCAAACCTCATGATAACAATCCATTGAGTAATGTAGATACATTACGAGTACTTTTACCTGCTTTGTGCCATTTAGCTGTTGAAGATGATGCTAGAAAATTCATTCTTAAAGTTAAAGAAGAGCAAGTTTTATTGGATTTTCTTGAATTTCACTGGAGTATTGTACACTATAAGCGACCACCTGTGCCAAGATCTGAGAGACTCAAGGCTTTAAATACACCGATAACTTTTACACCACAAATGCTTGAGGATCAAAAAGAATCAAGAATGGCAATGATCAGTACTTGTAACTTATTAATGAATTTGACTGTGTTAGAACCTAAATTTGTGGAACAATCTGAAGTATTCGATAAGCTGTCAAAGTTTGTTTTTGAAAATTTACCTGAATTGAAAGATATACCTGAAAATTTGGTTTTACATGGAAATTTATCTGTTCTTGGTTTGTTGTTATTAAAACAACTTTCAAATAAGGTAAAAAAGAATGACTTTTCATTATGTAGATACATCCAAGCTACCATTAGATTTTTGTGGGATGCTTATACCATTGATGAGTCGAATGACCCTTCAGATTTAGTAGTTGCGATGGCTTATAAAGAGCGTTGGATGGAACTCACTGATTTATGGTACCTGGGAATGCAAACCATTTCGGGAGTACTTAAAGGAACTCCTTGGATCTCTGAGTTTGCCATCGAAAGTGGCTGGGCAGAAGGTATAATTCGATTATTAAAAAAAGTTAAAGTTGGTACACTCCCTGCTAATGTCAAATCTGCATTTGAAGACTTTTTGTGTCATCTGGTGGAGGCTAACGAAAGTGTCATAGGTGTTTTGAAAAAAGCTGAAGCTTTGCAAGTTTGCAGAAATCACAGACTGATGGATTTGGGAAAAAAGTTATTTGGAGATTAAATCTCTTTATGTATCGTGTTTGTTAAAAATTTGTGCTTGGATTAATATTTTAAAAATTTTTTGTACAAGAATTTAAAATTTCATGACTGTTACTAGTGACTCAAAAATGCTTTACTATTATGTTAAACAATTGTTGCAGTTCCTCTTTTAATACTTGCACGTGGAAAATTTTAAACATTTGCACAATGAATTTTTGAGCAAAAGCAAACATTTTTATGCAATTATTTTTTTTTATTAAAAAGCCTCGCATAGACCGATTTGTCAAGAAGGGGTATCCCCAAAAAGTATATTTTTTTAGAAAAGTAGTAGTAAATAAGAAAAATTTGTAGCAGCATGCCTAGAAATTAAGCACTCGTAAAATTGAGTCTAAATCCGCCTTAATTAAAATCTGATAAAATTGTAGTAGGATAAAAAATATGTCCATTCTGTTGAATCTTAAGATTCCTGTTTTAATTTTGTATTTATATTAAACAGCACTTTTTATTATTGCAAAAATTTAATTATCATTCATCCTAATAGTCAATATATTATTATTTTTTTTTATAATTGTTATTAATTAGCAGAGCTGGGTAATTACTTTCAAAATGTAATTAATTACAATTACAAAATACTTTATTTTCAAAGGAATTACAATTACAAAGTACAAGAAAATGAAGAAAGGAATGTTTCTTTTTCTACAACCACTATGCAAAACACGCTTTTCTACACAAATTTTTATAAGCAAAACAAGCCTTTTCTTAATTTCTTTGATATCCGTTGGAAAAGTAATAATTTAGAGTGCGAAGAGTACACGCTATGGCACTTTTCCCTACGGTAATGTCAAACACAGCTATGACCTATCAACTTTTTTTGACAAGCTACTATTTTTCTTCCATTAATAAATGTGGTTGTAGAAAAAAAACTTGTATGCAAAGCACTTTTCCCACTCGCTTGATTTGCGGCACTCGCTTTACGGCTCGTGCCACAAACTTCTGAGCTCGTGGAAAAAGTGACGCTTTGCGCACTTGTACAAACTACTATTTAATTACAATTACAAAAAATGAAATGTAAATGACAATTACTTTTCTAATTACAGTTGCAATTACATTTACTAATAAAATCTTAGGAAAGACGATGCTTGAACAAAATTTTCTGCAAAACGTAAGGATTATTTAAAGTGCATATTTTCACTAATTAGTTTTTTGTTTCTGTGTAATACACAAATCGGAACTCAAAATAAGAGTATATTAAAAAAAAAGGAAATTGATGGGAAAAATTAAATGTATTCCAAACCAAGTTGTTAGTAGTTTATTACACTAAAATAATCAGAACCTATTATATTAAAAAAAAATGTACAATTAAAATTAAAAAAGCACATGGTTAGATGATTTATAAAACGATTATTTTAAGTAAGTGTAATTTTGCTGCTTTTCATCACAACTAATTTTTCAAAATTCGTATCTGAAATTGCTCAGAAAACTGTAATATACCAACGTCAGGTTTTTTAAAATTCAATACACTGTATATTGTAGTTTCTTATTCCCTTTTGAGAAGCTGGTTTTTGAGATACCAAATATTTGGGGCCTAAAGTAAATATTTAACAGGGTATTAATCATTACCTTTTTTCAAATTTGTGTCTTTTTTTGTCAAAACTACTGAATATTTGGCAAAACAGCTAGATAGATATCTCTATTCTAACTTTTTAGGACTATTCGAAGCTACTAAAGAAAAATTAATATAATTGTATTAATTTTTCTTTAGTACCATCAAATAGCCTTTGAAAAGTTAAGGTAGGAAGATGTAACCATTTTTCCCAATATTCAGTAGTTTCGACAAAAAAAGACCTAAAGTTGTAAAAAGCTGGCTTAACTCAATATAGCTATGTAAATCTTTATTTTAGATCTCATGCATTTGGTACCTCTGAAATTAGCACTTCGAAAGGAATTAGAAAACACAAAAATATATAGGGTAGATTGAGGGTGTTCCATTTAAAAAATCATAACTTAAAATTACAATTTTCTGATAATTGAAAATAATTTAAAAAAAAGTACTTAACAATTTACATGTCACTAAAAAATTAAGCTGATATCTTTATCTTGTACCGTTTAGGGACAAGAGACTCAGGGAATAGTCATAACTCACCTTGTATACGACAAGCTTAGGTCAGTCAAACGCAGGTTTGAATTGTCCTGTCTTTTCTAGGAAGAATATATAGATAAAACATTAAAAAAGTAATTGCAATTGAAAAACTAATTTGGAATCGAAATAGTTATTTTAATGGTGTAAGGATCGCTTACTAAAATACTCGATAAATTAACTTAAACTTTATTCGAACACTGAATGTCTATATTTCCCTTTTGCCTCTCAATGGCGTCTTCAGACCTAAAACTATCAACACCCATTCAAGTGGTCTGGTCCAAAGTCCTTGTCTCGTCATCATAATTCCTTACAATTGGATAATTAATTTGGAATTTAAAAAGTAATTGGAAAAGGAATTTGGAATTGAAAGAGTAATTTTAATTGAATTTACAAAAAAAACTAAAAGTATTTAAATACAAATTACAGATACTTCACGATTTTGTTCAACAATTTTCCAACTTGAAAATACAAAGGAATTAATTACAATTACAAATTACTCAATTCTAAAGCGATTTATAATTGTTAATTCCTTTTTGAAAAGTAATTACCCAGCTCTGTTAATTAGTAGAAATACCCAGTACAAGTTAAGTTTAAACAAAAAAGCTTTGCATTAAGCATTCGTTTTTTTATTGTAACTTTTGTACAGTTTTTATAATGTAAAATGATTGTATAATAATAAAATAGATATTTATATATTGTTGTTATGTGTATCATTTCGTAGACATGTTGGGAATCATTTCTTAAAATAAAGGTGTTGATGTAAATACTCCCACAAATAAAAATATATTTTTAGACGTTTGGGTTATGTTACAACGTGTACTAAGTAGTGCCAGCTGAACACATTTATTAAATCATTAATAGTCTTGCATAAATAAGTCATTAGTCAATTGGTTTTCTTACATTTTTATAAATATTAAACATTTTTTTACTTCAATTCAATTTAATAATATGCCAGTTGTCTAGCCATTTTTTACTTTTTTTGTTAAAAAATACAGTATTAAAACATTTTATAATTTTAACAAAGATGGAACAATTATTATTTAGGTCTGTGACATGTTTCATTTGTCAGATAAAACTTCCTCTATATATCTACTACAAAAACTAAATCTAACAAGTACCTATTCATAAATTATAGTTACATCATATAATTAAAAACAGATTTATAAAGGTAAAGTATTAAGATTGAGTTGGTCATTTTATAATAATAACTCAGATTATTAGAGTTTATTGATTTTTAATGATCCCAGGTAGAGCACGCCTTTCCCTTGAATATTTAATAGTTTAAAATTATTAAAAATATGATTTTTACTCTAGGAGACATTTCATGTAGTAAAAAAAAACTATTTCAACTCATCCTATTGGCAGAACCAGGACTTACCTCGCAGATATCTTGGATATAATGTAATAAAGAATTTGTATTAAACTTTTTTTCATATTTTTGATGCCACATCTCTCTAATACATTTTCCTAATCGTTTTTATTGAAAATTGCACTATTTCAAAATTTTCTATTTTTAAATCCTTGTCGTTTATTATTTACATTATTGAGTGAGCACCAAACAAAGCTCTTAGTGAATATATAGTGAGTTGATAGTGCTTTTTAATTTTTCTCTATGTTTTTTGATGCTGTAATGAAACTGATTTTTGGTGAAATTTTGTTTTCATATATTGGTTATCTTGCTTCTTTAAATAATGGTAAATCTTTTATGATTATTTAATTTCACTAATATTAATTTAAACTCAGATTATTATTATTATAAAGTAAATATCAAAGTTTCAAAATTAAATTGAATTTACGAATACTAATTAGAAAATAAAACATCAAAATGACAAACTTGTCTTTTTCTTAAACTATCAATGTCACCAACCTAACTTTATTCACTTTTAATTTCACCAACTTACCAAAATTTCCCTAATTGAAATTCCATACTATTTTAATAATAAAAATATTAACAAATAATTAAATGTAAGCCGAAACAAAAAATAGTACTCCTTATTGCTTTTTTCATTTCTTTCGGCCCTCTATTTTGTTTATGTTTTCTTTCATTTTTTTCGCTTTGCTGTAAACCCTTCAGAACGAAGTTGTATAAAGGAATTAAAGTATTTTAATCGTGATTTTTTTCGTTATTCGGATTATAACGATTTGAGGCCATCGACTATTTTTAGCATGCCTGTCTGTGTGTGGGTGGCTAATTTAAAATACACTTTTGATTTAGTGAGAAAATATCAAAAATCAAAACTGATAAATAACAATATAGGTATATTTACGTTAAAAAGACGATGTCGTAATTTCTAGTAATTTTTACCTCCCGCCCTTCAGATAAGAGAGGTATAGTAATCATGCTAAAAATTAGGTAGTGAGTTTTCAATGGATTAACAGCGTGCGTGCGTGTGTGTGTTAGGATGGATGTTGTAATAACGATAACTCAAAAACTACTGAACTAAAAAAATTGAACTTTTACATACAAGATTCTGATGCCCTAGATTAGATATCTGATTATATTTTACACATATATTTTGTATACACTATAGTTTATTTTCGAACCATTAAAAATTTTCAAAAATTTTGCCATTGATGCCAGATTTACGAAAAAGTCAATTTTTTTCATACTTCTTTGTATTAACGTGTAAATTTTTGATTCAAAAATGACGAGAGGTCATCTGGCCACATCAGATTTTTTGGTATTAACTTTTAAACAATTTCAAATATTTTGACAGCCGTCAAAATAAATGTTAGCTTCACTAAAAAATAATTTTATTCTATTGTCTGAAAGAGCTGTATCATCATGAACATCGGTTTCATAATGATAGTCATTATGAAACTGGTATTAATCTTTAAATTATTATATTATAGAATCGACTATAAATCAATTTTTTAACGACAAGGTGCTTTTAGGGTTCCGTACCCCAAATGGTCCAAACGGAGCCCTATATTGCTCTCACTCACGTGTCCGTCTCTCACACCGGTCTAGCAGCTAAACCGTTGGAGCTACAGTCTTCAAATTTTTACAGTATATGCATCTTGTTGTCCCAAAGCCATATACATTGTAAAAAATATATCTAAATGTTTTCAAGGGGGCGCACCCATACAGGTAAATAGGGGCAGTGGAAAAAATTTTTGGCCTACCCCATCGAGTGAGGTATCGTTGTTTAGAGCTTATTGAGATAAAAGCTGTATTTTTTGTTTTAAAAAATAATGCAAACATAGGCATGAGAAGCCGCCAAAGTCAGCATTTTTTAGAAAATTTTGTTCCGAAGTATTTTTTAACTTTCCATTGACCTATATGAACTTGAAATTTGGTGATAGTGTTTATTGTTACATATATTTTACCAACAAATACCAATATATTTATAAATATGATTTTTTTATTAAGATTCCCTCATTGTTAGGGTTCCAGCTTATATTCTGCGTTTGGCACGGAACCCTAAATGTGCGAAGTCCGACACGCACTTGACCGATTTTTTTTTAGTAGTATGAAATATGTTTTTTTGACGTTTTAAAATTGACGTTAGAATGAAAGTAGAGATATGTTCCTAAAAATGAAATACGTTATCCAATATTGAAATATGTTATACCATTGACATATACTCATATGGATATGCCCAGCGGTAAGAATTATTCTATTTCGAGAGAAAGAGATGAAACGATGGTTCGGTCAATCTCTATATCTCTCTGAAAACAGTATCGTATATAGTTAGGATGTTAGAGATAGCGCTAGACCGAAGCTATATACGCCATCTTCCTCACTTTTTTCAACAAAAAATATTACAGCGATATACGAGTTGGGCACGTCCATGAGTATATATGAATAATTTTTGCAAAGTCTTATTTACACTGCTAAAATTTAATATACCTAATATTTTTTATACACATAAGCGCTAAACCAAGAATACATTTGTTTATGTTTCCAAGTCAATAAATATGTAACGTTGAATTTTTGTAGATAAAATATCTAGTTTACCATTGCCGTGTTAATATTTAATGAATATAGCTATTTTCGTGAAAAGTACCTACTTTTGTTATAGTTGACGGAATTTTTGAACAAACAGAATTCAGTACCTCAAGAAACGGCTAGACTAGTTTGTAAAACGTTTTTAAAAATGTTTAGAAGATGTCCCGACAACTGTTCAATGAGCCTACATGAATGGAGACAAATTTTATGGAGAAACGCACTTGGAGATAGTTATCAACATTTAACGAGTAAGTAAAAAAGAATAATATAATATTCCTACGTGTTGTGTTGTGATAAATAATAACGACATTTTACATGTGGTAATTATAACGTAAAATAAAGAAAATGGGATAGGAATGTGTGTTTGATTTAAAATTAAAATATCTTTTTTTAAACAAACCGTTTCCTCTTTTAAAACCTCAAATCAAGGATTTCAAACAGTGTGGCACGTAAGTTTAACGCTACTTTTTTTCATTGACAATTTTTTCCATTTTAAATAAGCATACATACATTTTTAGAGAAATATTTAAACTTCCTATAATATATAAATTTCTGTACATATGCTTTAAATTTTTATTTTTTTACATCTGGCATATATTCTAAAATCACTATTGTAACAATTGGTAGATAGGCAATATATTTTCTATATTTACGTAAAATGTGTTGCATAAGAATGATTACTGTACTGTACTGTGTCATACCCAATGTAGTATACTATAAACTTTGTCCAACTACTAAACTGACGTCTGACTTGCCTTTCAAATAATATTCGTCTGGCTTACCGTACGGGTAGCCACAGCATTTCCCGCTCTTTGTCAAAGATCGATCTAGGAAAAATTTGATGGACAAAAAATCCATCTTATGAAAATCGATTTAATTTACAATTTGAAATGAAACTAGCAAAGAAATGTGAAAATGTGAAAGCAAAGTCCGTTTCCCTAATAACACAAAGTAGTCCTACAGATATCCATAGGACGTCCTCTTCGGACATTCCGGACATCCTTAGGACATCCTTTTCTGGTACACTGGACGTTCTATGGACGTCCGAGGGACGCACTAATGTCACAACTTTGAACTGAATTCGAACGTCCGCCGCGGACATCCATTGGATATCCCCCTGGGACATTCACAGAACGTCCTATTTTGGTACAGTGGACGTCAGAGAAATTGATTTTTTTTGTTATATTATTCACACCAGTTCAATTGTAATTGTGAAATTGTTATTTCAACACCTGCTCGTGCCTGAAACTTCATCTACGTGAATAATAGCCACCGTTTATACTCGTTGAGCGAGCTCGGAGCAGACTTAATAGGATGTTTTAAATCGCGATATACCATACTATTCGTGGTGTCTAAGCAGCATCAGCGCAAGTGTCTCCATCTTTCAGGCGGAGCTTTACTTTTGGTCCATATTATGTCGAGTGAGGACCACTCTTAGGTGTCTGTCCCGGACATGTTTTGGACATTGCCTGTATTAAGTCGGCGAGGGACTGTTTTAAGACTATGGTATGGATATGTTATATTATATCCATCACGGACAACTACTGGATATCCGGTATGGACATTGTACATAAATTGTACAAATAATGGATATATATCGTGGACGTCTTAATACTGTCCAAAAACAAACATCCACAGGACATACATATTAAGTCCATGGACGTTCCGACATTAAATGGACATAAATTGTACGTCCCAAGGACGTTGTGTGCTATTAGGGTTAATTTGATTGAAACTATTTTAATAATAAAAATAACATTACATTTTATAAATCATACTAAATGATTTCATTATTTTATGTATATCAAAAATTGATCAACTTTCACCAAACGAGTTTTTTAATACAGGATTTATTGAAAAATTCATTATTGCGTTGATAAGCAGAACCATATAAATATTAATGTTTTTTTACAAATTATACGTTCATAATTTTCTCCAGTGTTTGAATGATTAAATAGTTTACTAGTTTTTGTTTGAGGGACTTTTCACAAATGTAATACAGTTTTTTACCAGCTAATAAACGTTAACTAGTTTTGCCCACAAATAATTTTTTTACACATACATCAGTACATCATTGTTTACAGATTTTTCATTCATGTTTTTTTTTCACCATTATGAATTAATAAATGTTTCATAAGAGTGGGTTTCCGAGCAAATGTTTTCTCACAAATACTGCACATGGTTTTTTCACCAGTATGAGTTAATAAATGCGATTTAAGATCGGATTTCTGAGCAAATGTTTTTTCACAAACACTGCACTGTTTTCTTTTTTTTTAATAGTCTATTTGGCTATTTGGTTTAGTAATACTCCCAAGTATCCATGCTCCAAAGATAACTATAAATTATACCTTATCATGCCATCTATATTACTTTAAACAAATTAATATAGCTGACGCCACTTGGAAATTTTGAAAATTTGTTTCTTAGTAATCGTAATGTTTCAAAACCTATTTTTATGAATAATTTGAAGTAGATTCTCATATATTATACTACAAATGAATTTGCTGTAGCTACGGCATCACACGTCCCCATTGTAAACAGCTGTTCGCTTCTGGGAATAGTAGGAATGCCCAAATTGATGTCATGGTCATGCACAGAAAGATAATTTTGAGCAATTTATCTCTCAGTCTTGGCGATGTTTGGAAACTATCGATATTCGTATCGATACGTATCGAAAAGCAATGTATCGATACACAAATGTATCGGTTTTTTCAGGAAATGTAATACCGTTGTCTTCTTTATTCAGACAACGGTAATACTAAGTATCGATACAAAATATCGAATATCGTCAGAAAATATATCGATACTCTAAGGTATCGATATGTACCGAACATCGCTACCGTCTGCTGTGTTTACCTATTCATAGTTGTCCATTGATACTTGTTTTTATTCTAGTTTTGAAATTAGAGAATAAATTCTAGTAACTCTATTCTGTGTTTAATTTTGCATTGTTGCGGTAGAATGGTAGATAGAATGTGAAAACGATAGGCAGATCTACCGTAAAAACGGTAGACCTGGCATCACTGAATGGAATAGCGTTGTTGACAGACCAAGGTGATGGGAGCACAGCACACCCCCTAGCAGCTTAACTCTTGTACGAATTGTCAAATCTATTATATTGGTACCGGGCCCAGTCGCTGCGAGCGCTAATGTACATAGCGGGAAATTTAAACTATATAAAAGAGCGGGAAATTTGAACTAACCAAAAGAGCGGGAATTTTAAACTAATCAAAAGAGCGGGAAATTTAAATTAACCACAAGAGCGGGAAATTTAAATAATTATAAGGTGAAACCCACAAACGTCAGATATACAAGTTTGAATTTCTGCAGATTGAAATGACTACAAAAATTCAAATATGTACACATTTAAAGCTGAAATATGGGGTTGTCTTCATCTTAAATTTATTAAATTGGATAAATAACTGGGACCCAATTCTTGAAATCGTAGGAATCGATTCTCGTGAGAAATTTACGTCATTTTCTCTAGATTTTGTAATATGTCTATTCTTGAAATATTTCGTAGGAAAAAATTCTCCAAAAATTATGAGAATTAATTCCTAATGTCATTGTCTGGAGAAACTTCAAATTCTCATGAGAATTTAAGAAATTAGAGTGTGAATTGTACGTATTTGACGTATTTTGTGGGAATTGAAATTGAACATTATTGTTTTTTTGTTGTTACCGCCATAAATATTGTTAAAATTAATAATTTTTTACTTCAAGCTATCGTTTTAGATAATTTAGAAAGTTGTTTAGACAGCATTTTCGTCTATCCAAACAAGCCTTTGACGATCTAATGGAGTATATTGAGCTTTTTCTGCTACCAACAATCAGAGTTGGAGATTAACCAAGAGAAAAAGTTTTAGTAGGTGAACGAAGAGTAGGAAGCCCTAGTTCCTAGTCTGCGTCGTTGTGTCGTTTAATTAACACAAATTTTATTTGGTTCTGAGATTTAATTAATGCTTGAATACATATATTTTTCTTTTTAAAATACAATATAAAAAAAACGACATATAAAAATTTCGTATCTATCATCTCGACATATAACAAAACTTCAACTCTTTATTTTTTCGCTATCTTAATTTTTATTAAAAGGTTTTTGGCTAGCCACAATAGCTAGCCACAAGTAAGCTAGTAACAAGTATAATAAGTATAATTTCAATAAGTAAAATTATAAAATATATTATAAGGAAGAGAATTCTTTCCTCTAAGAAGTTCCTTATCATTTTCTAAGAATTCTACAAGGATTTTTTTTGCGCTTCACTCACGAAATTTCGTTTGGCCATCGCAAATAAAAAATGAACAAATAACCCATAGTCAATAATAAACGATAATGCACAATAATAGGATAATAACTATGTAAATTGTTTCAATTTGTTTCCTCAAAAATGTAAAATGTCAAACATATGGTATCAATGGCAACTGATATTCATTTCTGCGAACGTATTAAAATAATATTTGAGCACAGAACTAATAGTTCTGAGTATTTGATTGGTTGAGTTCATGAAATACTTGGATTTAGTAAAGACATACGTCACTTTTTTTAATTCACTAGAATTTCAGTTCAGACTTATTCAAGAATAGGACTGGCGATTCTCAAGAGAATTTTTTTTGGGGAATCAATTCTCTGGAGAATTAATTCCTACGATTTCAAGAATTGGGTCCCTGTAGAAAGTGTTTGGAAATAAAATGATTCATTTTAAAAGAAAATATTTTTATTTATGGAACAGAGTCCATCAAAAATACATAAAAAACATTTTACCATATACTAATAAAAAGGTTAAAATCTGTTTTATAGTAAGTTTCATTATGATACAGATTTTGATTAAGATACAAAATTTTCTATAAATTTAATTTAATTTAATTATCTGAGAACTAGTTAATATAATGGTATCTATTTTATTCACATATTTTACAGATATACGATACATATAAAGGTTACAGGTTAAGAAAAATAGAAAAACATTCCATTAAAACCAAGAGTGGCTGTACATGGACAAAATAAAATCAATATAAATGTTTGTGATGCATAATTAGTTATAAATTTTTGAAATTTCATTATACTAGTGGCCTTAGGAAATATATACACTAGTTTATTTCTTAGTAACAAAATCATATATTTTTTAAATATATCTTTTATTTTATTGGTACAATATTCTTTATATCTTGCCGTATATGAATGACCAACTTTTTATAAAAGGTGTTTATTATTATAAGTATTATAAGTATAAACACAACAAACTATTACTGCACAAATGTTCAAATAAACTATAAAACTAAATTAAACCACTATAAACAACTATATTAACTAAACCAAAATACTAGAACAGACTATAATTATAATAAAAGATAAAATGCCGGTAAAAAGCGGAAAACCCCAAAAAAAACACAACGACAACGTTAACCGCTAACGGATAAAAATAAAATGGCTCCCGTCCCGTTTTTCAAGACGCTACATAAGACCGTTCACGTATTCTTATTCTCTTCTCCGATTGGGCGACACTGCAACGTCACGCTACAGATGCGCCCTCAAGCGACTGGGCCCAACACTATAACTTCTATTCAAATAGTATATGAGAGTTAAACTGCTAGGGGGTGTGCTGTGGATGGGAGTATCCTCAGAGTAAATATATATAGAGAGGGCATTCTATCCTTTTTTATTAAGCCAACATCTAGTTAACTTTTGTTGACATCGTCCTCTAGAGATTCCATAAGCGTACTTTCAAGCAGGATAATTTAAAATCCTACATTAAATAGTTTATTTTTTAAATATTTTTGTAAACATTTTGAACTATTTTAAGCGATTTTCTTGAGAGGTTGTTAACCATGAGAAAGAAATGTGAAAAATGTGGTGCTTTTCTCAAGCCATTAGATAATCAATCTTACACTTCACAAGTAAGTTATGAAAGTAGTTTTTGAATAATTTAAAATATAATACAAGCTGATAAGATTTGATAATTTTTTATTTTGCTTCCTTTCTTTTTTATGTTATATACCTACCATTCACATTTTTTTTATGTTATTCGAATTTAGGTACTCCTTACTGTAACGAGGTTTTAGGAGCAATAAAAAATATTATTTATTTGATTCGATTATTAAATACGTACATTTAATATAAATTTACAAGCATTTGCTATGTTTTAATGTTAAAATTTATCAGTATTACAGAAAATACAACTTTATCGAAATTATAAAACTTCTCACGACATATTTAATTCAAATGTGATATAATAATAACATGTAAAATACCCAATTTTAATTTTCTATTTTTTTGCTAAAATAAATAAAAAGTTATAATTCTTCGCGTCGCCACTGTCTAAAACATCACGTCAATTTTTATTGTTGATTTCGTCCTCTGCACGAGATTTTTCTGCGCGTCTCACGTCCCTCGCCCACAAACTTTGCCGAGAGAGAGGGCTAGATGTTGGCTTAAATTTTGTAAATGAAATTAGATATACAGGGCATATCTAGTAGTTCCTTTATCTGAGGGAGTATCAGGTTACAAAAATCGGAACCTTTCCGATTCTTAAAATAATCAGAATCATCCGATTATTTACAAATTTTCCGATTATTTGTAAATATTCCGATTATTTGTAAATATTCCGATTATTTGTAAAGATTCCGATTAGTTCTTGAGAGATCTCGGTGTTTCGTATTCCGTTTATGAAAAATCGGATGGTTTAGAAAAATCAGAAGAAAAATGGGATAGTTTATGTCGTGAAATCAGTAAAATCGGATGATTTATGATAAATCAAAAGAGTACGTCTAGTTGTTTTGTAGTTTGTTTGGTTGGTGAAATCTTTTTGTAAAGGAAGCTTTTTCGAAACATTTAAACGTTATCAAGTATATATTCATTGACTCATTACTTGACTGGTTTGGGAGTAAATTAGGTAGCTTAAAAGTTAATGATATTATATGGAATTAGATTTTAGTCAAGTTTATTAGAAATATCTGCACAAGAGAATCGATCTCCGATCTCAACTATTTTCTCCGATTCTTAGGTCGATATCAAGTTAAACAAATCGATTAAAAAAATCGAATATCGAGTCACAAAAGATCGATTCGAGATCGGAAACTCTCTATAGGAATTATAGGAAACAGACCAACAAACAGCAGAAGTAGAAGAAAATAACCTGACTTTTTTTCTAAATTTTTTTGCAAGTTTTTTTTTAATATAATAATAATAAAATCACTTTAATTTTAAAAATGGGTAAAGTTTCGAAAGATAAACGTGACATTTATTATCGAAAAGCAAAGGAACAAGGCTGGAGAGCAAGAAGTGCTTACAAACTTCTTCACATCGATGAAAAATTCAATATTTTCCAAGGTGTTACCAAAGCAGTAGATTTATGTGCGGCACCGGGTAGCTGGAGTCAGGTGTTATCGAGAAAATTATATTTAGGAGAAACCATAGTTATCAGAGACAAATGTTGTTTATTTTACAACGAAATCGAGTTACATCAAAGATTAGAAAGAATGGAAGAGTATGAGAGCAGTAAAAACGAAAATGTTAAGATAGTTGCTGTGGATTTGCAACCCATGTCTCCTCTTCCAGGAGTTATTCAGTTACAGGGTGATATTACGAAATACTCAACTGCTCAAGAAATAATTGGCCATTTCGAAGGTGACCATGCTGATTTAGTAGTTTGCGATGGAGCTCCAGATGTAACGGGTCTACACAGCATGGATATATACATTCAAGCACAATTACTTCTAGGAGCTTTACATATATGCTGTAACGTTTTAAAACCTGGTGGTACTTTTGTAGCAAAGATTTTTCGAGGCAAGGATAATGATTTACTAACAAACCAATTATTATCATTATTTAAAGAGGTAGATATTGCAAAGCCCAGTAGTTCAAGAAATTCTAGTATAGAAGCTTTTGTAGTATGTAGAAAATATTCACCACCTGAAGGCTTTGATCCGAAACTTTTGACCCCATATTTAGATGTCGCTCACAGAGATTTTAATTCACTCCAAGGTGTAAATAGGGTGATTATACCATTTATGGTGTGTGGGGATGTAAGTGCTTTCGATTCTGATACAACTTATCCATTGCAATTAATAGGGGAGCAACCTTATCAGTATAGACCTCCAGTACAGCCCCCTATAGCGCCACCATATTCCTTTCAAAAGACTTTAAAAAAGGACACTTTAGATCACTACTTGAAAAAAATTGATGAGGCTGTTAAACGTGCCGGTTTAGGAAAAGCTAATTTCAAAAAACACGGAGCAAAAGTTCAAAAATTGGAATCTAAAAAAGATACGACCACAGATTTGGCGGAGGCACAATCTAGTAAACATATTTTGGATAATGGACCCTATTTTGATTTGCTTCAAAAAACCACCAAATTAAAATCACAGTCGAATAGAAAATGTGATGCTGAACTGGAGCAGGCAGAGACTTCGGGTCTTCAGTTTTTGTATGAAGACGAGCATACAGATCCTGAGTTAATACGGGAATGTTTAGAAAGGATGAAAATAACAGGAAGTAGTTCTACTTGTACTTGTAATTATTATGATTAAAAACTAAATTATGATTATTATAAATTTTTAAGGACTAATATTTTATTGTGAGTAAAAATTGTATATTCTGCAAAACATTTTTTTAATAAATTTTATATGTGCGAATAGTATACTTAATTAATTAAAAGTAAAAATAACTATTTTCTTTCTGTAGAGGTTTACGGTATCAGACAACTCACTCAATTTAAATTGACATTTCAAATAGGCTGTTTCTTTTATCTTGGCTAACATTGTTATATTCTAAACCATAACAGATACGAAAACAATTAAATGGGCAAAAAGTTAACTATTTTGGAGAACATTACATTGGTTGAAAAAAATCTACAGGGACTATCGCCCTTCTCGAGTTATACAGGGAGAACTAAAAATGCTATTTTTGGGTTTTTACACTTACAAAAGAAATATCAAAAAATGGAAAAGAAGTTTTATTGTATCTCAAATTTGCTACAAAAGTGTACTAATAAATCTTCGATAACGACGTTTCGTATATAACTGCCATCATCAAGTTATATTTTTTAATTATGGACTTGTCTTTTTAATTACAAAAATTGATAAACTATTAAAATTCAAATTCAGTGATATATTACACTTGTCACTTTAACGCCGTTTTATCTGAAATAACTAACATCATCATTGACAATAATTTTTAATTACGGTCCTGTTGTAGTTCTTTTGTAAATTCGTTTTAATTTTGTCAAAATGAATATAACAATATGCATACTTCGACATTACCTAACAATTTAAATAAAAAAGATGCATTATAATTGAAATAAAAAAAAAACAAAATTCTAGGGACACTCAAACGATATGGTGCACCGTTTCCTAACTTCGGCCCATCGGATACCGGAATGTCTAGTGCAATTATACTTGGAAAAGTTCTAAAAATTTGAACTGGAAAAAAGTTTATGCAAAACACCAAATTTGTATTTCGAGTTCTGCAATGGCCGGCTCAATCCTGCTCAAATTCAATTGGCATTCTTCGCTGGCGAAAACTAACGAGTAAAGTGAAAACTGGAACTCAATCGGAGCTTTCGTTCGAGAGTTATAGTATTTACATCCAGACAGACGACCGGACAGATTTTTTTTGCATTTTCGGACTACTATGGGAGCTCAGAACCTGATATTTTCTTCATTTAGAAATACGAGAATTATGAAAACAGTTTGTAACAAAAATTGATTCAGGAGAAATCAGAATTGAAATCTTCAATTTTCATTATATGTTATCTAAATTGTTCTGTAATGTTTAAGTATGCCAATTATTATATTCGTTTTGACGAAATCAAAACGAATTGATAAAGAAACTATGACAGGACCGTAATTATAATACTGATCATGTGTTAATTATTTCAGATAAAACGTCGTTAAAATGACAAGTGTGATATCACTCACTTTGAATTTTAAAGGTTTATGAATTTGTAATAAAAAAGGCAGGTTCGTATTAAAAAAAAAACTTGATAGTGGCCGTTAAGACACGAAACGTCGAATCGAAGATTTATCAGTACACTTTTGTAGCAAATTTTGAGATACAATAAAACTTTCCTTTTCCATTTTAGAGTTTTCGAAGAAAAAATACTCTTATAAATCGGTTTTGTCCGTCCGTTCATCCGTCTGTTAGCCTGATTCAACTCGACAACAGTGATAGATAGAGAAAACTCGAAATTACGGCAAAAATATTGCCGTTTTTCACTTTTTTGATATTATTTCTATGCGTAAAAAACCAAAAATGGCATTTTTATAGTTCTGTATAACTCGAGAAGGGCCCTGTAGGTTTTTTTCGACCAATGTATAATGTTCTTTAAAATGGTAAACTTTTTGCTTATTTGATCGTCTTCGTTTCGTATTTCTTATGGTTTAGAATATAGCAATGCGTAAAGCTGTAAAAGAAACGGCCTGTATGGAATGTTTTTATGTACCAAAATTTCAGTTTAACAAGCCGGCAGGGAATGCTGTATAATTCATCAATACGAGGTGCGTCAAAAAATATAAATTTTGCTCAAGAGTAATTAAGTACGCCTATATTCTATTAATTTCAATATTTTTTATACTAAATAAATATTTTAATAATTGTTCTTCATAAACGTAGCGTTACGGTTTATTATGCAAAAAATGTACATTATTTCATTATGTTATATATTATTGTGACGTTTGTGACTAGCACTTAAATTGTACATTGTATTGATTAATTTCAGTTGCCAAGGATGTGTTAAGGATATACTGCATAGGAAGTAATTTGTTCCATAGGAGTTTGTACAAAGGATGTCCAGGTACCGCTAGTGTTATTTGGGTATTTTAACAAATATAGAAAAAAATGTTATTTGTAAAACTTCTTTAGAAACAATAATATAAAATCAAAGCCTGCTCCTATCTCTAAACAATATTTTTTCTAATGTTTTTCTTGTAGCAAAGTTCGAAGTGACCTGAGACATAACATTAGTTTCCACAAAATATTTTAATCTTATTTATTGATTTTTAGTTAAAATAATAAATTTATTCTAGATATGCTCATTTTTTACAGAGACTTTAAAAAGATACATATATGTATATGTGTTTTCTTTATGCAAAATTAGTATTTCACTCTGTAATGGCATATATTAAACTAGTTTAAATCGATTACTTCAACTTGATTATTACCAATAAATAGGTTTAAAATAATATGTGGAAACTAATTTTATATGGATCGCAGTTCACTTCGAACTTTGATACAAGAAAAAAATATTGTTTTGAGATAGGAGGCGATGATATTAGATTTACAAGTAAATATTATTTCTAAACAATTTTTGTAAATAACATTTTTCTATATTTTTTAAGATAAGCGTACTTTACTCTTGAGCAAAATTTATATTTTTTGACGCACCTCGTATACGGCGCTACAAATTTATTATTTGATGGTTGCTTTTTATGTTTTGGACAATGCAGAACTTTTTATGGAGAATAACTTTTTTTGGTACAATTAATAATAAAAAAATTTCTCATGGTGCGAATTTAATTAAGTGGACTAGTGGACACCCTGTATATAACTCACGCTGTTTGTTTATGGATACTATTAATTGCTCAAAATATATAATTTAATAGGAGTAGATAAAGGTATTGTTACTGTTTTGGTTTATTTAAAAAAAAAGTTTTTAGAAAATAATTGAAATATGTGATCTATCACACTACAGTTGATTAAAAATATATAAATTATATAACAATTTCAATGAAAATGTTTAAAAAATAAAACACTATTTAGTTACAACTATATATTTTGTATAATGTCGACTTTCTTCTAGTTTAATCCCCTTTATAGAATTTTAAATACTACTTTTAGGTGTTTTATGTAATAAGTTTAACGATGCAAGATGCAAAACAGACAATTAAAAAGTTTATCGAATGTTTTAGCAATATTAATTTTAAAATGCAGATCGGTTAGTAAACTCGTTACTATTTTATAAGGCAGAAAAACCTCAGTATTAATTTCGTGATGGCGAAAAAACAATTGTTACCCCCACTTTTATCACTTTTCTCGGCATTTCACAGTTCGGAAATGCAAAAAAAATCCTGTCCTTTTAGCAGGATGGGAACGGCCCTTCCGGTACTCGCTATACAAATTAGGTGTTTTCCATAAGAAAACTTTTTTCCAGTTCAAATTTTTAGAACTTTTTCTACGTATAATATTACCTACGTGTATGCGTGAAGTTTGGCCAGGATTGCATTAGCCATTTCTGTACTTCATGGGCCGAAATCCCGAAACGGTGCACCCGTATTTGAGCGTCTCTAGAATTTTGATATTTTTTTTATTTCACTGATAATGCATCTTTTTTATCATAATTCTTAGATAATGTCGAAGTATGTTTATTGTTATATTCGTATTGACGAAATTAAAATTAATTCATACAAAAGAGCTACGACAGGACCGTAATTCAAAATTAGTGTCACTGTTGATGTTAGTTATTTCAGATAAAACGTCGTAAAAGTGACAAGTGTGATATATGACTGAATTTGCATTTTAACGGTTTATCTTTTTTTGTAATGAAAAAGACAGGTTCATACTGAAAAAAATAACTTGATGGTGGCCGTTAAGATACGATACGTCGTATCGAACTAAATATATATATATATATATATATATATATATTTTTATAGCAAAATTGAGATATTGAGATACAATAAATCTTTCATTTCCATTTTTTGATTTTTTTCTTAATAAAAATTCTATGCGTAAAATACCAAAAATAGCATTTTTAGTTCTTACTGTATAACTCGAGAAGAGCGAGAGTCCCTGTGGAATTTTTTTTGGCCACTGTAATGTTCTCCAAAATAGTTAACTTTTTGCCCATTTAATAGTCTTCGTATCTCTTATAGTTTAGAATATAGCAATGTTAGCACATGATAAAAGAAACAGCCTGTATATATCAGAAGTTTATCAGGATCGCACAATACAATGTTTTGAAATGTGGATTTGGAAGGGTGCTTGATCAAATGGTGAAGAATGAGAAAGTTCTAAAAAGAGTAGAAGAGGAACGTAGTCTAATAAAAATAATAGAGGAAAAAAAATTGGATTGGACATGTACTGGGAAGACCATGTTTGTTAAAAGATGTTTTGGAAGCATCCGTGGAAGGAGGCGTGAAAAGAGAAAGAAGAGGAAAATGATAAACATTATTATGGCGATTTATAAAAGGGTCAGCACAAGAACAAGAATAGTGGAAGAAATACTAGGGACCTGTGACGAGCTTAGTGTAGCTGTCTGAAAATCGCGTTTGATATGTACGAGGGCTTTCTTACCCTAGTTTCTGAGTAGTGGTGTATCGATTTAATCAACTCTGAGGCCTTATTGTTCGGTAGGTATTTTAAAATTTGGGCTTTTTCAAGTGAAGAATTATTTTTTGTTTGGGATTGTTTACTATTTTTCACGAAGTTTCTAATAATCTCCTCAGTTTCCCAATGGGCCTTAAAGTAAAGGCGATTGTCTGTTACAAAATTTTTCTCGAAATGCTTCACCATCTCCAGGTACAATATTGTTCCCTTTTTCAGGGTATGAATTGGGATGAAAGATTTTATCAGCCTTTGTTTCACATTCCACAGGGAGTTGTCACTCGGTGTTAGCGATTGCAGTAGTTTATCCTAATCCTGATTTCTGTGTGCTTTAATCAAGTAGAAGTGATCTACTCATCCTAATTTTACTACATGCTACTATCGTCTGCGTTACTATCTGAAGAAACTAGGTCTGAGTCAAACATCGGACTGTCGCTTCTGCAGTGCGGAATACGAAACGGCGGAGCATGTTATATGCTCCTGTCCTGCTCTATACAGCTAGAGCCTACCGACTTCAAGGAAGCGTCACCTAAATCAACAATAGACTTCGTGAGAAGGTGTGGATTGTATGGTGAATTGTAGACCGTAGGGGTGAACCATAATACGCCTCTGCTGGTGGAGAGTCGAGCTAACGCTCCACTGAAAAAAAAACAAATTCTATGAAAAAAATAACCAAAATTAATAATTTCGATTAAGCATAAATAAATAACCGCGAAAATTGGCGACATTAAAGACGCATACAAGTTAAGCCCCCGAAGAATACTCCTTCATCTGAAGATCACGGCTCTTATAATTTTGAGACTTTAAGTTCTTCATGAAAAATTTTATGCCTCTTAGCTGATGTCTTAGCAAATACGACAACTTCTCTCATCATTTATCCGAGGTATTGCGATAAGAAACGACTTTGGATGAAGTAGACAACGAGTTATTAAGAACCTGATTGCTACATGGACAACTGCTTTTTTTGATAACTTTTGTATAGCTCCTTTTGTTTTTGAAGCCATAGCTCGTTCCAATTCCTATACACCATGTTATGTTAAATTTTTTAACAGAGATTTTCTTCGATTTTCGCCAGAGCTACACAGGTCAACTGAAGCACCGTATCGTCTGTATTGCTAGTCGCTTCATCGCATAGAAGCATCAAGCATCTCGTAAGCATTACTGAAAGTCACAAAGTCTTACTTTATAATATCTAAAAAATAGGCTTAGCTGTGAGAGATGAAATAATATGTCTGTTGTCATAACCAAAACGATTTTTGTCAATTTTTCATCATCCTTTTAAAAAACTTCATACTAAATACTCAGTGTTTTGATTGGCGTGTGTTGGAAAAGGTGGGATGTCATTGGTTGACGTACTATAGTTTTATATGTAGTACTTAGATAGTACAAAAACAAGAAAAAACAAATCGTCAAACCATTTATAATCAACTAAACCTCGACAATGACATTGTAAAATCAACGTCAATGTAGTAAATTCTAGTAAAATTTCAGGAAAGTTTAATTTCGGACCAAATATCAAAATTCTAGTAAAACATCAATTGAAATTCCCCACAAACCAATGCAACTAAGAGTAAAAACAATCGTTGGTGAAGAAAAAACTGTAGATATAGAACCCGGGGAGACAATTATCGAACTAAAACAGAAACTCGAAGAGCTTTTCGAAGAATATCCCAGCGACCAACAGAGATTGATCTACGCTGGGAAATTTTTGAAAAACGAAAGGACTATTGATTTCTACAAGATGAAAAATGGATGTCTTATTAATATGGTAAAAGCCCTTAGAAGTGCTTGAAAAAAGCGGTGCTATGGAAATTGAATACTTTCTGATGTCTTTGGCATTTTTGTATGCCTGGTACTTTATTTTTACCAGAAGTCATGAAAATAAAAGAGCTATAGATTCAGAAAATTCATATAATATGCATATTTAAGTATTTTGCTTATTTGTATAACGGTTTTGCATTTATACGTGACTAATTTTTTATTGTATCGAATTTAAATAATATATCTATGGGTACAATCAATATTGTGTTTTAGTTCATTTTATGAATTATCTATATTAAAAAAAAACTGAGTCCATTTTAAATTTAAGGTACTGGTTACAGATTGTGTTAAAAGAATTACGTACTTACATTTTGCACGTTACTTATTTTCTATATATTTTTAATCCAGAAAGAATATGAGCACTAGTGGTATTAATCTACATGTAGTACTAAAAGTTGCAGGATTGTGTAGGGGTAGATCCCCTGAACCACTTCTAATAAAGTTTTTCGCTCATAATTCAAAAACGGTGCATTTTAGCGTCAATACTGCCAAAACAAAATTAAAGCTTATTGGATTTTCCACAATTTTGTTACGATACATAGTTACAAAAAAATGCATGGTTTTTAAGATATACTCTATCCAAAATCAATAAATAAAAAAAATAAAATTTGCATCAATCTTTTCATCAAACTTACCTATCATTCGTTTTACAAAAACAATGCCACAAAAAAAAAGAAGAGCAATAAATTTCCTTTAAGAATATACATACATGTGTGCATTTACGTTGAACACGTCAAGAGCTACAGCATGGTTAAGATTTTTGTCCCAAAATAGTGGTTTTGCGAGAAACTGCTCAGTTCTGTTTTTCAACAATAAAGGCTATAAATGTCTACACAACTTTATATATATTTTTTTTCATATTGTTGTTTTCTTGGGATGAGGTTATAATGATTAAACAATATACTAATTTATAAGACGGGGATGTCCAGATTAGGTATGGTCGACGCCCCAGGTACTTATTGGGGACGTCCAATTGCCGCGGATTCGTATATCCCCAGTACATCCGTTTTGAGTCCTCAAGTACCTAAAGAGGACGTTTTGAGTATGTAACCAAAACGTCCAGTATAGGTAAGTGAGGACCCAAAATGAGCTTACTGGGGATGTACGAATGTGCGGAATCTGTTCGTTATCAGAACTAGAATTAGTTCTGGGAGTTGGTTGGGAAAAGGTAAAGATGACCGAAATTACTATAGATCTAATTCCAACGTTTCGACTTTTATAAAGTCATCCTTAGGCAATGTACCTGGTTTACCTGGTCTTATCTGTACTGTAAGCGACAAAGTCCTGACTGATTGACTGACTGACTTGAAATTTTGAGAATATGTTCTGTTCATCCCCAGTAAGAGAGGATTTTGCGAAATTTTGATTTTAAGGGGTAGGAAAGGGTGAAAACCGGTGGCTTACATGGAATAAGTATATCTATATATGTGGACGCACTTACTCGAGAGGGTAATGGTTAGTGAAAAATATCTCTTCGGTATTATCGGATTTTCTCTCATTTGATTTTTTAGCAAAAAAATGGGAGAAAACGAAAAAACATGGAAAAAAATAGGAAAACAAGGAAAATAGGGAATGATAGAGAAAAATGGGACAAACAGGGCAAAATAGGGAAAACAGGAACAAATAGGAAAACATTAGGAAAATAGGAAAAACTAATGAAAAACGAGAGAATATAAAAAGAAATAGAAAAAATAAAAAGATGTAGGAAAAATAGGAGAAATAACGATAGTAGTTAAAAATAGGGGAAAATATGGAAAAAAAATAGAGAAAAATGGGGAAAAACATGGAAAAATAGGGAAAATAGGAACAAATGGAGCAAAATAGTGAATAACAGAAATTTTGCAAATAGAGAAAAATAAGGAAATTTGGGAAAAATAAAGAAAAATTGTAAAAAACCAGGGCAAATAGCGAAATTTGTGAAGAATATAAAATTACAGAATAAATAGGGAGAAATAGTTAAAAATGGTTAAAAATAGGGAAACAGTAGGGGAAATAGTGAAACGTGAGAAAAAATGAGGAAAATAAGACAAACTAGGCAAAATAAAAAGAAGGAAAAATAACGAAAATAGGAAAACTAATGGAAAGCAGGAAAAAATAGAAAGATATAAGAAAAATAGGAAAAATAGGAAAAATAAAGAAAATAGTGATAAATAGGGGAAAATATGGAAAAAAATTGAGAAAAATACATAAAACTAGGGAAAAATAAGTACAGCCCTATTATAATAGCACAACTTTATCCATAAGGCATCCGATTTTAGTCCGGCGGATACCGTATGGACATCCATTGGACTGTACACTTTCCTCAAAAATGGACGTCCATCTAGCAACGCAAAACGCATATCCATTGGACAACCATATCCACCTATACCGATATACACTGGATATACATTGGACATCCAGTGGATATCCAATGGACATCCATAGATATTTATACCGACATCCATTGGATGTCTACTTGGGGTTGGCTACAGGGTGTTTCAGAATAAAGTACCATAAACTGGTGGACATGCAGTTCTTAATTATTAAAAAAGCTCAAAATTTTCCTCTAAGGAAACTGGGTATGTAGGAAAATGATTAGCTTTTTTAGATGATCAATGACATGTCTCCCAGTTAATGGTACTTTATTCTGTAACACGATATGAACTTTTTTTACATAATAAATTGTAATATTAATGAATAAACTTTATTGAAATAGTAAGTTGCCACAAAAATACATTTTATATAATACAATCACTTAATCACTTAATAAAATCAATTAACACTATAAAACTACTATTGAAATAATAGCACTAAATAAACATGAAACCAACGCAAATGTCCACTAAAAAAGTTTCCACAACCAAATAAGTACCACATATCTGCAAATAAATACCAAATGTGGTGACGAAATCGACCAAAATGACCGCCAACTTGAACCTCGTTGAATGAAAAAAGAGCCAAGTTTGAAAATATAAAATCACGATGAATAGATATCATGAAATGTTTACTGTTTATAATTTACAAAATGCTCAACCAACATCCAAGTAACGGCTGTCTGATTACGGACATCCAATGGATAATAAGAAATGGACAACATATGGACTACCACTTTATGTCCATGGACTTGCTGGACATAAAATGGACAAGAATCGGATAGCCCATGGACATCGTGTGTGCTATTAATAAGGACAAATAGGAAAAAATAAGAAAAAATAAATAAAATTTAAAAAAACTAATGGAAAACCAGAAGAAATAGAAAGATATAGGAAAAATAGGGGACATTATGGAAAAATTGGAGAAAAATAGGGAAAACTAGGAACAAATTAGACAAATTTTTGGGAAAAATAGTTTAAAAATAGAGCAAAATAGGGAAAATTTAGTGAGAAATAGGGAAAAATAGGAAAAATAAGAAAAATAGGAAATAAATATGGAAAAATATAGAACAAGAATAAATAGGGAAACATATGGGAAAAACTTGAAAAATAGAGAAAATGGGGAAAATAGGTACAATAAGGATAAAATAATGGAAAACAAGCAAAAATAGAAATAGGAAAAATGGGGAAAAAAGATAAAAAATAGAGAAAATAGGATAATTTGCGAATAATAGGACAAAATAGTGAAAAATGGGAAAAACAGTGGAAAAACAGGGAAATATTTAGAAAATTTAAAAAAATTAGATAAACTAGGGAAATTAGAGATAAATCTAGAAAAATCAACAAATCTGCAAGGGATGTATTCTTGTAATAATAATAATAATAATAATAATAATTTATTCATCCTTTTTGATCATAATATATGATATAGGACAGGTCAAACACAAAAGTACATTGTAAATTTGAACAACACAGATACAAGGTGTTGCACTATTACATATAGATATTTAAGTTAAAAACCTTTGTTTAAAAACTCTGAAACATCATAAAAACATTCGTCAATTAAAAATCTTTTTAGTTTTTGTTTGAAAACATTAAAGTTGTTCTCATCTCTTATACAGCTAGGCAAATGATTAAGAAATTGAATTCCTTTATAGACAGGATTTTTTTCAAATAATGAAGTTTCATGTTTGGGAGGCCGGATAAGCTTGCCAGACCTAGTGGGATAATCATGGAAATCAGAATTGATATTAAAATCTTTAAAATTGCTTTTTGTGTACAAAATGCACTTGTAAATATAAATAGAAACAAACGAGAGAATGTTGAATTGTTTAAAGTGATTTCTACATGTTTCTATATAATCTAGATTAAAAATTAACCGTATAATCCTTTTCTGAGAAATAAAAACCCTGGAGGAATTGACCGCATTTCCCCAAAGGACCATATTATAGGAAATATGGGAGTATACTATTGCATAATAGACATTAATCAACTGTTTAGTTGTAAAAATATTTTTTAATTGTAATATTGCAAAGTAACTGCTATTTAACTTTTTACAAATTTGATTAACATTAGTATTCCATCTCATATTACTATCAAGGTAGGTACCTAAAAATTTTGTAGAGTTCGAAAACAGAACATCTGTATCCTTAACTGAGACCTTGCAATTTTTAGGAATTTCTGTTCTTGTAAAAAATTGCATGCAGACAGTTTTAGTAGAATTTACTATAAGGGAATTCCTTTCACACCAACTGATAAATTCTTTTGCTAAAAGATTCATCTTTGTAATCAGTTCGCCTGGAGATTCAGCATCAATTGCTACTGTGGTATCATCTGCATATAGGGTTAAATGATCAGTACTGATATATTTGGGAAGGTCATTTATGTATAATAAAAATATCAAAGGACCTAGGATAGATCCTTGAGGTACGCCAATATCCACATGTTGAGGTGAGGATTTCCAATCCTCAATTCTAACAATAATTTTTCTAGCTGTCAGGTATGATGTCAACCATGAGATAAATTTGCCCCGAAATCCTAAATCTTGTAGTTTATCTGTTATTATATCAATATTAATGGAGTCAAAAGCTTTTGAGAGATCAAAAAAGAGTGCACCCACGTACCTTTTCTTATCCAACGAGGTATGGATAAAGTTAAATAGATCTATGGACGCACCCTCCGTTGATCTTCCAGGTAAGAAACCATGTTGATGTTCTGAAATAACGTTATATTTTTGTAAGAAGGAAAGCATTTGTCTATAGATACACTTTTCTATAATTTTACACATGACAGTTTGGATAGTTATTGGACGATAGTTGTCAAGACTAAAAAGGCTGTATTTTTTGTGTAAGGGTGTAACAAGTCCTATCTTTAGATCAGAAGGAAAAGTTTCTTTTTCAAGTGAGAAATTAATAATGTCTGCTAGAGTGGAGGCAATATGTGGACCTATACTTTTAATAATCTTAGTGGAAAGACAGTCAATGCCCTCAGAGTTAATATTTTTCAGGGAATTAATTACATCCATCACATCATTTGGCATAACTGGTGGATAAATTTCACTGGAATATTATCCAGAAAATACCAAATAATTCATATTTCATTAAAAATTAATAATATTAATCTTTCAGTTCATACTAATGTCTATCATTGTATATTTTAAAATTCTATATATAGATTTAAACTCAACACAAGAGTCATTCCGTCTTTCTCTCAGACGTTTTTTCTTTCTACTTTCAAAATACCGTTAACGAAAACAAAATACATAATCGATCGTTGCTATGCAAGCAATATTATTGTTCTCTCATATTATCCCATCATTATAAGAGACAAAAAATATAAATATATTTCTTCCCGCTAAGATTCTGAATTCAAGGTTATTTGGATACCACGTATCGTGTCTCCTACCAATACCACCTGCATCCCGCTAAAATTCAGAGAGAATCAGGGACTCGCTCATCGACTGTCTAAGGATGCAGTCGCATTTAAATAGTAAAAGTTTCTTAAAACAATTGTAATGTTGCGTAATTAAACACACACAAAAAAGTTTTCTGAGGTTTCATAATAACATAAAAATGTACATAGTTTTACAGTGAGTGAAGTGATGAGTTGTTTGATTTCGGTTTCATAATTATTTTTCTGTTCATGTTAGTACTTTGAGTAAATGGAATAAAAAGTACCTACATTCTTATTTCAAATACTCTTTTATTTTGGTTTAACTCCTACCTAAAGAGTTTGGTCCTTCGTTGCTTATATTTAAAGAAAATACAAGTCCAGTGTTCTTTCAACATTTATGAATACTATTATTCGTAAATCGTTCATGGTCCTTCGAGCCGGATATGTATTGGAACCAGTTTTTTACAAGCATTTTCTTGCTGTGGTCATCACGTTTGTGTGCCAGCAAACATTCTCCTGCTGTTGTCATCTGTATGGACATCTGTAGCCATCTGTATGCCAGCGGAGATTTTTCAAATCAGCAGCTTGCAAGTCTGTGCAAGTAGCAAATAGTTGGAGGCAACCTGTAGTCTCTTTAGGAAAAGAGTCAGGTATCATTAGTGTGTTGTGAATAAAAAAGGTTAGTTTTTTGATTCATAAAATTTTTCATTTCAAACATTTAATTTCAATAATATTTTTCATTTTTTTTTATTGTTGTAAAAAAATATTTCTAGGTACAAAATACCTTAAAAAATTGTTTAGTCAATTTTCTTGCTTTTAAACAAAAAAGCTATAAATCTTACTAAAATTTCATGTATCTCTCTTAGAGTGTGGAAAAATAGTTTAATGTTTTTCGCATAATTACTGCTTATGTTGCATAATTACTGCATAAATAATATTACATTTAATATTGTTTAAATAGTGTACTGAAGTTTAATGTTTTTTCTAAAAATAAAAACATCTTTTACAGAATCTTTCAATAATTTTCATGTATCTCTTTTGAGTGTGAAATTAATAATTAAATAATTATTTACTTTGATTAATAATCAAAACCATAAAACTATGCTGAAAAATGATATTTTTATTTGTAAACTGTTCCCGTTGATAGATGATGATTTATGAAAATTCAAATATTTTAAACAAAAAATATAATAATAAATAAAAACAATTAATAAATAATTATTATAAAAAATTAAACCATCAGCTATTCGACAGCTTCCATTATTTAAAAAAAAAAAAAAAAATTGTCAGAAATCTCAGAAAATTGAAACATAATTTCTAATGAAAACAAGTATAAAACTTCTCCTTTTAAACAAACTATCTATATTTTGCATAAATAATAAATCAAATTTTAATCAATACTCAAGTCCACGGACTTATAAAAGAATAATAAACACTTTCAACAAAATGCGTATTAGGTAAAAATTACCCATGAATGCATAAAGGATTCATTTCTTTAATAATAAAAATATTTACAAAAAAAAATCACAGAAACACTGAGATTTTATTCCGACGTACTTAAAAACGTCTACAATACATGGCCGTGCCATAAATAATTTTAATAGGTTTTAACACTATATAAAATTTATGCTACCAGCATAATCTTTTTTAGTAAATAAAAAGATAAGATTGTTTAACTGTGGTAAAAGCGAACATACATAAAATCAAAATAAATGTGACAATTATAATCTGCTCTTCAATGACATTTTCGATATTATTTCTCATTTTTTGACAATGTTGGTTAAGCATCAATGCTAAATTTTCATGGTATCCCAATGACTAGTCTGGACGTTAAAAGGGCGCTACCGTGGAAAAATGGGTTGGTGTTTAGGCTTACGGAGTCAATTAATAACATTTTTACAATATATTTCATGTATCTCTCTTTTTTTTGAGTGTGAAATTTTTCTTAGGTTGAATATTTCATGTATCTCTTTTCTTGAGTGTGAAATTATTCAATTAAATAATCACAATTTTCTTTTACTATTATTATTTCATGTATCTCTTTTTTGGAGTGTGAATTTTTCTAATTTTGAATATTTCATGTATCTCTCTGTTATGAGTGTGAAATGATTTAATTATATAATAATTTTCTTTATTCTTGTTTCACGTATCTCTTATTTTGAGTGTGAAAAAATGATTAAGCCAAACAAGGCTCTGCAATTTTCTTTGAAAATTTCATGTATCTCTTTTTTGAGTGTGAAATGATTCAATTAAATAATGTAATAATTTTCTTTTAGTCTTATTTTATGTATCTCTTTTTTGAGTGTGAAATAATTAAATTAAATATCCAAACAAGGTTTTGAAACTTTCTTAAGTTTCCCATTATTGAATTCCAGTTCTGCTCAATGCAGATGGAACATCTAACTTGATCACCCTCTATAATGAGGAACATATTTAAACGTTTATCTTTCCCGTGCAAAAAGAAATTTCTTTGATGATCATAAAAAAAAAAATGATCAGATGGGTTACAAAATAAAAATAATCCACCAATTTAGGAAACACATAGTTCCTAATGTTTGATAACAAAAATGAAAATCATTCAATTCTTCTAAAGGAAAACAATATTTCCTAATATGTTCACAAAAACAGGATATTAATTTATCTCACTAAACCAAATACATTGGTTATAAAAATAAGTAAATATTTAATTTCTCATAATAATTTTTGTAGAAAGCCTCTACAACAATTTAAATAAAAATTTCAAATATTCAAAAAAGAACACAAACACTGTATATAAAAGATTATATGTAAAGTGTATTTCATCACTCAAAATTTGCGATAAAAAATTTCTTAAAATTTTACTAACAAAAATTAATTCTTAATAACAATTTGGCAACAATGTTCCTTGCTTTGCCATACCTAAATGAAAATTATTCATAAAATACAATAAAAAGTTAAACTTTTAAATTTTATTTTCAAATATAAATCCTTAGGAGGATTCGCACATTTCATTGCTAAAAAAATTCGCACGCATTTTAGTTATTACTAAATGCTAATAAATAATTTCTAACTTCTGATATTCTTTGTTTATTTAGCTTAATAATTCAAGCAAATTTTGCATTTAAAACTATCAAATCTTTTGTGAATTCATTGTCACAACAATCCATTTTTTTAACCTCATGCACATTTATATAAATTAAATTTTTTTAATGTGCAATTTACTATTAAATTTAAAATAAAAATATTTCAATAATAATATTTTTTAATTGCTTTTAGCATTTATAGCATAATAGACACAGCTGTCTACTTAATTGTATATTGGAACAGTTAAAAAATTGCTGTTGATCCATTCCTAATAAATTTGTGTGATTCACAAATTTTAGATTTCTACGCTCAGTAGCGTACCCCCTTTTTTACAATTTAATTAATACTTATATTTTTTATACAATTGCAAAACAATTCTTTCTACTTGTATATCCTACTTATTTAGGTTTTGAATCTGCAATTGATGGCATTTCAATGCATCTTATGGCAAATTTAATAATTAGTGCTAACTTCGTTGTACTTTTAATAAAAAAGCAACATAATAATATGTCCAAAAAATGACACTTTCACTTTTAAATGGCAACTAGCCACCAATTTGATTTTTTCTATAAACATATTTTATAAAAATAAATATTTCACTAGTACGCATAAAGTTAATCACATGCATATACTATTGCTGTCTTAAAAGACTTATTGATTTATATTATTCATTTAAATACCACCACAAAAGTTAAACAATCTATCTTTAAAATAAGTACTAGGTACTTGGTATCAGCTGCCGTTGCTCAAATTGAAACATATTCGGATTATCCCATGACAGGAAATCCAAAATAACAATAATATGTGTTTATGAAATACATAAATTAGTTCCTTTTACGGAAAACGTCCTCTTACGGAAAAGTATTTGTGTCAAAAATCGTTCCTACTTACAGGAAAGGTATTTTATCATTATTTGTCTAAAATCGTTCCAAAAAACAGGAAAGGTATTTTAGTACAGTTTCTATTTCAATGTTGTTTATAAAATCGTTCCTAATAAGGACAGGTATTTTTTATAATTCCTATGACGGAAAATATGTAGTATTTTGTTTAAAAATCGTTCCCACTTGCAGGAAAGGTATTTTTAATACATTTCTTTTTTGCTTCTAAAATCGTTCTTTTACGAAAGGTATTTTAGTTTCAATTCCTACCACGGAAATTTTATTTCTAATGATGTTGAGAAATACTCAATTAGATTTTAGCACCAACGAAGGTGCAAAATACAATGAACTTATCTTCACAATTAATATATCTGTCTAAAATCGTTCTTACAAAGAAAGGTATTTTACGACATTTCCTCTGATGGAAAATTATTATTTACACTCCTTCTACGAAAGGTTTTCCTTTGACATTTGCTGTTCGCAAAAATTCATGTTTCAAAATATTTTTGTTTCTACTAGCGGCTAAAAAGATGCCCAATATGTTTTCGTGTCCTCTAAGCGGCCAAGTGCCCAAAAATTTTCATAATGTTATAAGCGACCCTGTGGTCCACAAATTATTACGGCTAGCGGCCCTGCCCTGTTGCCTGTTTTTTAAATAATTTCTCTCATTAGTATAGTGTTATTTTTCAAACTGCTGAAAAGCTAGATATTTCAGACAAATTAATGTCACAATATATTAAAAATTGATTTGCATTTTAATATGAGTCAATTTAATAAAAAAAAAATATACTTTTGATACTGATTCTCCTCGCAACGGAAATCAGTCACTTGGAACACGCTTCCTATTTTTAATTTATAAATCTATCTTTTAAAGATTTAGTTAGTGATTATCCTATTACGGAAATCACACTGACTGAAATTTTTTCCTCAACTTTTCATGTGGAAAATTCCACAATCAATGTTCTACTTTTTTAGTAATTCTACTTTTAATAATATTTTTACTAAACTATTTACATTAAATTAATCAAGACAAAATAAAATTTTTAAATGTTTATTGACTAAAAAATTACAGTCACAATCTTTTTGCTTCGTATATACGCGAATTTCCTTATCTTCATAACATATGATTTAATATTCCAATTCGGAATGAATAATGCTTCTATTGCATAAATATTTCGACCGTGAAAAATAACACTCCAAACTCAATTACATAAAATAATTTTTAAAAAACATAAGCTCTCAGCAAAAATAAATTTATTTGATGTTAGAACAAAAAACTTCAGTGACGTCCACGAAATTTTTATACAATTTGAATTTAATTTCAAATCTTTTCTTCGTATTCTTTTCTAGTATTTTATTATTCTACCTTATCACCAATGTGATAATGACTATTTCATTGTTTTTCTATGTCCATTCGCTTATTTTAATGATTGGAGACCTGATCAACCTCCAACTCAGAAAAAATAAGTGGATTTGTCAACACTTTCTTTTTCAGCGCATTTTAGTCGAAACTATTGTTTTAATTCCCAATATGCCAAATTCCAGTGGCGTTCACAATTTATTTAGTTTTCATTTAATTAAATTGCACGATTTCATGATGCAATACAATTCTTCTTTATACCATCTCGGATAAAAGAAAATCCAGGTGCGTACACAACTAATATTTCTGACTCACATGTCAAAAATATTTCAATTTTAAAATTTACTTTGTTTATTATTTAATATTTAAACATTATTGCGGAAATTATTTCCCAGTGGCGCACACATTCAATAAAATGTCGTGCATTAATTCATATAATTAAAATTAATCTCAAACTGGTCACTTATTTTCAGTGGCGTGCGTATTCCTTACAATAAATAAGTTGATTCCATTTCTATTTCACAAATTTAGTTGTGATAAATTAGTTTATACAATTATTGCCCAATGCAGAGGCGTACTCAACTAGATCCTTGATTAAGGATTCATAAACAGTTCCAAAACTTTACACATATTGATTACATGATACTTTCTTAAAAAATATTAACCTTTTGTTACGCACATAAGGGTGCACATTTAAAATAAATCCTATTGATGGATTTATAAATTACATAAAATGGTAATTAAATAAAATAAATTGTTAGGTCTTTTATGATGATAACAATTTCAGAAGTGCAGTGGCGAACTCACTTAATTTAGTATTTTAAAATTCTTCCTAAATAAAAATAAATTATTGTTTACTTCTATAATTAATTATAATATTTTTACAGTGTCATATCACTGTTATACAATGATTAATTCACTTTGGAGCAACGAGCAGCTGTTACAAAACATTTGTTAAAAATTTAAAATATTTCTTAAAAAACTTTTGGTTAATAAGATATTAACACACGGGCATGAGATAAGACCCACACATACCTTTTAATTACTTCAGATCTGAACTGATCATTTGCCTGCTCATGATGACTGACCTTGAATAGGCAGCATCCTGACAGTTTTACTTTTGTTTTAAGCCTCTGTGTTTCGCTCTACGGCGCGTCACACAAGCGTATATGTTTTAAGTTTGTTTTAAGCCTCTGTGGCCCGACTTAAGGGAATAACCACATGCGTATGTGTATAAATTCAATTTTCTTTTCGCCACTTTATGGACCTTTGTTAAGCCCATTCTGTATTCCCAGAATGGTGTTTGTTTGATAATTTGTCCACCCTGTTGCTTGTCAGTTGTGGTCGCCATGCGTCACAAATGCACAAGCAACATTTTTAGTTTTTGCTAGGCGAAATGCACCTAACTATTTTAGCAGTCGAACCTGGGGGCTGCTTGGGGTATTCTTTTTTGTTATGTGGGAACACAAACGCAAGGCAACTTCGTCCCTGGTAAGTTTCCCACGGGGTTTTTCACTTTCTCTTCCCTTATGGAAGGAAAGTTAATTTCAAGGAAGCCACTGTATAAGTACATGCATGCCTTTATTTCTCCTTTTAATAAGGAAGCTCTTTACACGCTTTGCTAACAAAGCAGGGCACTACAGCCTTCTACAAGGACCTGTGGTCTTACTATAAGCTTTTCGCTTAAGTTAATTTCATTGTTTCATGTTTGTGTTTATGAATTTTCATTACAGTATTCTGTACTTTCTACTTCTCAATAGTTATGTGAGAACTCAATAGTAAGGAAGAGTTTAGTCTTTTCTTACTTTTTTCAGGGTTATTCTTCACCCGTTTCTTCTTTCACGATGAATTCACTGGAATCATTCCCAAATCTTTGCTGCCGGGGCAGTATGGATAAATTTCACTGGAATATTATCCAGAAAATACCAAATAATTCATATTTCATTAAAAATTAATAATATTAATCTTTCAGTTCATACTAATGTCTATCATTGTATATTTTAAAATTCTATATATAGATTTAAACTCAACACAAGAGTCATTCCGTCTTTCTCTCAGACGTTTTTTCTTTCTACTTTCAAAATACCGTTAACGAAAACAAAATACATAATCGATCGTTGCTATGCAAGCAATATTATTGTTCTCTCATATTATCCCATCATTATAAGAGACAAAAAATATAAATATATTTCTTCCCGCTAAGATTCTGAATTCAAGGTTATTTGGATACCACGTATCGTGTCTCCTACCAATACCACCTGCATCCCGCTAAAATTCAGAGAGAATCAGGGACTCGCTCATCGACTGTCTAAGGATGCAGTCGCATTTAAATAGTAAAAGTTTCTTAAAACAATTGTAATGTTGCGTAATTAAACACACACAAAAAAGTTTTCTGAGGTTTCATAATAACATAAAAATGTACATAGTTTTACAGTGAGTGAAGTGATGAGTTGTTTGATTTCGGTTTCATAATTATTTTTCTGTTCATGTTAGTACTTTGAGTAAATGGAATAAAAAGTACATTCTTATTTCAAATACTCTTTTATTTTGGTTTAACTCCTACCTAAAGAGTTTGGTCCTTCGTTGCTTATATTTAAAGAAAATACAAGTCCAGTGTTCTTTCAACATTTATGAATACTATTATTCGTAAATCGTTCAACTGGCTTAAAATTAAAAGTATTGTAGACATACATGGTTGTATAATTTTTAGAATTACAGCCGCTAAAGTGATAATCTATTGCTTTTTTGGTATTCGTTGCAAAAAAGTGGCAAATAAATTAGCAATTTCATATTTATTTTTAGTTATTTTTCCATTTAACTCGATGCTATCTATCGTAGAATGTTTCTTTTTCCCTATTTTTTGTTGCACTGTACGCCATATATATTTTTGTTTTTCTTTTATATTTTTGCTTTCAAGTTGTTTTTGGTAGAAAGACTTTATTAATTTCTGTGACATATTTTTTCTTTAAAGTTTTATAATTTACATGATCATCAGAATTTGGAGAATATTTTGTTAAACAAAATAAATTTCTAACATCATTACCCATCTGTACAAGATTGCCATCAACCCATGTTTTTTTGTTAATGTTACTTACATTTTTTGTTAAAATAGGACAGAGATTCGTGATAGATTTCAATATTATACAAATGACTAGATAAGTCAGATTATACAAATAACAAATAAAAGAAAAAAATGTTTCACATGTTACATCAATCAAGAGTACGTCGAATTCGTATGTATTGGGTACGTAAAAACATTTTCAGTACGTCCTGAAATGGACCATTACGTTCAGACCTAAATTTTACCTAAAATGGACGTCCCCAGGATGTCTCGTGCTATATGGGTTACGTTTCGTTCATTGATTGGGAGCTTTTTCAAAAGTTTATTGTGTGTTTAGTCATTGAATAAAATATTTACAATTTTGGTAAGCATGTAAGCATAAAATCTAGTCTCTAAAATATAATCATATTAAAATAGATAAAGAACAAGTTTTCACATTATACCATTTGGCATGTACGATTAAAAATCGTACGTTAAATTATTTTCAGTCAACCAAAGAAGAGCATCTCAACTATAATTCAAATCATCCTAAATCTGAAAAAATAGTGTAGTTATTGGATTGATAGATAGAGCCATCAAACTTACTTCTCCAGAATATCGTCCAAAAATCATAAAAGATATCAAAAATACCCCAACAATAAATCACTATCTCACAAACAACATAGACCGAATTTTTAAACAACGCGTCTACAAATTTTACAATAAAAATCAAAATAACAAAACAAAAAATAAGACAAACCAACTCTCAGAAAAGTTAAAATACGTTTTATCCAAACACAACATTCATGTAAGCCACAAAGCTCAAAACACTCTAGCACGAACATTCACTAAACTAAAAAACCAAAATGAATAAAAATCTAATGTTATATATTCTGTACCTTGTTTAAACTGCCCAGAAAAATATATAGGTATGACAATTCAACATTTAAAAAATCGTCTAAACTAACATAAGGCTCTCATTACCACAAATTATCAATTAAATGATATGTATATAAAAAAAGAAAAAATGCAGTAAACGACAAATAGGATATAAAAAATTTAAGCCAAATTTACTACAACCTAATTTAATATTACAATCCAACAATTTTACTAATATCACAAAAAAAAGAATAGAAAAAAATTAATAACTTCTAAACTTTTCATTTCCCTCGTATATTGTGAAATTTTAATCTAAGGTAGCTATCCAAACTATTTTATTATCAGTAAACTTTTTAATATTATTATATTTTAGAGACTAGATTTTTATACTTTAACACGTCAAGATATAAATTAGTATGTTTTATTTAATTATTATAACCTCATCCCAAGAAAACAACAACATAAAAAAAATATTACAAATGATTGAAGGAAATTAAACATTTATTATCTATATTTTTTCTACAAGCGTGCGGAAAGTTGTACTTTTCCGTACTAGTGCGGAAAGTTGTAACTTTCCGCACGCTTGTAGAAAAAATACTTTTTGTTAATTTTTTTTTTAATTCTAGGCGCTTGTAGAAAAAATACTTTTTGCTAAAATTTTTTTTTAATTCTAGGCGCTTGTAGAAAAAATACTTTTTGCTAAAATTTTTTTTTAATTCTAGGCGCTTGTAGAAAAAATATTGTTCCTAACACTTGCGTAAAGTATCTTTTCCCCACTTAATTGCATGCCCGAACTCCGCTTCGCGTCGTTTGGGCAACTGCAATTGCGTGCGGAAAAGTATAACTTTCCGCACTTGTTAGGAAAATAACTATATATGAACTTATTAAATAGTGTGTGTATTGAAAAAATATAAATTAGGGTAACAGGGTTAAAAGTGGATCAGTATTTTTTTACGAGTCCTTATACTTTCGACATTTGCAGCCGGAATTGCTGTGAATTCTAGCACAGGTCGACTAATGTATTCCTACAGAATTGTGCATAATAGTATTTATTCAAACGGTTTAAACAAAACAAAATTTCCGTATATGCAGAAAGCAAAAAGATGAATTCTTTTTACAGTATAAGACTTAATAAAATGAAATTCTTATTTCTGAGAAAAAGTACAATACAACAAATTAACTTAAATTTAAATGTGACAAATCCATCGAAAACTTAAAACAAGGTTGTTATCTTGTAGTACTTCCAGCCAATGTAGGTTCAGGTAATATGAATATAATATGTGATCGTCATTAACATACGAAATATCAGGTACATTGAGAAAAACTAACGAATACTTTCACCCAAGCATTTTTAAGTAGTATACCTATGCCGGTTCTGCGCCACGTCCATATAGTTCCATCATCAATCCGAAGAAGTAGCCTCCCCTTAGCAACCCTTATCCGTAGAGAAGATATCCTTAGAAGAGAATAGATTAGCTTAGCCTCGTTTAACTACGCCAAAGTAGCCCTAAACGAAGTAGATAAAGCCTTATGGCCAAGAAACAACCCCTTTTGGCCATGAAACAACCCTGAGACCGACGACAATGACCAGAAGCGGTAGTTGAAGGCGGTACTTTTTGACTCCCCCTGTATAATGCAAAACTCATCGCGTAAATAAGGCTAGATTAGGTTAGGTTAGGTTAGGCCAAAATGGGTTGTTTCTTAGCCAAAAGGCCTTATCTACTTCGTGGGGTGGTTAAACGAGGCTAAGCTAATCTATTCTCTTCTAAGGGTATCTTCTCTTCGGATAAGGGTTGCTAAGGGGAGGCTACTTCTTATTGATGATGAAACTTGATGGACGTGGCGCAGAACCGGCATAGGTATATTACATTTTTACTTTCTAATACCTTGGCTATGTGAATTTTTGTTTTTTTGCGCTAAATTCGACAATGACATAATCTCCTACAGATGGTGGTCGACTGATTGGTTTTGCAAGCGGTCTTCGGTTAATATATCTTGCTGACTTTTTGATTCTTATCTTCAAACCAGTTCATGTCACCATTCTAAGATTCATCTTGGAACACAACTTGCTCGTCATCTTCTTCTGACTTGTTTTGCAAAAGTTTACGATAGCTTTGTTTCCTTTTATTTCTTTTCTTCTTTTAGTAGACTAATTTTCCATGGCAATTGCAGCTTTTTCCGGTGTATCCTTAGCTATCAAACTTCTACCTAAATTTCTTGGTTTTCTTTTTATAGTTCTTGGTTTTGCTTTTATTGATTCTCGAAATTGATCAGATTTTGTAATTTCCTGACAGATCTGCTGATGTCGAAGGAACTACATTAATTTCGTTAGGCCGTTCCAGAAGTATTTCAGTAGGTTGATTTTGTTCTACATAGAGTTCAGTAGATTGTAAATCTGGGTTTGGTCTTTCTGTAACTGTACTGGGCAAATAATTATCGTCTATAAACTTGTGTCTATCGAAGGGTACTTAGTCCGGTCTTGTTAAATCCTTGTCGTATATTGGATGGTGTCATGGATTTTTCAAATGCGAGTTTGACTAATTGTCCAACATCATAAATGGTAATCGCTTGTCCTAGATTACGCATCATCCACGAATCCATGGCAAAATAATAATAATTTTTGAACGGTTCCATTATCGACACATCTAAAGGCTGCATATTAGCTGATGTGTATGAGGATGTAATGTAAGTATAATCACACCAGGTTCCTTTGCTAAATCTAATGCTTCAATTGATAAATGCAACTCATGATTGTCCATTATTAAGATAGTAGGATTTTCCAGTGAACTGTTACTGTTTTTTTGTTGTAGTGTTTCATCACGTTTAAAAACAAATCGCTATTCATCCAACCCGATGTTGCAGCTAAAATCAAGGTTTCAGGAAGAGTACAAATGCCCATTCTAGGATTTACCTTCTTGCGTGGGAAAATAATTGCTGGAGGAACAGCTTATCCTCCTTCACTTATAATACAGCATGTTGTGAATAAAACTCCTTTTTCACCGCTATTTACCTTGCAAAGATTTTCATGGCCCTTTATTGTGATATTACTTTATGGGGTTTCTGCACGGTGGTTGAACCTGTCTCGTCGATGTTAAATATTCTGTAGCCGTCGGCAAATGCTGGATTTCGTTTAATTACGTTTTCAAGATTGTCATAAGAAGTTTTTACTACCTCTTTATTGAATGATGGCAAGGCTACAGGTTTGTGGGTATCTGATGGCGTCGCCGAAAACCCCTAAGCCAGTCAATATCGGCGGTTTGATTGGTTTCCCAAGACGAAGGCATTTTATTATTATTATACCTTGCCATTTCCTTGGCTACTTGACGATAATCATTGGTAGTAAGGTCATAAAATAATAATGCACATTTTTTGAAATAGTCCCGAAGCATATTTTCTTGTGCTTTTGAAAAAAACTATTTACTTCATAGTTTGGTGTTAATTTTATGTCCCCTTGAAAGTCAGCTCTTTTTGTATTTGTGGGGTAGTAAAAGGTATGTTGGTTTCTGAGGATACATGTCGTATACTGTTTCCGTTATTAATAGCATTAAGAGCGAATTACATTTCTTCTTCGGTATGAGCACCTATTTTTCTTGTATTTCTTTTATTTCGTGGCATTCCGTAAGCGAAATAGCTTAAATTCAGAAATAATATTGGCACTATTTCGATATCAATCATATGCTACAGAGCTGGGACCATTTTATGGAACGGGGAATAATTCCCTTACAGCCCCCCCCCCCTCTACACCTTAACATTTTTATGCCTTTTATTTAAATTAATTAATCAATTAATTATGAGACGTTTCATAAACTAAGAGTTTTATTAAAATCTTTTACCTACATACTGATACACAATAATCAACATTGGTTATTCTTAAAGAAAATGAAGTTTTTTTAATATTTAAACGAATGTGATAGGGTAACGTAAGAAATAAATATTTACCAAAATTACAAATACCAAAACTAAACAAAATATTGTTTTGACAAATAACAAATATCTAAATACAAATACAAAACAAAAATTCTAAAATACGGAAACTTACTACTGTAATAGACTTTTAAACGGTTTATTGTTCTGGCACAATTTGTAAATAATATCCTGGCAATTAATACCAATCATTATATCAGATTCGCACGCCATAAGAAATAAGGCTTCCAAATTTTCCTGCAAAATACAACTACGCAGTCTTGTTTTTAATAATTTTAGTTTGGAAAAAGATCTCTCTGACAACAGAAATTTATAAACAATGTAATTGTTTAAATTCCAAAGAATATATATTATATTCACTTAAAACCTCGAAAACACGGGATAAGCACGAGTAGCAGTGTTCCATGGTACATTTAAATAACACATTTATATTAAGGTCCAGAATAGTAAAAGTGCTTTGTAAGACGTTTTTGTTATAGAGAAGTGTGTTTGTGTTTTCGTGTATTTTTAAAAATAAGGTTAAATAATACTTTTAAATTAATATTGTTTGTGTAATAAATATATTTTTCAAAATGTATCTCTTTTTGTTGGTGTGGTTAATTTATGAGGGCCCACCGGGACACTCCCGGTCACCCGGTGGGCCAGCACGCGCTTGGTACAGAGTAGTTCGTGATCCGTTGTTTGATCCACTGTGTACCTTTAATTTTACTCTGGAATTATTGGCCATTACGCATTACGAGCGAAAAACTGAAACTTTTGGAACTACATAAATTAATTCCGACCTTTTTTGGTTCAGTTTGTCTGGGCAATTAATAAAAATATTTTTTTTAACAAATACAATTAATTTTGAATGTAGAGACCTGTACATCAACGTGTAAAATTAATCAATCTCGTTTAGAAAATTGAATTTATTAAAATTCGGTTCAGCGCTTTGAGTCAACGACCATCAGCCGAATTTCTATAAATTCAATTTTCTAAACGAAATTGTTTAATTTAACACATTGATGTACCCGTCTGTTCATTCAAACTTGTTTAAAGTGTACCAGAATCAGTCTTTTTTATTAAATACAATTTTAAATCAAAAATAGCTGTAGAAAGCTCTATTTTATTTTCTTCTGTTTATTTTATATTGTATCAATGTGTATTTATATCTAAATTATTAGTTTTAATTTTGGTCCATTTCTGCCCATATCACTATTCCAATTCCCTTTTTATTTCTCATGCTTACTTATATTACTGCATAATTCGTACCTTCCTCTAATGTGTCAAAAATAAATTTATTAAGTGTGAATTTAAATTAAGAGAAACCTTAATGTACTTTTATAAACATTTTTATTATACCAAACTATTTCATAAAAAACTGCAGCTTTTTTCACTCATTTTCAATACCCCCTCTTAAAGCGACTACTAAATGCAAGATCGTACCGCCCTTTAGTTTGTAACTGTTGATGGTTTTATCATCTTTCAGTTGTTTTCCCTGAAAAACGAGTCTCTGTTGAGCAGGCGGTATGCCTTCTTTTTCTTCTAATTTTTCTTTTATTGACAAAATTCTGTCTGAGGGTTCCACATCGATCATGCGTTCCTCTCCTGTTAGCGTCACGACCTAAAAAAGAATGTAGACATGACTAAATTTATTCATTCATAAATTCGGCCACTCGTTAGAAGTATAAGTTAAATAATAAAGAGTTTTCACTTTACCAAACATGTTTAACCAATAGTGTCTAGCCCTGTCATCATCCCATCGGCGTGTGCAAATCATTTTGAAGTAGGTGAACTTATGAGAGCTAAATTTTCATAACCCAATATAGTGGTTAACATTGTTTCGATCCCCGTACGTACACAATGATTATAATACTTTTTATGCTATACTAGTTCATTACTGTGTTTTTATTGCTTATTTACCAACTACATAAAGGTGTACTTTAGGCCGTATGGCCATAAAGACAAAAAACGGTTTTTGATTAACTTAATAATGTTTATTAATAAAATTACAAATGATGAAACCAAATTAAATTTTCAGATTTTTTAAAATATTTATATTGTGGCTGAAATAACAAACTAATGACATAAAATTTTGTATGCACCGCGTCGCTCTCAGGGCATAAACATCTTATACTCTTGGTACATAAATAACTATTAGCGTCGGTTTGCATAGAGTAGTAGTAATAGTAGTAAAAATTCAGCGGTCGCTGATTTTTGTAAACAATAAGTTTTGAAACTTACATTCTATTACATAATTTGCCCGTGTCTGTCATTTAGTTACGATGATAAAATGACTAAATAAGTATTTAGAAAAATATTAGCTAGGCACTGCGGTTTTTTTAAATTGCTAACTAGTAAAAAAAGCTCTACTAAATTTTTTGCTTGTTTTTTAATTTGTTTTGAATTTTTTCGTTTTTGTTTCCAGAACCATTAAAAGATAATTCCCGACGTGTATATCGCTGCGCTGCTTTCAGAACATTTTCGTTTCTCATTTTTTGACCTTTCACCGTTGGAACAACAGTAGATAAAAAATCATCAGATGTTTTTTGTAAGGAGAATTTCATTTCCAATAAATAGCATGATAATAAATTTTAATTTCTTATTGTCGCTGTGTAAGCGGTGAAAGGTCAAACAAACGATTCATAATAAAATCCCCATTTTGTATCAAGCTTACAAAAAAAACTAAATGAGGATTCAGCTTATTTTAAAAAGCAGAATCAATTAAGACCAAAAAATCCCGATCACTATAAATGTCCTAACAAATAACTAGAACAAAATCTAGGTTTGCTGAAACTGGGCTTTCAATGGACAGCGAAGCCAAACTGGGTAACCTTGTTTAAGATATTGTAGATCGCAATTTTAGTTTGGAAAAAGTCCCTTCCCCACTTGCAAAGTTAATAATATTGTTAATAAAATACGCAACGACGTTATCCAGGTATTCTGATATAGCTCTTAAAGATTGTGTCTTTTGATAAAGTTTAAAGCTTCGGTAGGTGTTGCCTAACTATCTTCGAGATAGTGCGGAAATATCTAAAATTTAATCGCACAACAAATTTCCGTCAATATTTGACCGTTAACTTTTCAATGTTGCATTCAACGTTCTCTATTTTGATTTTTTTAATGTTTACCAAGAAATTCCACGTCATAGAAAAATCTTGCATCTGTTGAAATCTTTCTGTTCTAGTGTCATGGTGTCCAAAAGAGCAATAAAAAAATCTACTTGAAACTTTTTTTTTGTTCAATTCTTGGTTCATTATCAGTCTGCGTCTAATGCGTCTCAGTCACGTTTGAGGTTTGAAAAATTTAGATCTTTCCGAAAATTATTTAGATGTAATTGTAACCAATATTACTCGCATTAAGTACTTTTTTTCCACGTAGCTACATTAGAAACATTGTATTTTTTATTCCATGTATGTTGATACTTTTATCAGTCAGAAAACTCATATGTTGATTTTAACTTGGAAACAACTTAGACGGTTCAAACAAGGATTTAATGGGCACTTCAATTGGTAACCTTGAAAGATGAGTATGTATTTTTAGTCTCAAATTGTTCAGAATCTATAGAAATATTGACCGTTGCTTGGCTGTCAGATTCTGATGTATTTTTCAGTTATTTTATTTCTTTATTTTCTACCATTAATCAATAATGTCGTAAATTATTCGGTAGGTACTGCATTGTAAATGTAACTAGAAAAAACATTTACTGAAAGATAAAAATGTTGTTCAGATTTGATGCTCATTCATTCTGCAGGCTTTTCCCCGATAACAAGGTTTTGGAATTGTCAATCAGTGCCATAAAAGACCTTCTAGACGAGACTAAATAGTCGTATTAACTTAATCTCGCTGGGGCCTAATACGATTTGTAATTTCTTGCCTGTCGCTCAGTGAGTCTCTTTCGTTCTACACTATGAGTTATTTAGACGTGCTGAATACGCTTTTAGTCTTTTTAGACTGATAGACATAGATATTTAGGTTAAGTGGCTAAGAGCACGCACGGCCCCCTAACAAGTCTATTCTCCACAGATCAGGTGGTTTGTGCTATTCTCTTGTAATTATTTAACGAAACCGATCATAAACGATAACGTTACGGGATTTTATAACTGACATATTCATTGTTTAATTTTCGATTATCGTTAAATAGACGGTGTTACGATTATCATTTATGAAATACGATTTTTAAAAATAACCGTTCGTTTAACGATAACCGAAAAATAACGACGAATATGCCAGTTACAGACTTGACCTGTTATACTCGGCACCGCCGGGGTAGCCCCATAGTAAACCCTTAGCTGACTGTAACAACAAATCTGGACAATCTCTTATATTATCCGAACTGTAATTACTTATATCAACTACCCAAATTGGGCAAGTACATGAAAATAATTCTAATTACAAAAAAAAACACACTGACTCTCTAAATTCCAAAAACCAAAATTGCTCAACTTTGGTATATATATCTTTGTTAGTTAAACAACATTAAATTGTCAAATTTTACCAATCGAAGATTTCCCCCCGTTGAAGTATCAGCTAGGTTAATTTTTTTGTATTAACTGAATTTCAGACAGAGGTTCACCCATAACTTATTATTTTTAAGCATTTTGAATTTATTTCGTTTTATCTTAAATCTCAAATTTACTATGCAACCCAAAGTAAAAAAAAAGCTATCTAATTTGATGCTACTTCGCGAGGTAGCAAAAAAGATGCCATGTTTTCTCTCGTTTTCCGGCCTTTGGACTTGTCCCGTTGATTCTACAATTTTTCTGTTGAATTGCTATTATTTAGATATCTCTTGATTGCAAGAAATGTGTACTTATACTAACGGATAATTATTTTTTCTTTGGTCTTGTACTAGATTATCTAATTTTAAGCGAAATACTTTTTTATGTATACTTATGGTATAAAAAATAATATAGCGATATACCAGGTGATCTTTTATTTTTTCTGTTACTTTTTCTTTTCCTATTTTATGAAATCTTAAATACCTACATAAACCTTCCTCGACTTTAAACTGAAGAGCAGATATAAAATTAAATACTATAAATCTACTATCGTATGTATATTATTCATAAAATATAAATAAATATTAACATAGAAATTATTAAGCTTGTAAATATGGTTAGGGGTCTAATTATTTTAAGCTGAAATACCTATTTCTAATATAGATTTGTAAATAGTTTTAGTTATTTAAAAATTTTAAAAGATTTAATTAGGTTTTCTGTTAAATAGTTTACAATCTTTAAATAGTAAACTACTATAATATCACCGGAAAGAAAATAAATTATAAGGTATACTAATGAATATATAATATAATTACCTTGACTAACATCGGAGAGGAAGGAATAACTGGGAATTTTGGAAGTTATAATGATGTCATACTGTTATTTTTGTGTCATTATGACAGATATGACAAAAGAAATGTCACTATTATATTAACTGTCAAATATAAAAAATACGCACATACATAGTGAGAAAATAAATATTATCATTTAGGTGGGCACCGTTAAAACCAAATCATTAGAAGAAATTTCGTTGGCGATTACAAATAAACGGTAATTTCTCTGTAGTCTAGTCGAGAAGTGAGTTTTCTGCGAAAAACAGTTAGAGCGGTAAGAAAAATATGAGCGATAACTCATTCGACGTGGATTGCAATTTTGAGAAATGTGTCATGTCGATTTTTTTCTTCAAATAAAAATTGTTATTAACAAAAAACGAAAAAAAGCCATTTTATTTTTTCATGATAACTCAAAAACTATACAAGATAGCGGGAATTGCAAAAAAGATCCTTAAAGAGGAGGAAATTTCCAAAAAAAAAACTTCTAACTCCAAGACCTCTAGCTCTAAGTTGGAAGTTTTTCTTTGGAAAGGAGAATGCCCGTATAAGTGTTAGCTTCTGGTGCTGAGGGTAAATCGTATTTTTGGTCCGGGATTTTCTCCAAATATTTTTGTTTTCTTCATTTTTGCGACCTCTAACCAGACATCAGTAGCTCAGCCAGTCAGTAATCAAACAGTGATGCCGATTTGCGGGGAATTTCCTATTTTTGGTCATCGGTTGACCTTTTCATACCTCAGAATTAGGTATTTATTTTTTAATGGAAACTATGTAGTGAATATTTTCTGGTTTTTTTGGGCTTGACTAGTAGCCTTACTCTTCTATAGTATACTGTAAAATCATGGACAGTGTCCGTTGACCCTAAGGTCATCTATACCTCAAAATTACGTATTTATTTTTAAAGGAAACTAAGTAGTAAAAATCTTTCGGTTTTGTGGGCTTGACTAGTAGTACTAGTCCACTAGATTATAATATAAAATCAAGGTAGTGTCCGGTGAACCTAAGGTCATCTATAACCTTTTCATACCTCAAAATTACGTATTTATTTTTAAAGGAAACTATGTAGTGACCCTACTGTCAGCGGTTGACCTTTTCATACCTCCGAATTACGTAATGAAATAGTTAAATAATAGTTTTATTATAGATATATAACTCCAAAGAACGAAATTATAAGTTTGTGTAATTAAATTAATAGAAGAGGACATACTACCCCTATTTTGGAATTTGCCTCATCTTCATCATCAGATTCGGAGGTATGAAAAGGTCATGAATGATCTTAGGGTCACCGGACACTATCTACGATTTTATAGTATACTATAGAAGAGTTGGGCTACTAGTCAAGCCCAAAAAACCGGAAAATATGCACTAAATAGTTTCCATTAAAAAATAAATACCTAATTCGGAGGTATGAAAAGGTTATAGATGACCTTAGGGTCACCGGACACTATCCATGATTTTATAGTATAATCTAGTGGATTAGTACTACTAGTCAAGCCCAAAAAACCGGAAGATTTTCACTACATAGTTTCCTTTAAAAAATAAAAACGTAATTTTGAGGTAGGAAAAGGTCATAGATGACCTTAGGGTCACCGGACACTATTCACGATTTTATAGTATACTCTTGTAGACAAGTGTTACTAGTCAAGCCCAAAAATCGGAAAATTTTCACTGCACAGTTTCCTTTAAAAAATAAATAAAGTTATAACATGGGAACACCAGATACGGGCATACTCCTTTCCTCCTTTTTATGAATCTTTTTTGCAATTCCTGCTATCTTGTATAGTTTTTGAGTGTTATCAAAAATTAAAATGGCTTTTTTTTCGTTTTTTGTTAATAACAATTACAATTTGTATTTGCAGAAAAAATCGGCATGACACATTTCTCAGAATTGCAATCCGCGTCGGATGAGCTATCGCTCATATTTTTCTTACACTTCTATTTTTCTCAGAAAACTCACTTCTCGACTGGACTATCTGGTGGCCCTTATAAAAATCACGAGCTATAACAGACCCTTAACTACGACGTCACAACAATGAATGAATATAATAGGAGATAATTTTAATCGCGGATGTATATTTATAAAATAAACAATCTCTATAGTGGGCGAAAAAAAAATTATGCGCTTTAACGTTAATACTAACTGTGACGTCATCAATATAGAGGGAAAAATAATTTGAATCGTCAATAGCATAATATTTAGAGAAATGTCACAATATAACTCTAGTTAGGTAGAAAAAAAAACACCAATGGTACGACTCTGTCCGTCCGTCCGTCCGTCTATCCACATCTATTTCTCAGGAACTATAATAGATACCGACAAACGGTCAACGGCTATAAATTCGGCACATCTTGAATGTGTACATAGGCGAGTTTCAGGATTCTATACGACTTCAGTTTTCAAAACCGGTTTTACAAACATGTACCGGAAAAGATACTTCCGGTTTTAAAAATAGCCATTTCGACGTTAAATTGAACGCTGAATCCATAGACGTATTCACATTTATATCTCGTATACTTTTTGGGTATGAGCCAAAAGTTGTCCATGACAACACTTACTACTTTTTGGTCGGGAGTCTACATAGGAGTAAGTGACTGAGCAAGCAGCTGAATAGTGGGAAAAACTACCCCATTAGTATGGTATAAAACAATCTATTGCACTTAAAAAAATATGTTGTCTGCATAAAGCTTGGACCATTTACTAGTAGACATCAATTTTCTATCCTTGTCTTGAAGTCATTATCGAAGTTTGTTTGTATAAAGGGTGTCCATTTATATTTTCCTCTATTTTAACTGCCTATAACTTCAAAACGGGTTAGGAGAGAAATATGCGGTTTTCACTAAAATGTTTTATTTTATTACAAGTTTTGTTTGAATTGATTGACATTTTTCTATCGCTGTCGATGACGTCACATAAAAAAAGGCGGATTTTGACAATTTTGTTGTTGATTTTTTTAAATGGAATACCCAGTATATTTTTTGTAGTTTGAAAGAATTGACCTTCACCTATTCAGCCATGCAAGGTTTTTTTAAATCGGTTAGCAAATGACTGAGTATTTCATTTTTAAAATGAGAGATGCAAAGTAGAAATCACATAACAGATCATCAATTTTCTTAGTTCTTTTAATCAAAATAGGTTTTGGAACTTTTATGTATAGATGTCAAATTTATCAACTTTATCTGTCATTGCTGATTTATGTTTTTAAGTGGAAATAATGTTTTAGACATAGAAAACGCAAATGTTGTAATTTATTTTGCTGAAACAAAATCGGTGACTAATTAGAAGACGTTTCGTCCAAAATATTAATAATTAACCATCCAAGTCAAAATCAATTAGAAGTTGGATCCACAGTTTTAAAAACTACGGATCATTATCTCGAAAGACAAGAGAAACATGTACTAATAATGTTTTAAATGACACCATAGCTGTATATGATTTTGTTAGGAGATTTCCAAAATCGTCGATTAGAATAATTGCTTCTCATTTGAACATGAGTGTAAGTCTAAAATCCAAAAAATTATGAAAGCACTCAAATTAAAACCTTATAAAATTAAAACTCATCAGATATTGAACGAGAGGGACTTAGAAAAGCGTGTTCTTATGTGTGAAACATTGTTGGATGAGAATTGAACCAAATTGCAATTTAATAATGCCTGATGAAGTCGCGTTTCATTTGAATGGAGCTATTAATAATTGCAGAATTTGATCAGAAGTAAATCCGCACGAGTTACAAGAATATAAAAGAGATTCATCGAAGGTAAATGTGTGGGTGTGCTGTTGGCAATAATAAAATCTATGGACCATTTTTTCTTCGCTAAAAAAAAACAGTAAACGGAAATAACTATACAGACATGTTAGAATTATTTTTTTATCCACAGTTAGATCAGGACGTACAATTAAATGGTAATAGAAATGAAACCTATTTTCAACAAGATGGGGCACCCCCTCATTTTTCTTAACTGCTAGAAACTCAGTTTCCAATAAATTTGGTGACTATGGATTGGTATAGAAGTGGTCTAGTAGAATGGGTTCCTAATTCACCTGACTTACCGATTTTTACCTCTCGCCCTTCAGATAAGAGAAGTATAGGAATCATGCTAAAAATTGGGTAGTGAGTTTTCAATGGATAACACGTTTTAGGGTCCCTAGAATACGATTTTAATATTTTCGCGATGATGTCTGTGTGTGTGTTAGTGTGTGTGTGTGTGTGTTAGTGTGTGTGTATATGTTTGGATGGATGTTGTAGTAACGATAACTCAAAAACTACTGAATAAAAAAATTTGAAATTTTGCATACAGGATTCTGATACCCTAGATTATACAGAACGGCAATAAAGTTTTACACATATATTTTGTATACCCTATAGTTTATTTTCATCTCATTAAAATTTTCGAAACTTTTGCCATTGTTGCCAGATTTACAAAAAAATAATTTTTTTTCATACTTTTTTGTGCCAACCTGTAAATTTTTGATTCAAAAATTGCGAGAGGTCATGTGCTGGCCACATCAGATTTTTTTGTATGGGGATACGTAAAATCTAGCTAATCCTGGACCACAAAATTTGGAAGAATTGAGGAATAATATTCGTCAGGCATTTAACAACATTACTGAAGATATGCTGCACAATGCTTTTACAAATTTATATCTACGTTATATTCACGTATTCATCAAGAAGGATGGCACGTTGAACATTTAATAAACTAGCACTCAGACTTTTTTCGTTGTGTGTTGTTTTGTGTAAAATTAAAGTGATGTTCTGTTACGTGATTTCTACTTTGCATCTCTCATTTTAAAAATTAATTACTCAGTCATTTGCTAACCGATTTACAAAAAACTTGTATGGCTGGATAGGTCAAAGTCAATTCTTTCAAACCACAAAAATATATACTGGATGTTCCGTTAAAAAAATCAACAACAAAATTGTCAAAATCCGCCATTTTTGTTGTGACGTCATCGGAAGCGATAGAAAAATTTCAATCTATTCAAACAAAACTTGTAATAAAATAAAACAGTTTAAATAGGGGAAATCTAAGTGGACAATCGGTAATTTGGGATGTCCGTTATTTACCAAGTTTGTTTCTTTTTTGCAGCGTCCCCTAAATTTTTAGCTTATAAAAGTATCAGGCCAAAATAAGCCCTTAATATTCATATTAAGCGTTGTTCTAAAGACGATACATTTCCCGTTTAAATAACATGGGATTTTGCAACTTTTTACATTTAATTTTTTTTTCCCGAAAAAGTCAACATATCAATGAAAGACATGTACATTTTTCAGGATGTCGTATGGTTTCGTTTGACCGTGAATAACTTCTGAACCAATAATATTTTCGTAAATTGATAGGCATTTCTGCAAATACTAACGTTTTTATTCATTTATATAATTTTGAACGACCTCTTATACAAAGCGGTTAAAATTCTTACGCCTTACCGATGTGTTCAAAATTCCGATTGATTATATTAAAATTTACTTGTTAGTCACATTGTTTTCCATTTATCGAAATGTTTTCTTATTTATTTTTGATATAATACATTCAAAATCAGATATGTTTCGAACTGGAAAATTAATCTAAATAATGGTATAATATTGCCGTTCAAAGTAAAAAATTTAAAAATTCAGTATAAGTTCAATTTTAATCTTGAATAACATTTAAAAGAAATAATTAATAGAAAAATCATAAAATATCTTTTTTGTAGAGCGTCCAGTTTTCTATAAAAATACATGTCTTTCAATGCTATATGTTGACTTGTTCAGGAGAAAAAAAAATTAAATGTAAAAGTTGCAAAATCCCATTTTTTTTTTAAAGGGGAATGTATAGTCTTGAGGGAAAGCTTAATGTGAATATTAAGTGCATATTTCGGTCTAATATTTTTTTAGGTCATAAACTAAAAAAAAAGAAACCAACTTGGTTAATAACGGACACTCCATTATATACCCTAATAGCACAAATTAGTCCTACAGAAATCCATAGGACGTCTTCTTCGGACATTATGGAATCCTTAGGACATCCTTTTCTGGTACACTGGACGTTCTATGGACGTCCGAAGGACTCACTAATGTCACAACTTTGAACTGAATTCGAACGTCCACCGCGGACATCCACTGGATATCCCCCTGGGACCATAACTAGATATCACTATGGACATTCACAGAACGTCTTATTTTGGTACAGTGCACGTCAGAGAAAGTGATTTTTTGTTATATTATTTACACCAGTTCAATTATAATTGTGAATTTCTATTTCAACACCTGCTCGTGTCGGAAACTTCATCTCTACGTGAATATAATAGCCACCGTTTACGCTCATTGAGCCAGCTCGGAGCAGACTCAATAGGATGTTTTAAATCGCGATATACCATATTATTACGTGGCGTCTAAAAAGCACCAGCGCCAGTGTCTCCATCTTTCAGACGGAGCTTTACTTTTGGTCCATATTATGTCGAGTGAGGACCACCTTAGGTGTCTGTCCCGGACATATTTTTGACATTGCCTGTATTAAGTCGGCGAGGAACTGTTTTAAGACTATACAGTGCGGTGGAATAAGTGTTAACTATTAACTGCTCTATTTTTATATCTTAAGAAAAAAAGCTCAAACAGGTCAATTTTTATATTAAACGTAGTATGTTATGACATAAAAGTTTCGAACCGGACATAATCCCCCTTCGATTTTTTTAAATAAGAAAGTGCATCATGCGACACCTCACTTGAAACCTATTGAAACACTGATTTCAAAAATGTATAACACTTTGGTTCAAAAATTAACGGAGTCTGAGTTATGCGAGATTAACGGATTATGAGTTATAAAGGGTTAGAGAGGAAACCCAAAATAGGCTGTATTATTGTCAAGAAGTAAATGGGGAACATTTTGAACAGCTTTTACGTTAAAAAATTATTTAGTTGCAGTTACTGTTAAACTTTAAAATTTATTTAGTTTTCAGTACATCCTTAGTTGTTACTTGTAATTTATTACATTAAATGATTAAATTCAGTTACCTACATTTACAATGTAGGAAAGATTTATATAAAGACAAAACACTCCAATCCTCCAATGAAAAAACCTACCGTCAAGCCAACAGAATTCATTGAATTCTTGCAAGGTAAGATTAAAACTCTCGAATAACTCAGACTCCGTTAATTTTTGAACTAAAGTGTTATACATTTTTGAAATCAGTGTTTCAATAGGTTTCAAATGAGCTGTCGCATGATGCACTTTCTCATTTAAAAAAATCGAAGGGGTGACACCCCCATGAATGGGGATTATGTCAGGTTCGAAACTTTTATCTCATAACATACTACGTTTAATATAAAAATTGACCTGTTTGAGCTTTTTCTTAAGATATAAAAATAGAGTAGTTAATAAGGGGGGGGGGGGTAACTTATTCCACCGCACTGTATGATATGGATATGTTATATAGTCCGTATTATATCCATCACGGACACCTACTGGATATCCGGTATGGACATTGTACTTAAATTGTACAAACAATAGATATATATCATGTGCGTCTTAATACTGTCCAAAAACAAACATCCAAAGGACATATATATTAAGTCCATGGACGTTCCGACAGTAAATGGAAATAAATTGTACGTCCCAAGGACGTTGTGTGCTATTCGGATACAAACACTGTAAACAAACAGTATATCGCTAGTAAGTCTACGCATGTTTTCATAAATGGCCGAGCCGTTTTCTAAAGTTTTATTAAATTATTTAAATTGTAAACGATACTTGTGGTTAAGTTCCATAATCAAACGCCACTTCTATTGATGTTTGTAAACACTTCCCCAAACACACCGGATACACCATAAGAAATGTTATAAGAAAGAGAAAATATTATTAACTTCAAAACTTTGTATACAAAATGTTAACAAGGCATGTCTAATAGTAAATGGTCTAAGGTTCTTGCTCAATTTTACCAGGCGCTGTCTTCCATTCGAACCGTAAATTATTTATTTGAATAGTTTCATTTTTATCTTTTTCAGGTGCTGTCTATTCGAAATGGTTAGACCTAAGGTACAAATATTTATCATTAACGGCTGATATACGAAATATGCTGAGATCTTTAGGACAAAAATATCTCTTAGCGTTGATAACAAATGGTACTTCCAGCGCCCAATGGGAAAAAATTGACAAACTACAACTACGACCCTATTTTGATCATATACTTGTTTCAGGTAAAGTAAAAAATATTTCAGAGTTGTCACTAGATCAAAATTATGCTATTTATGCTGTTACAGGTGACCACCCTTGGGAAAAACCTCAACCCGAAATATTTCTCGAAGCTTGTGACAATCTTGGAGTTGAACCTCATCAAGTTATCATGGTGGGAGATAAATTAGAAACCGATATTTTAGGAGGTAACGTAATTCGAAAATAATAATATCAAATGACCCTACAATAACTTAATCTACTCTTATCAGCGAATAAAGCCTCATCTATCTAACTTCTACACAAGATTAATTCTGTGGCTTGATACAAGAAGTGCATATGTCAGTTTATATGAAATTGAGATATTCGCTTTTAAAGTTTTTGTTGAAAAACTATATTGGATAATATTTAGCACAAACGTTTCAGCTGTTTCAAATTCGACATATAAGGCAATAATTGTTATTTTGTAATCTTTCGTCATTTTTTTGAAAACACATAGGACATCCAAAAAAAAACACGACATAGGCACATCTTGAAATAAGTTTTCTGATAAAATTATTGATATAGGTCATGTAACATATTGTACATATTTAATTTCATTGCAGAAAATAACATAAGAATCTTAAAATATATACCAATCATCATCTTCGTATATACGTTCGTCTGGCAAATATATTCTTAATTACACAACCATGGTTCAGCAATAAGACCATTGTAGAAATATCTGCTTGTTTCTAATACATACAGCATTAGGGTTTTGAGATTTGTTACTTTTTCTGGGAGGGGGATCCGACTACGATGTAATGGATGTGATATGCTAATGACCTCCTGTCCCAAATGATGTAGTTGCACGCATATTTCTTCTTGTAGTCCTAGACAAATCTAATATCTTGAAATCCACAGTTAACTCGAACGAATTATTGTAGAAAACTTTTCCGAGAAATTCAATTATATATTGCAGCCATTTTATTTGCAACCAATTCAGTGCTTCCTTGTTACTGTTAATCTTGCAATGGATATAGTTGTTTTAAAATTTCTTCAAAATTTAGCAAACCTTTTTGCTCTAATTCTACTACTTCTATGGAAGATTCCTCGGGACTATTCTAATTAAATTTGTCCAGTCTCTTGGTAATTCAATTTTCGCTGTAGTTTTGCTCTTTACATTTTCAATTGCAGAAATTTATGATTTAATATAATTTTTCTTCCACTTTTGACAAAATCTTCTATTAGCAGACACAACATCACCGCAAAATATATATTTTTAATTTGCCCAGGGCAACAGTCGCTAAACATATGAATTTTAGTAATGTTATTTGGTAACGAAAAGATAAAATGACGGAAGCAAGGTACAATTTCTTGTCCACCCCTACCACATAGGCACTTCTTGCATAAAACCTTTTAAGTAATAAACAACTTAAATGTCTACTTAGACATATCTTAAAGAATTTTTTAAATAGTTAATAAATGACAGAGACGTTTATGATTTTGTAAAATGGGGTTTACATTTTTATTAGTACATTATCATATTTATCTCAAAAACGCAAAATAGTAACATATGCACTTCTTGTACCAAGCCACAGAATTATCTTTTACATCATCTACCTCTAAACCACACAGTTCAAACATGTTGAGAGGTCACTGGTGGTACTTAAAATTAATCGGGAAAATTTTGAAATTTCTAAACCTTAAAGGGGGTTTGGATTGTTAAGAAGTTCTTAGCGTTTTTGCTGAGGAGGTGGCGTTGCTGGTCGTTCCTAAAAGAAGCTCAAGGATGGTGGATAAAATCTTGTTTTGTTTTGTCGCTCCGGCAAAACTGGCTGGAGTAGATTTAGGCGATGAATAGGCAGGTTCGACATTTTTCTTATTTTTTTTATTTTAACTTAAATCAAGAGGTTTTGTTATTTAAAAACGATTAAAAAAAAAATTGCGCGCAAAATATTAATATTTACGTCCGCTGTAAAATTCAGTAGATTTTTCAGATTTGAATTTAAAACTATATTTTATCGCTATCTATCTATGGTATATTTAAGACGAGTGTCTCATCGCAGAAAAATATTTTGTATCATCCAAACGTGACACGTGATTCGCTTAAATAATAAGTTTGAACAAATGTAAGTATGAACTCTAGTAGCAGCGTGGAATAGTGCTGGTTAGTGGTGCGATCGAATCCCGCACATAACATATCTTTTTTTTTGTAAAATATAACGATAAAAAGCAAAAAAAAGATATGCTGTGCGCGGGATTCGATACCCGGATCTATCGCACCACTAACCAGCATTATTCCACACTGCTACTAGAGCTCATACTGACGTTTATTCAAACTACTTATTTAAGCGAATCACGTGTCACGTTTGGATGATACAAAATATTTTTTCTGCAATGAGACATACCATACATAGATAGCGATGAAATATAGTTTTAAATTCAAATCTGAAAAATCTACTGAATTTTACAGCGGACGTAAATATTAGTATCTTGCTCTTTATTTTTTTTATCGTTTTATAATAAAAAAATATATCGATTTCAGTTTAGAAAATGTCGAACCTGTCTAATATCAATGCAACTAAAATTATACCAAACACCCTCATTTTTCATTTACTAAAAACGGTAACCCTGTAAAATGTGTGTGAATACAGCGCAGCAGCGGGCCAGGGGCGAACCATTCATGGCTACTGACATCACCGGTCTAGTCTCGCTCACAGGTACCGTTTTCCAGCCTCTCGCCGATCCTTGATTTTAAAATGCTTACAGCGGACGTAAATATTATTATTTTGCGCTTAAATTTTTTTGATCGTTTTTAAATAACAAAATCTCTCGATTTCAGTTAAAAAACAAAAATGTCGAACCTGCCTATTGTGGGAGTTCTTAACGGTTTTGGTTTGGGTAATTAACTCTCGAATACTTGGTAACTCCAACGATGTTTTCCACTGAAGAGAACCTGCGTGAAAATCTGTACCTTATAAAATTTAAATGAATGCTTTAATAATATAATCAAACTATAAACATTTTTTTTATTTTAGGTATTAGTTCGAAGTTAGCTGGTAACATCTGGATACCTCTTGGAGACGAAAAATTACTAAAAAACGGTCCAGTACCCGATTTTACTTTAAAAGCTGTTACAGAATTAAATTGTCTGATGCCGAAAATAGATAAGGGCGTAAATAATCGAGTTAGTATGCTACAACTAAGCGACATCGAAGATAATAATAGTAATAGTAGTGATGGAAGCTGATATAGTATTATTTGGAAGTAATTATACATTGTTACCGCAAATAGTACGAAATCATTTTGGTTAAACAACCATTTTTATCAAAAATTAATTTTATTGTCTACAGTTCAAATCAATGCATGTTTATCGAAACAAAAATTCTTAGACTTTTGAGTGATATATATGAATGACTTTGGTGTTAGGTTAAGTTAGGTTATATGGTCGTAAGGGTAAAGACACCAGTAAAGAAACAGTTTAAAGATATGATAAGAGGATCAATTAATTAAAAAAACAATAGAGGATACACGTTAAATATTTTTATTCGATTTTTAATCGAATATCAATCGATTTTCAATCAATTATAAATCGATTTTTAATCTATTTTTAATCGATTACTAATCGATTTTAAAATGTTTCTTGTTTTGATTTTTCATTAGTTTTAATTCAGAATCTGATTCTTCCCTTAACGAATCAGATTTATCACAAATTTTTGGTACTTTTTTTAGTTGACTTTGTTTTTTTTGTGAATAAGTTCTTGGTATCCTTTTGTATTTTCATATTGGCAGTCTTTCCACATTTACGACTATTGGATACAGTTTTCCTTGTTCAAGTCTTCGGATGATTTTTGTGAAATGTAATTATTTTCGTCTCTATTAAACGGAAACTTACAATAATGTTAGAAGGCGGGTTAACGCTTTTGGCAGTGCTTTACCAAAACATTCAGCTACTTGATAAATTATAATGGAAATACAACAATGCGCAACGAGCCAGTTGTCGACAGATTCATTATAATATATGCTTTTAGTGGTGCATAAATAGACACATCTAGCGACTGAATATTTTGGCTGGTAAGGGGAGGAAAAAGTATTACTTTTTACTTTATTCTCTATGGTAATATTTAATACTGTTTTGCTTATATTTGATTCATGGTTAACACATTTAACATTGGATTATCTTTGCTACATAATTCAGCTGTCATCCATCCAGATAGGCTAGTAAGACTGAGTGTTCCCGCTGAGCCTACTGTAGGTATATACTTTTTAAAAATTTTCCTCGGAAAAAGAACAGGACGAAAAAATGTTCCACAACAGTTGTTAATTGTCCTCGTTCAGCGGTAGTGCATTAAATTTATTTTTTAATTTTTTTCTTGGCGATAAATTTTTTAGGTTTCTGTACAATTGTTACTCCAGTATTATTAGAATTAAATATTCGGGAACCATTAGTATGTGTGTAGTCGTTCATACACAGTTTTTAGGTAAGCCTGTAAATACTTCAGGCTTCAGGTGTTATGATACTTAAATTGCTATTACGATGTAAAATTTCATCCATTCTTTCCTTGAACGTTTATTATCTTAGTCTAAAAATTGATTATTTTCAATTTTTTTAGCGCCACTTCTTATGCTAATACTCTTAATTTTGTTGTTAATAAATCGTATGTAATTTTACTCGGTTCATTCTTCGAGATACTAAACCAGATCCTGTTCTTGTTTTGTAACAAATATCTGACGAACTCCTATAATGGTTTAGTTCTACAAAAATAATCTTATTTATATATAAAAAAATGTACCCAGTAGTACAAACAAATGAGTTTTGTTTTATAAAATCCACTACCAATATAACTAAAAAAATTCTCAAAATGTGACAAAACTTTAAATTTTACTATTGGTATGATAATATAGACTACATGGTTTTAGTATGGAATCTCTAAAGAAGTTTTTTGAATTCTTTTTCATTGTTCTCTAGTTTATCGTGCTTCTCTTTTAGGCCAGATTTAAAATTTTGATGTATCTTAGCTGCTTGAACTCTCTTCATTTCTAAAGATTTTTCGAGATCTATTTTATATGGAGAGGAGTTAAAAATGTGGCCTTGCTAAATGCCTTTTTTAAACGAGGTACCGGCTCTTTTTTTTATCTCCCGTCTGCTGCACCCAGTCCATCAACCTTGTTCCCTAGTTTGTATAGGTTCTTTAATGGCTATTTGTAGTAGTCTTTTGAAAACCCTTTGGTTTTCCATATATTCTTTGCCTTCTGTGATCCAGCGCTTCACAGTTGCATAGTATATGGAGTGCATTCCTGGTCCCTTTATTGCATTGCCTGCATTTAAGGTCGCCGTTATATAGCCCCACTTTGTTTAGATGCTCTCTAGTGAGAAGGTGTCCCGTGAGGAGCCGTGTGGTAATTTGTAGTTGATTCCCACTCATTGAAATTAGTTCTTCAGTTACGTTCTTTGACGGTTCTTTTATAGACATTTTCCCGTGGTCCGGGTATATTGTCCAAGTACAATTTGTGTTCTCTCTTGATCTAGTTTTTTTTATGGTTCCTGAACGTACGTTTTGGTACTCCCATCGCGTAATTGCTAATTTTGCACATTGAGCCCTTATTATAAAAAATTTACATCAAACGAATGCAAATTCACTAAGCGAACTCTGAGGAGATATATGCACATCTCGCATGATTGTGATTCACTAAAGAGAATAACCAAAAATGCGTGCATTATAAGAAACTGATTTCAGCTTAATGCGCACTTATTTTGTTATATAACAGCAGTGGTCCATATTAAGGGGCTTACTTTATTAGTCTCTGGATGCAATTTGTCGTTAACGTATATATGCAGCATTTCTAATGCGATATTTGTTTCTCTTGCAGCTTCTCCAATTGACATGTTCTGTTGAAGAATAAGCTTAATAGTCGCAGCCATTTGCTCTGCTAACGTTTTTCAACTTTTCGTGTCGTCTCTTTTGGTCTTCATATCTTCAAACAAATAAAACATTAGTACACGTGAGACACTGTCTCAGTTTTACAAATTTGCCGACAGTATGCTATTTAAATTTTGCCGCCCCTACCGACCTCTACACAGTTCTTAGATTATTTTTATAATCCAACGATTTAGTTAAGATTGCACAAAAAATAGTTTTTGGGTATGACGGGGATGGCGATGAAGCCCAATTTCTTTTTGTGCGATTTTCTATTTGCAAAATCGTCAGTTATATCTTCGTATCAAATCTTGTTCATTAGTTCTGATTCTACGTATGAAAGAGCTAAGGCGGTTAGCTGTCCTTGGCTTGAGAAAACTTTCACACGGTTTGCCTATTTCCAAAACGTATCTAATAACGAAGGTAAGTTGGTCCACATGTGCTATATCTGGTGTTGAATGATGATTAGGGAAAAATATTTCGCCCGTCTTATCTCATCTCCAATCTGGTTTAAGATTTATATACACATCAAGTGAATAAAAGGTCTTCATCCTTAATTTTCAAAAACCGATCGAATTTAGGTAACAGTTCCAAAATCATACTATAATTTCCGTAACGCAGATCACCGAATTTTTCGTTTTTTCCTCTGAAAGCGATGTCTGTTGAATACAGTCACTTAACTATGGTAACAACTGTCTTCAGAACTTTTCTCCAATAAGTAATTTCTTCATCAATCTGGATATGCAGGATTTTATTGGTCTAGTTTTAAATGAGTCAATGAAGATATAAACAACCCTAGACGAGTAGGAATATTGGATTTCCTGATATTTGCTTACAGACTTGGTCGAGAATGGTAAAATATGTAGAAGTGATATTTTTCTGACGGAACTAAAACTAGAAGATTTATTGTAAGATATTAGTCAGGAGAGAGGCAACATCAAAGTATCTCACTCGAATAATATTTGTTTCAAGAGTTAATGATGAGATACGTGTTATATTGGCTGTTGAGATCAGACACGTTTGCTTCTGTGCCATTTTTTAAATTTTGTCTTGTCTCCGATTTTTTTTTTTTGCTATTCGCCATATTGTCTCTTGACTTTAATATTTTTCATTTTGAATTTTTAAACTTGGTGGTGGCTTTTGTGATGACTTTTTCTAAGTAAAGGAACACCAAGAGTTTCAGTTCTAAAACATTATAATACATTGATAAGGAGACATAATAAGTTTGTTTCTACATTCGTAATTTTAATCGTTATAGCTTCAAAAATAAGCTGTAAGATAGTTTACCAATAAATATTCATGATTATTGTTCGTTTACTGATATGTTCTGCTAAATATATAAGAAAAGAACACTAAAATTGTTTTTTTTAATAAAATCTTCATTTTACTTTATTACAATCAAACTTAACGAAACTGAATTTAATCCTCAGCTGAACGTTGGCCGTTATCCCAAAGATGTTATTTTTTAAACAAAAACATGAAAATATGTATTTGTTCCTTCACTGTAGTTCCTTTACTGGTGTTGCCACCCTACCTTTAATAGGGCTACGAAGGAGCGAAATTCAGTGATATCTGGTTCCAGCAAGATTGATTGTATAGGGTGAGGTTTTATCTTGCACCCATTCTAATCCCTATATTTCGCTTCTTGTGCTTATTTTTTTTTAAATTCCAAAGAATGATGACAATAATTTCGTAAAAAATTGCATTGAAAAGATTTTTCAGAATTATTAATATTTACGGCAGTTTTTTTTCTAAAAAAATATTTGTATTTTTAGTCTCTTATGGTTGTGTGATTATTATATATTCTATATTTATTGTTATAATATTTATCTGCTAGAATCTCAGAGCGAACCTGAAATTAAATTTGGCTATATAGTAACATAATGAAAAATAAGTCAAAATGTCTCAACTTTGAAGTTTAACAATTAGTTTTTAAATGAAATTGGAAAACAGCTTATTTATGTTATTATTTTATTGGAAATAAATACATGTAAATTGTCATGCAGTATTAAAATACTTGATATTAGCAGGTGAAATTTAGTCTCCATCAGTACCAAAATGATTGGTGTTACTATAACTAACGTATATAACTTAAGTTCCTATTTCTCGATTCTAAATTTGTTTTTTCGTCAATAAATCACAAACTAGAGAGCAAACACGAAATTTAAGATTAAATAAGATAATATTGGATTGATCAGTTTGTGATTTATGTTCGAACAAATTTTTGGTATTTAAAACATGCCGCTATATTACGAATAAATATCTTAATGTTAATTTATAGAAACTATTTTTGGATTGTAATATTTTCAGCTATTTTCAATAAATATTTAAAAATTAATAGTCTAGTTCTTTTTATTAACCGTGTATGTAGAAAAATGGCACTAAAGGAAATCTTTGTAATGAAAAATTACACTAATAAAAGGTAAGACCGTAGATGTGGAATTGTAAACGGGGATATCCAGATTCCCAAAATAAACTTAAATTGGTCTTAAATTTTGAAGTTTTTTAATTAGAATGATATATGGATTACTATTGATAGTTTTAAGTTTGGTATATTTTGAAAATTTGTTTAGCTTAGTGTAATAGGAATTTGTCCCTTTATAGTATTCCTAACTATAAAATACACAAAAAATAATTTTGATTCGAATATAAAAAAATCGCCTCGGAACATATTTAATGTACATTGAAACAATTAAGAAGAGAAAAAGGATTTTAAATTAAGATTCACACAATACAGTGGATACAAGGAAAATATCGTCGCTTTCTGAGGAAGATTCTGATGGAGATGGTCCTTTCTGTTTGTTCCTTTATTAAATTTTATTTTATTTGTTGAGGAAGGTATTACTTTTGTAATAAGTTTCTAAATTTTTAAATTAAAATTTAAGTCGTTATAGTTACTTTGTGCTTTTTTGTTCGCTTTCATTTTCTGCATTTTTTGTTTTTCCACAGTATCTGTCGCTATTATTATGTCCTTAATTCCGGGTTGTCTTCCCTCTCTTGATGTTTTCTAGCTGCAGTTTCAGAAATGGCGACGACAACACAAGTCAGTTCCATTTTGAGTAACAATAAATAGCAGAAATGTCGTCCTCACTAGACGGCACATATATGATTTTGATGAAATCAACCCTTGACAATACGGATCCAAACCCGGAATTCAGCAATACATTTACAAAATAATACCTAATTTTGATATAACACAACCAGTTTCGAATAATCTTTGGAAAAAATTAACGAAAATTTCTACATTTGACTATCGTCGTTCTGAATATCGTTTATCGAAAAGTCTTACCCCTTTTACTATTATTTGTTAATTTATTAAATAACCGACACGGAAAACAAAATAATGATTGCCTCACAGAACTCCAAGCCAGTCTCATGATATAATTTCTCCATTCTTCATATGTATACTTTTGGAAACCTCCCTCCATTACAATAAGTTATAATGGGGGAGGCTAGAATTGCTCTACGACGGCTACAGGACTCACACCATAGACTGAGACACACAAAGTTAGATCACGCGTGGGAGACAAAATGCTTGACATGAGGTCAGACCACATGACTGCTAAATATACAGCTTTAATAAAGATCTGAGGATAATAATTAAGAATCGAAATGTGTTGAATACAAGCACATATTTCAGGACAAACCCTAACGGAATTACCTGGTATACAGACGGATCAAAAACGAAAGGGCGAACTCGCTGATATATATTGCGAACAGAATAAATACCAAGAGAGCTTCTCTTTAGGAAGATATATATATACTTCTGTATTCCAGGCAGAGGTCTATGCAATACTCGAATGTGCGAGAAATAACAATATATAAGGGCCCCGAGGGAAAAAGAATCATAATCCACAAAGGCAGTCAAGCAGCCCTTATGGCTCTAAGGAGACCAAAGGTGACATCTTGGCTGGTATGGGAATGTGGCGAAGAACTTGGGGAACTGGCGGCCCACAAAATGGTAACTTTATCGTGGATACCAGGTCACAAAGGTATCGCTGGAAACGAAAAGGCTGACGAGTTCGCAAGAAGCGGATCGTCAACCCCATTTATTGGTCCAGAACCAGCGACGGAAGTACCAAAGCGTACGTTCAGAAACTATATAAAAGACTGGATCAAGCCAGAACACAAACTGTACTGGGACAATATACCCGGACTACTATATACACGGGAAAAAGTTAATAAAAGAACCGTCAAAGAACGTAACTGAAGAACTACTTTCAATGAGTAGAAATCAACTACGAATTACCACAATACTCCTCACGGGACACTTTTCACAAGAGAGCGTCTAAACAAAATGGGGCTATACAACGAAACTTAAATGCAGACAATGCAATAAAGGTACCTAGAATGCATTCCACATAACGCATCTGTGAGGTGCTGGATCACAGAAGGCAAAGAATACATGTAAAACCAAAACTGGATCCGCAGAAGACTACTGCAAACAGCCATTAAAGAATCTATACAAACTAGTGCAGGGACAAGGTTGATGGACTGGGTGCAGTAGACAAAGAGATGGGAGATAACGCAATAAGCCCACGAGGCTGAAGTGAATCCGGTTGTAAAGAACGGTCCCAGAGAAAAGTATTTTGAAAATTGCATTCCCTTGATATCAAGAAGAAGATCTGATGGAATTTGCTCAGGTCCTTTTCTCACAGATTCTTCTTCTGGGAGTTGGGTTCATTTTTAAATTTCCTGTATCAAAATGAAGTATGTGATCGATATTTGAACAAATACTTGATATATCGTGATATTCGACATCTTTCTGTCCCAAAGATGGTCTTTGTTTTTCCGATGTGAATGTGAACTACTGGGGTATGGATCTTAAAGGTGCAGGTGCAGACTCAGGCAATGGTAAATTGGAGGTGGATGATTCCCTAACATCAGTTACATGAGCATCGCCTTCATAAATTTGTGAGGAAACCTAAGGTTTTCAAGGGGTATTTCTCCTTTTTTTCATAAGCTCTAGCTTTTGCTCCTTTCGTTACGTAAAAAATAATCTATTGTACCATCTTTTTAAGTTTGGGTGAGTCCACACAAAGTTAAATGCTATTGGAAAAAATTATTAATTAGAAGTAGAAGATACATATTTCCGCTTGGTTTTACAGTTAGGTAAACACCCTTGGACCATGGCATAAAAATTAATATTTTTGAATCCAGTTTTATTCAATAAAGAATTTTAATTGACTCGCGCTGTTCTTGTCTTTTCGATTAAACGTGAAAATTACATAGCTATTGGAAGATTGAAAATGTGAGTAAAATTCCAGACATTTATTAAGGCGAACAAGGCACTCACCCAATGCATTTTAAATATTTTAAAGAGACTTTTGAAAAATCACTTTTATTTAAAAAAAATGCTGTAATTACCTTCATCAAAATTATATCAAACAACGTAACACCAAGTAATAATTATTATTTATAAAATGTGTTTAACGAAACCAGAAAACGTATTTCTTTAATGAGTAGATTAAAAAAATAATAAGTTGCCTACTGTGCCGGGAGATCCCTTATTTTGTACAGCCTTCAACATCCTCTCGTCGGGCCTCTTCACACAGCTACAAGATAAATTTATAAAAGTTAACACGGCTTTAGCCCTTTTGTTTAAGACTGATAAATATTTAGATTAAGTGGCTACGGCGGCGCCACGCTAGCGTTCGACCCACCCTAAGGCCGGGGCTGGAAATGCTTGTTTCTGTATTTATTTTTAATAATTCTGTCTTTAAATTTCTATTTTGTGTTCAACGTTCTCCGTTTTTTTATCCATAGATATATTATTTATTTTTTTAAATTTTCCGAGCTTTTTCTCCATTTTAATATTTTGTCTTCAACTCTTCAATATCCTTCTTCATACAATCTCTTAACAACTTTAATTTCCGTTCGATTTTCCCACACTTTATTACTTTTTAATTCATATTTGTCCTTTCTATTTGATTTATGTATTTTTCTTAAATTATTTAATATTGTTTGTAAGACTGCATCTTGATTATATTCTCTTGGTTTTTCTTTTACTATTCCAAAATGTCTCTCTTTGTACAGCCCTGATGACTCTAATTGTTATTATCATTTCATATTCCATTCTTCTAACTCCCGACATCTTCTCCTTCATCATTATCAAAATCGTCTGCTTTATTATCCTCATCTTTCACATTGTTCTGAACTATTTTAGTTCCCTTTCTGTTTTGTTCATAATATTCTTCTACATTATTTTCTTGTGACCATTTTTTTCCCGATTCTCATTTTGTTCTTCCTCTGGATCCTCTTTTTGTCTTCTCTTCTTAGCTTCCTAAGGTGTGGCATTTTATTTTTAATATTGTCACAATAGATAAATAAAATTCATAAAAATGTTTTACTAATAAATAGTTTACGACACTATATTTTATAAACGACTGCTTTATGTTATTAATTGATGTTTGTAAACCCCTCGAAATTTATGGTGTAGACTTTTTTGAAAAATTATAATGTGTTGATGTTATGAAAACAAAATTAATATTATTTTGAACTTAAAAGAGAATAATTCCAAATTAACTCTGGAAAATAAATTTAATGTTCAAAAAAGAAAAAAATCACAATATATAAGGTAAAATTAATAACTAAAACTATCATGGGAAGCATAAAAAGACTTGGAGAAAGAAAAGGAAGACCATGGTCACTGCAGTGACTTACAAATAAAACATACACAAAAATCTTGTACAAAGATGACTCTGCAGTGAAAAAGGAAAAACTTGTCTAGGAAAAAACAATAAAAGGTACAATTTCCTACCCTTTCAGGTAGATAGAGAATTGATTATATTCATTTACCTGGACTGTTATGAAACTATTTAGTTATTTATCAAAAATAAAATAAATACTAATAAAAATGATATATTTATTATTTACATTAACAATAAAATCAATAGGATTAATATATTGGACCATCTTCTAAATTATCATCTTCGTCATCGTAACCTTCCCCATTATCAAAGTAATTGTTCGCATAATCAGTACCATCATCCATTTCCTCATCTTCATCTTCTTCCAAAATTTCTAAATCTTCCGCTTCATCTTCATCATCATTTTCAGTTTTAATTTTTATTTCAGTACTTTTAGTTGTCGTTTCTAACTTTTCAAGTACACTTAGTCTAGAAAAAAAGTAATTTTATAACTGATACATGTAATTGTAGTAATTTTTAATAACCTCTGCTCTATATTAACTTCCTTCTCATTCAGTTTCTGTGTCATCTTCTTGGCCATCATTTTTGGTCTTAATTCTGAAGGAAACAACTTCCAATCGTATTTTTCTTTTGCATTTGGTATTTGCGCCACAAGTTTATCTATTTCTTGGGCTGGCTGAGTTTTGTTTCCAGACATTTTTAGATATGATCCAGAGAGTTGCATATGATCTATGAAGTCTTGTCTCAATATTAAAAGATAGTCTATATCGAGTGATTGCTAAAATATAATAATTTATAATGAATTTTATCTTAATGTTTGTACTATAAAAATGGTACTTACATTTAGAGGTACAGGTCTTCTTTCTAAAATTGGATATAATAGAGGTGGCTGTAGCACAGGTCCGGGAATAAGTTCTTTAGTACCCACTCCAAGTAATGTAAGTTGTTCTCTATTTAATGATTTTGAGACTCCTCCTCTACCGCCTCGACCTCCTCTTCCTCGTCCACTCATAATGAAATTATTCTATTTAGCAATTTCTAATTTTTTTAGGTCTTCAGATAAGTTTTTTACTTCACCGTGTTCTTTTTTAAACGCTTCCTACAAGTTTATAAAATTATTAAGCATAAATAATGGCACAATCCATGACATTTTAAAAATAAATAGATAACCAAAGCATGAAAATAATTAAAATTGGACAATTAAATAGAAGCAAACACCTAGACGAAGGTTATCTATTTAAAAATGAAAAACAGAGAAAAGCTGATAAAAAGTAAATATTTCTGTATCGAAAGAATGATATTAGACATTTTAATTAAACAGTTTGACAAATTGAAAATTTTTAAACACAGAAATGTTCTTGTTAATTAAATAAAAAGGTTCAATTATTATTTTTGTTGTGATATATTTAAGTATATTGATTTTTACTTTTACTAATAATATTTTAGAATTATTAGAATAAAAAATAAATATAATATTCAAATATTTATGATATAAAAGTTAAAAAAAGAAACATTTATATCCTTGTGTTGACTATAAAAGTAAGAATCTGAACCATAACCCACAATAATAAAAATAACTTTTATTACTACTTACTAAATCAAATATAACTTTAACAATCAAAGAGCAGCTTGGACAAGTTGCAACTTCTTCGCCTTCAAGTAATTCTTCCTAAAATATTACACATAAGACATAGTACGTATATAACCTAACTTTTTAGCTTACTTTTGTGATTTCAAATCTATCTCCACACGGACATGGATAGTGATAGATGCCTTCTTCTTCGTCGTATTCGAAATCTTCTATTTCTACTTCATCATGAAAAACACTCATTATTTTAATGTTTTAAAAGTGTAGTTTGAATAGGAATACAAAAATCAAGCGCACATGGTGACATTTAATCAGTGTTGCCAATTTAAAATAACCAAATTACTGAAATGAATCTAATAAAAATGTTCCATTTTCATGCTTTTATAATTTTACGTAAAAAGGGCATATGAAATCCTATATTGGTCCTAAAATTTAAAAAAATAAAACCTAAAACAATCACAGAAAAATTAGTTGCAGAAATATGCATGAGATGGCGCAAGTCTCAAATTGTTTTCAACTTATCAGTCATTTTGGTCTATCATATTATTATAATAGTAAAAACCTGCATTACCTATAATAATTATTAAAACTGATCACAGCAAATGATGTTTTTACTATTAGACGGAATGGCTATTTAATTGAAAATAACCTTACGGCTAGAGCCATCTCACGCATATTTCATCAACAATCTCCTATATTTGTTCCACAAGTTTTAATCTCATATTGGCAACACTGCGTTTAATAGAAAAATCAGTTTTTGAATTGGATAAAAAATGGCGGATTACAGTTTTCTAGCATTCCAATTTAATTATATTTTACCTCTCGTCAGTAGATGTCAGGACGAGTATGTTTTCGTCTAATATCTGTTCATAGGCGGAACTCCAGAAATTAAAACTAATTATAATTATTACAAAACCATCTCATAGTTCTTTACATAACAAGTTTCGAAAGAGACATTTTACGGTAGAAGCATGCAAAGGTTTGGTATATTTAAATATTATCTAAATCTTTACCTAAATAACCCAGGTTTGATTTGTAAAGTAAACAATTTTTTTTCTCCAAATGAATAATAATAATAATAATAATATAAGCCTTATTCAGAACATTGGTAGTACAAGTAATTATAAACATATATTTTATATTGGGATAAAGCTGATTACCGATAAGTGTTAAAACACTTGTTTCGGCAAAGAAAAGATAAAGAAAGAAAAAAATAAATATTTTTGTTAATAATGATGATACAATAAATTTTAAAATATAATATATTAGTTTAACTAGGCTTAACTAGATTGTTAGTAAAATTTAGAATCTAATTTACAACTACAATCAATATTAACTGGGTTTCAATGAATTAACAATATTGTTAGTAAAATCTATTTCTAATTCGAGTAAATATTAATACGGTTTTAATCAGAAGAAAAGATAAAATAATAGTAATGCAGGTGTATTTTATATTGTGTAGTTTATTTTTAGTTTTCACTAGTAATCTCCCTAGAGCTTGAATTATTACCGGAAATTTTTTTCGAGTACACGATTTTTTGAAAATTATGCAGAGTCGCGAAGCGACAAGGGATAATTTTCTTAAAAAATCGTGTACGAGGAAAAGTTTCCGGTTATTTATTCAAGATCGTGGGGGATTCGGTCAGAAATTTTCACATCTAAAAAATTTAAAAGAAATTAATTATTTATTTGACATTAAGATTAGAAGGAAAGACTAGTTTTGGTCTAGTTAGTCATGAGTGTTTGTTTAAAAATTAAAAACAGTAATATTAATAATTATAATTTTGTATTGAGACTAATAAATAATACTAATGTTTGTTTAAAGTTATTATTATAAATGAAGTTTTGCGTAATAGAACAGGTGCGCCTTGCTTGCTTGTAATTTTAACGTCTCTTTTCTGCTACTAAGGCTAACTGGACGGGACCTACAGCTTATCGTGGACTCCGAACCACGGTCCTCAATCACCCTAAACCCAGGACTATGCCTTTGTCATTCAGGTGATCTACCGACTAGCAAGTGTGTAATTGTGCCACCAACCCCTATCAGTTCCACGATCTCATCCGGCCTGGTTACCGGCGTGAATGAAGCTGCGCATGACACAAATACCTTTTTGCACTTGCCCAAAGTCTTATCTGACTTTAATTCTACTTGAGATTCATGGGGCTCGAACCCACGACCCGAACAATGACCAAGTATAAAGGTCAGTGCCCTAACCAACCTGGCCACCGTGTCCGGTGAGGTGGGCCTTATTTTTTTTATAATTCAAGTGGTATAATTGCAGGTACAAAATAGTGAAAATAATAATGTTCTACCGATTTTGTTTAAAACAATTTTATTGTACAGTTATAACCTAAGTTATGTTCACTAAAATTGGTGAAACATATGTTTTCTTCCATTATTCAAGATAAAATTATAGGTACAAAGTATCTAAATAAAATTGTGAAAATAATAATGTTCCACAGATTTCAGTTTAATAAAATTAGTAAAAATTAATTAAAACAAATTTATTTTACAGTTATAACCAAAGTTATGTTTACTGACATAGGTGGAACATTGCTTTTTTCCATTATTCAAGTGTTATAATAATTGTAGGTACAAAAGTATCTCAATAAAATTGTGAAAATAATAATGTTCCACCGATTTTAGTTTAATAAAATTTGAAAAATTTATTAAAATAAATTTATTTTACAGTTATAACCTAAGTTATATTCACTAAAATAATTGGAACACTGTTTTTATTTCATTATTCAAGTGTTATAATTGGTGTGAAGTATCTAAATAAAACTACTAAAATATTAATGTTCCACCGATTTTGGTTTAATAAAATTTGTAAAACTTATTTAAAACAAATTTATTTTACAGTTATAACCTAAGTTATGTTCACTAAAGTAGGTGGAACGTTTTATTTTAATTAATTTGTACCTAAAATATGCTAAGCTGTAATTGCCGTTTCCAAATACCTGCATGAAACAAATAACAGGTTAGGTGGCTTTGGAAATATTGTAGACAATTATTTTGCTGACAGTTTCACTCACTGGCAGTGCAGAATAATAACCTATAACTTTTGGTAAAGTTTTGCGTTATTATTAAAAAATCTTGGTAAATCGAATTACTAAGGAAAAAGTTAAAAAATATACATTATGCAAACATTGTGAAAAACTCTGTGATCTCAAAGTATATCACACAAATTTAAAATATTTGTCGTACCTCATTGATGAATTTAGTTTGGAGTGCAGTTTACAAAATCCTGAGGAAAATCTATTTAGTACAATACAGAAGAATTTACTCAAGTTTTCTCGGATTTGTAAAGTTAAGTTTAACCGAATTGTTTCAAAATATTATATTTATTTACTTAAGCATAGACATTTAGTTAATACGAGTGTCCTTTCTTACTCACCACTGAAGAAGATTTTTTAATTGATTTTGAAAAACATTTAATAGATGTAATTAATAATAAAGGAATTAAAAAAAAAAAAAACAAAAGAAGTAGTAATTGTTTAATTTTGATTTGCACAAAAAGTAAGCAAAAAGTCTTATATGAATCAAGCCCATTACAATAAGTGTCATTATTTTGACATAAAAATTTCCACTTATTAATTTCGTCCAGGGTACCCTGGAGGATGAAAATTTCCGGAAATTTTTTGGGTTACCATGGTAACCAAACAAAAAAAAAGGCTCTGATTGGCTTAAAAATGGCGGTGTGAAACTTTCACTAGTAATCTCCCTAGAGCTTGAATTATTACCGGAAATTTTTTTCGAGTACACGATTTTTTGAAAATTATGCAGAGTCGCGAAGCGATAAGGGATAATTTTCTTAAAAAATCGTGTACGAGGAAAAGTTTCCGGTTATTAATTCAAGATCGTGGGGGATTCGGTAAGAAAATTTCACACCTAAAAAATTTCAAATTAATTAATTATTTAGTCATGAGTGTTTGTTGGTATGTTAAAAGTTAAGTAGTAATTGTTTAATTTTGATTTGCACAAAAAGAAAACAAAAAGTCTTATATGAATTAAGCCCATTACAAGTGTCATTACTTTGACATAAAAATTTCCACTTATTAATTTCGTCCAGGGTACCCTGGAGGATGAAAATTTCCGGAAGTTTTTTGGGTTACCATGGTAACCAAACAAAAAAAATAGACTCTGATTGGCTTAAAAATGGCGGTGTGAAATTTTCAAAATAACTACTTATTATAGATCTTTGTTTTTCGGTTACGAATTGTTTTATATGTTTTTTAACTGAGTTAATGTTCTTTAATTGTTTCAAAGTTTCGGCGATTGTATTATATAGTTTTGCATATGTTCTTTGTGTACTTGTTTTATTCATAAGTGGAATTACATAGAGATTCTTTTGTCGTGTGCCATATTGGTATGTTGGGAGTAGAGTGCATGTTTGTGTGAATAGTATCTAATATTTGAGCATAAATAATATAATTGTCGTATGTCGAATAACCTCGGTTTGATTCATATAGTAAATAATTTTTTCAGCACCAGAAGTCTTTAGAATTGTGGATATTATTTTTTGTTACAAAAATTTTATGAGGAAATGATTATTTCAGAACTACTTTACAAAAATGTACCGAAAGGGTTAACGTGTACAGATCCACTTGTCATTAAACAAAAATAAAATTTAAAATTTTTTTTAAAATTAATTCCTGACTTCTCTAAATTTCAATTTTATCTAATACTAATTAGGTGACCAGAAGTTTGAAATTGGGGACGCTATTTTTAATATTATTTTTGCAAATAAATTATTTTATTATTGTGGCGCCATACCGGGTGTAAATGGTTCATGTAAATAGAACTTATACCAAATTATGGTCGATTATAATAGAGCTATTATTCAATTTTTTTAAATAAAAATCCAATTAGGCCGACATCCGGTTTGACCGGAAATTACGTGAAATTTGAAAATTCAAATGAAACCCTCAATACATTTCCACATATTTAGATTTTACGACTTGAAATATGTATACATCAACTCTCAAATGACACTTGGGACACGATGTTTTTTTATTTTAGATTTTTTTTTGTCCATCGTAGGTGTGGTCATGATTTGACATAAATTATTTATAATATATTAGTCCATCTTTTTTTGCATTATTTGAGAAAAAAATAAATTTCTTTATATGAAAAAAATCGTTTTTTCTGTTTTTTTCTTAAATTTAACATGAAAAAATTGATATTTAAAAATTACTGCATCTATGCAACTTGTAGTGCACCTACGTCACTTATGTGCAATAGCTGCAGCATAATATTAACGTGGGCCAGTTTCTCTAAATAAAATTGACGCTTTCAAATATAGATGAGGTTTGCTTATAAAGTGTCGTTTGGTCGATATGTTTTTAATTGTGTTTACTTTTACGTTTGTTTACGTATCTTTACAAATACAAATAAACACGGAAAATTATCAACATCAACCAGCTCTACAGAGTACAAACTACAGCAGTGACAGTGAAATATGCAGTAAGCAGACGCGGACGCGACCTTTCACTTAATCAGGAAGGTTTGTGTCCAGCACTTATGTACCAAACAGCAAATTATTACCTGATCTCGTTAAAATAGTCGTTTTCTTTATTTAACAGCGGAATCTAATATCTATTTATCTCTCTCGATTTTGAATGCGAATTCACAGTGGATAGGTCCAATTTAAGATGTCTAAAAATCATGGTGCTTCCACTTATACCTGTAAAAATTTGGGTCAAAACGGGGAGATCTCTACCTACTTGATTTTGACGGATTTTTGAGAGATTACTAAAGTTTCAGATTAAAAATTTTAGATGGCGCATACATCGCTCATAGTAAACTGTAATCACAGATCACACAGGGTGTATGTATAATCTGGTACTGAATACAGACGAATGCTCGAATCTGCAGCTTTACACTGTCCACACAAAATACAGTAACGACCCCATTTGACGAAAAGTATCCATACTTATACACTATTTAGAACTATTCCTTATGAACAAATACTAATACCACATACATAAAAAAATCTGATGTGGCCAGCACATGACCTCTCGCCATTTTTGAATCAAAAATTTACAGGTTGACACAAAAAAGTAGGAAAAAAATTATTTTTTTGTAAATCTGGCAACAATGGCAAAAGTTTCGAAAATTTTTATTAGATGAAAATAAACTATAGGGTATACAAAATATATGTGTAAAACTTTATTGCCGTTTTGTATAATAATGGCGTCATCACCCATAGCAACTGCCACTTCCGGTTGTGCGATTGGCACCAAAATCTAATCAGATCTAATCTAGGGTATCAGAATCCTGTATGAAGAATTTCTAATTTTTTCATTCAGTAGTTTTTCAGTTATCGTTACTACAACATCCATCCAAACACACACACACACACTAACACACACACACAGACATCATCGCGAAAATATTAAAATCGTATTCTAGAGACCCTAAAACGTGTTTATCCATTGAAAACTTACTACCCAATTTTTAGCATGATTCCTATACCTCTCTTATCTGAAGGTCGAGAGGTAAAAATCTACATTGACATTGACAGAAAATAATTTATTTGACATCTTATCTGCTTTAAGTGATCTGTGACAAACTAAGCTAGGACATGAACAACTCTAAATAGCGCCATCTTACAAAATTCTGGTAAGTTCTATTGAACGCAACAGGTGGTACTCCCAAAAAGTTCGAAACAAAATCTACTCAGTGGATACACCAGTGTTTTTAGACACCTTAGTCCAAGTTTTCATCTTAATCATATTATCATATAATGGTTTTCTCCATCTTTATCTGTAGGTATAAATGAGATTTAACAGCTGTTAATCATTCGTATTCTCTTATTTACGCATTTGCAGTTATTGGCTTGACGGTAACTTCATTGCACATAAGTGACGTCACGATCGTAATGGCGGCATATTCAAATAATTAGAAATTTGAATTTTTAAATTAATTTATTCAAAAATCAAGCTCAAATTACGGTAGATAATTAAACTCAATGGGTTCTATTCGATCAATTCTAACTGTTAATAAAGAAAAAACGTGAGGTTATATTTTTGTTGAACTCCCCATTGGTTAGGTTAAACTAGTCTCATAATGCACGCATCCTCAAACTCAAACACTTAATTTAAACATTTACACTTGATTGAAAAGTGAAATATGGCCTCAAAAAACGAAATGTCAAAATAGTTATTTATGCAACAAGTGTGTAAAGTGATACTTTTTTCACGAATGTGAATGTTGTCGCACGAGCCAAAGGCGAGTGCGACAATCACATGAGTGATTTGCATGCAAGAATTTAACAAGCTATTTTACAAAATCTTGAAGTTAACCAGTTGATTTTTGGCACATAGATCCTTGGCAAGATAAGAAACATAAGAATAGTGCAAAAAATGTGTTGTACACGTAAAAAAGTTATTTTGAAAATTTTATTTTACTTTATCCACTAGTGAAAAAAAGTAAAACTTTACGCACTCCTTAGCGTGCGTAAAGTAACTACTTTACGCACGGTAGTAGAAAAAAGATTTGTGAGCTGACTAAAATTGCTCGTAATACAATTTATACTGTTGTTAGAAGAAGTTATACGCTGAGTTGTATATAAGTTTTACGAAGAAAACAAGGTTCCAACTTTAGAAATCGTTTGTAACAAGTTACGGCATTATCCCGATTATGAATATAAATCTCTGGACACATTGCGTAATGTTTTGCTAGATTATGGCTTCAAGAACAAACAATTCAATAAAAGAATGGTCATAATGAAGTCATCCCGCATCGGAGTATGGCGGCAGGAGTATTTAGGAACAATTAAGGAATACCCCCAGGCCCGACGAGAGGGTGTTGAGGGCGGTACAAAATAACGGGGCCCGGGGCTTATGGGGCCCAAGCTCATCACAGTAAGGGCAACTTACACAAATAAAAATTCTATAAAAATCTAACAAATTCCTTTATTTGTAACAATTCACAAAAAATCTAATCACAATTCTTTTATAATCCTTTAATGGCAAACTAGTTTTATACTCGATTTTTTTTAAATTTCAATTTATTCATAATTAAGCAGAATTAAATAAATCTTCGATAAGTTCGGAATAAAAGACGTTATTGGAGAGTTATTGCAGCTTAATTTAACACCAGGAGTATGAATTGAAATAAATAATATTTTAAAATACTTGGACTCTTTTGAATTTGTTCTAATGGCTTTAACGTGACAAAAAGTAAAATAGTTGGTCAAACATTGGGAATGTCAACTAAACTAGTTTCGTCGGAAAAAATAAAACTGAAAAGAAAATTTTTTTTCGACGAACTTGATAGAAAGGTAATTTAAGATGAGGTTATTTTAAATTTATCAACAAGATTTGAAGCATCTAAAAAAAATATGAACATGTTTACTGTGTCATGGAGATTTCTAAGTTAATTTGTACTAATACGAATATAGTAGTAGTACAGGATGTATTGTAAAATTCTTAGCCTACTATAACAGCAACCAAAATTCGAGATTAAAAATATTTTATTATTCAACATATTCTCCATTTAATTTAATACATTTTTTACACCAAACCTGCAACACGTCTAAAATTTTCAAACAACTTCTATCTTGCTCTGCAGACCAGGCCTCCACAGCTTCTATAACTTCATCGTTGGAAGAAAATTGACTAATTTTTAAACTTTTTTTAGTTCAGGAAAGAGATCTGGTGAATAAGGGGAGTATTCCAGTAATTCGAACTCCAAATCTAAAATTATTTGCATGGCAACATGCGATTTGTGTGCAGAGTATCTGGGTCGTAGAAATGTATCCAAGTGTCATCCATAGTAACAACACGGCTTAAAAGGTCTGCATCTTTTTAAAACCGAACACAGATCGAACGCGATGCTTCTACCCTTGCACGCTTCTTGTCAACATTCAGACAGTTTATAAAAATTATTCTCATATGAACTATATGATGGACGCGTTCATATGAAATTTTCAGTGCCTCAGATATTTGTTTTAGCCTATTTCTACAGTCTGATAAAATCATGTCATGAACTGCATCGGTACTTTCGGAGACATACACAGAAACTGGTCTTCAAGATAGAAAATTTACCTCGTTTTAAGCTTGCAGTCCAATTTTTCACGATTGCATTCAAGGTATTAAGCATATCTTCGTAAATCTGCTTACCTCCTAACCCCTTTAAATACAGGTACTTGATGATGGCTCATTTAGGAGGTCCGTGTTTTTTTGTTTACATCAGGGCACGTCACGTCTCTCTGCGGCTCTGAATACCCCCAATCAAAAAGAGCGATAGTGTACCTTGATGAAACTTGGTTTGACACACATGATGTTGTTAAATATGGTTAGGTGAATGACGGTAAGTGCTCTCTAAATCGACATTATTCTCGGGGTAGCCGAGTTAACATTCTACACGCAGGCAGTAATAAGGGTTTTTGTTCCTAATGCTCTTCTATTGTTTGAAGACATTCTTAAATTCATGGAAAGTAAAAATATGGAAGTTCTTAAAAGGTTAAAAAGAAAGTGTTATTGGAAGTTATAGAAAAAGAAAATTTAAAAAAAGAATATGTAAGAGACAAGATATGCGAAGCTCATATGGTCATACTATTCTACGTCTTCCCATCTATTACCTACTGCGAATTCAATCCGATCAAGATGATTCGGGCTGTTGTTAAAAAAACTGAGAAAATATAATCAATCTCCAACTGACAGTGCTTTCGTACTATACATATAAAAGTTTTACATAAAATAACTGTAATCGAATTTAAGGTAAAAGAACCACAATATATATTGTTATTATAATTTTAATTATTTACCAGTTCAGAGTTTTCAGAAACATTGCTTGTTTTGTTTTCATTTTCTTTGACTTTATTTTCTTTTTCTGTATTTTCTGCTTCTAGACTTTCATCGTGTACATATATATCCTAAAAATTATAAACAAATCTATTGGTTATGTAAAAAAATATTTCAAAAGTGCAAACAATACACATAATTATTCAATTTACTATGGATTTCTGTCACCCAAAAAGGTATTAACGTTAAATTTTGTACCCCAAGGAAAAGTTTTAGTTCTTGCAAATGATTAAATCTCGTATATTTCAAATATTGAATATCACTTTTGTTGGCTAAAACGAAAAATTATTTAAAATTAATTACTACATGATTTGTCATACAGCTTACCACAGAAATGTTTCTCTAATTCAGATAAACCCCAAGTTTTTTGTAAAGTTGCTACAACATTTTTGCAGTTCTTGATCGAGAGTATTATTCATGTTGGGTATTTGTGTATCCAACAGACATGCACACACATAAAAAAATTATTTTAATTTAAATAAACAGAATTACTTGAAAATAACTCTTTAGATTAAAATTACACGACTTTAATTTAAAGAAATTACGTTAATCTAAAAACGTTCATTTATTTCTATTAAGAAAATCATTTTATTGGTTCGTTTTCTTATTTCAAGAATATTTTGTTGCTTCAATAAGCTGGTAGTTTTCTTATAAAATATTCGTCATTGTTAAATCAAAGATATCAATTATTTTAATTTGATAATCCGATTTTTTTATAATTAACAGCAATTATTTTGAAATAATAATTTCAAATATCTTAATAGAATAACCCTGTGATTCTTTAATCAACTTTTATTTATTTTGATTTAAGTAAATAAGATTCTTAATTCATACTTACTCACCCTTACTTTTATTTTAAGAAAATTGCTTTTTTTTTTTTAATAAACATAAGTTCAATTTTAACAAAACGGTTTTTAGAAATTTGAACTAAAATAAAATAATTTGTTAATAAAAGACAATATTTAAGTACCTATATTAAGATACATAAATGATAATTGTTTTATTTGTATCTAAAAAATATGAGATAGGGTATCTATTCATAAATTCATATCTTAATATTTAATAAGAAATATTAATTTACTTAAATACAAATGACAATGAACTTCTTCTTTTCTATTGTATTTATTTTACCCTTTTACCCTTATGTTTCTTCTGAATTACATATGATTCACTTGCATACATTACTGTTGGAACCATAATATTGAGTTTAAGTTTGCTTTCTTTACTTATTTCTTTCTTATCCATGGTGTTATTATTTAAGGCGTAATAGTAATACAGATTATTTGCTTATTTAGATAATTAGATAATTAACTAAATCCAAATTAAATATATATATTTTTTTGTTAATCTAAGCAAATAAAATTCCCAGATCAAGACAATCATATTGTTGAAACAAGTTAAATGAAATTCTTGATCCAAGAAATCCATTTTCTTCACTTAAATAATTATGGAATTGGCAGTGACCAATAAGAAATCCTCTAATTTCAAATTGTTCAACAATGTTGCCGGTCTTATAATACATTTTACTATACATGCATTATTATTAATTTACATTATCATTTAATTAAATAAAACCAATTACAAACTATCTGATATTTATGGAAACCTGTAAATAGGTATATCAAATTTTTTTTATCGGAATTCTTTGAGCATTAACATAAGTAGGTATGTTTTATGTGTGTCTAATAATCAATTATGGTGGTGTACATGAGTTAAATTAAACAAGTCATTATCGCCATGTTTAGAGTTAAAACGTTCTTACATACTTCCGTAAGTACCCTAAATTCATTATTTATTTATTTATTTACAAATTTATTATTTTTTAGAAATTATATTTTTTAAATAAGCTTGACAACATGTATATTAACAACCGTTTGGATTTTCAGCGGGCATGCGTAGGTATTGTCTTCTATGTTTGTCCCAACTCCCAACCGGCTGTGTCGAGTATCGTTAGGGGTCGTGGGTCGTGTTGTCCATTTTTATTTTAAACCAAGAAGGGAAAAAAGTCAAAGTGAAGCCATCGATAGTATTGATTGTTAGTATTCTTTGCCGTAAATTAAATATGGAGTTATCCACGTTAAATGAGAGGGTAGATGAAGAATATATATAGAAGTTTAATGGTAAGTTTGTATATATTTAGATTTTTAACAATTTTTTCAGTTTAAAGAATTTTCAAGACTTTGAACTGTTTAATGGCGTTTTTCTAGAAAACGGTTTAGTAAATTTATTGCTAAAATATTTACTTATTTTTTTAGAAATGGATAGGTATTAACTTGGAAGAATTTATTATAATGGAAAATGATACTCTAATGGAAATCATTAAACCCTTAAAAATAAGAACAAAATTGTTAGAAATTATGAAAAAGTAAAAGGGCTATCACCAAGAGGTATGTATATAGTCTAGGGTTTTTAAATGAGGAAATACTTATACATATATGTTAAATGAAACACTATAAAATTACATTTTCAATACTAAAAGTACACTTCCTTATTTTGAATCAAGAGGAGAAATGAACTTTTTTAAATACATTTTTCAGGCAGCGTCTGATAGCACAAGGATAGCACAAGGATAGCACAAGGAGCTTTTGTGCCAGATCTAGGAATTTCCGATTTGTTAAATGTATATCCCTTTTCAATCTTGATGAATACATTTTTAGACCTAGATTTGAAGATTTCGACCTTAAAATGTTATTAACATCTCCTTTGGGAAATTCTATTCTGGAATATTATGACTAATTCCAAATTAAATGAAACATCAAGAAACCGATTAGTGGATATAGGTAACTATTTATTTTAGACATTAAATGTTACTGCTTTTTTTGATTGCCAAACTTATATTAAGTTATATACATGTACCTGTGTCTTTGTGTTTGTTAATTTTACTAATCTTATGTTAAATTACATCTACATGTTTTTTGTGTTTATTTTTTCGTTTGTACTTTCATAAGTAAATTTTTTAAATTATTAAGTGTTTTATTGCAAATATCACGGACCCTTAACACAAATGGAATATTTTTGTATTAAATATATTAATTTTTTCCAACCGTATAGGAGTTAAAATATAAATTTTATTTATGCTTCAAAAATATATTTTAAAGCAAAATAAAATTCAATCATGTAAGTAAATAATATTTTTTATTCAAAAAGTTGAATGTCATGATACAAAAAAATAATTTTTATAATTAAAAAAAGGATCTTCGTATTGCAAGTTATAGTTATAGTTTATTTCTAGGTTCTGCTTGTATTTTAAAATAATATTATGGATATTAAAGTCACATGTGGCTTTATTATATATGGATAATGAGCCATATGTGGCTGTATTATCCAAGAAAGTATTTAAAAAATACAAAAGAACTATTTTCTCGAAGTAACAAAACTGATTTTCTTGAAACAAGAAAATGGTTTTCTTAAAGCAACACAATTCAAGTTCATAAAACAAAAATATGATTTTGTTAAAGTAAGTAAATCCAATACTTAAAATAAAAAAATATGTTCACAACACAAGAAAATTATTTTGTTAAAGTAAAATTATCTTTCTCTTAAAGTAAGAAAATAAAAATTCATAACGCAAGAAATAATTTTCTTATATTAAGAAAACAATTTTCTTAATTTCAGAAAATAATTTTCTAAATTTAAGAAAATCTTTTTCTTAAGTTAAAACAATTATTGTTTTTTAGGAAGACATTGAATTGCTTAAATTAAGTATTACAATAATTTTAAATTAACAATGTCAGTGCTATTAATTTAATAAAATCTATTTTTTTCATTTAAATTCTGAATTATCTCTACACAAAAAAATCATCTTTTTAAATAAAGAAAATTTCTAAAAAAATGGTTTTCTTCAAGAAACAAAATATTTCTTAGGGCTATATATAACCGTTTAATTTACTTGGAATAAAACAGCCTGCTTTATTTTGAACAATTATTTTTATGTGTGCATATTCCAGATTTCTGCGGTGTTATTCAGTACATTTACAGCCTCAGATAATATATCTGACGAAAGAAGGGTGCCTGTCCAACCTTCAGGATTACCCCATTTCATTATAAGTAATTATAGTTTACACTTAGAATTATCATTTCCTACTACAAGTTCAATAAAATACAATATAAGTATATGCTTAATCTAATTCAAAATAAATCTAGACTTACCAATGACACCAATTTGTTTAAAAATGATTTTTTATTTTTTTTATAACTATTACAAACACCTCACAACCTACACTGTGTCGACAACTAAACCCAAATACAAAAGCCCAAAGAAAACTATATAGAGGAAAATATATAAATGGTTATTTATGAGTAAACAACAGCGGTAAATGGATGAAATGTGTCCAGAATGTCATAAAAAGGAGAATAAATGTTGTACTTTACACCTTCTACTGATCCCATTGTAATAAACCCAAATTCAGAGTCAAGATCTGAAAATTCAGATAATGAAGCTTAACTTTTTATTAAATTATCATGATAGAACAAACTGGTATTTTTTGGCATTACTCTATATTATTAATAAAAAAATATTCGTGTGGGCATATGAAAAATAAAATTAATTTTGATAACAAATTATATCACGTCGCCCATGCTTTACAAAGAATTCCCCGACGGTCGGTAGATATTTTGTTTTTATGCCGTTCCAACTGACTTCGTATAGAATATACCATTAATATGATGTACATAACAATTCTTTTTTTCTCGAATAAAGGTGGAATGTTATTTTTTTTAATTTCGATTCAAAATTCTCCTAAATACATCACTCCACGTTAAAAAAGCCAAATAATGGATATGTACGAAATCAGATTTGAAATATAAATAAATAGAACAAAAATAAATAATTGACAGAATTGAGACCTTATAGGTAATTTTAGTTTGATTATATGGAATTTAGACCAAATCATTAGCACCTAAGATCGATAAAAAAATTCAAAAATAAAACGTGACATTTGACAGTCGACCTACGCGTGTTTGAAGCTTAGACCTTTAGATTATTAAAGCTTCGCTAACCGTAGTATTCTGTACATTTTATTTGGTTATTGCGGGGAAATGCAAGGTGAAGTGAGACGAACCAATAGGTGCCACTGAATCAGTAGCGTGCCGTTTTAAAAAGGTTTTAATTTTTTGGTTTAATTTATTGTTTACGTTTTAAAATTTTCAACGGACTTACATTTTGTCATTTAATAATGTATCCTTACCTTTATTTTGGCTATTTCTGTGTATTTATTCATTATATTAGTTCTTTAGCAATAAGCAGTTCGTATATCCTCTTTCCCATTTACGAGACATACCTATGTGAAAAGAGAACTGTCAGTTTTGTCAAATGCTATTAGTGTATTTAAATCAACCAATAAGAGATCGTCGGGCACCTTATACCCTCTTCATTACCAAACAAACTAATCTACATGCTACATCTACAACCAAACTAATGGAACCTTTTTATGAACTACATGAGAACACTGAAATTAGAAGGTATAAGTGCTAATATCAATTGGAAATTTTTTTGGCTTATTTTTCCATAATCTGGAAAAAGAGCCGATTCGATTTGTAAAGACATAAAATCGATTTTAGGTGTGGATATTACTGCAAAACAAATAAACAATTATTGTAATCTGGGAAAAACCAACAACCCACCAGTTAAAGTAGAATTAACCACATTTCTGCAAAAGCAACAAATAATTAAGAATTGTTACAAATTAAAAAACACCAATATAATAATTTCAAACGATCTTACACTGGAACAAACTGAAGAACAGAAAATACTAAGATATTACTTATAACTAAAGAAGGAAGAAAATAGATACGACACGTGTTTTATCAACAGTAAAAATACTAGAGCTTTTTTTTATCGGATAAACTCTTTGTAACGAAAAATTTTGCCAATCAGTAATTTTACGAGAAAAACTGATATGGAAAATTGCAGATGGAAAAATTTTAAGTTTAAAAGAAATTGTTCCTTAAAAAAAGCTTGAGTGTTTTTTGGCAAGATAATTTAACGACAGAATATAGAATGAACAACAACAATAATTATCTATATTGATACAATTAAATTATTTCATTATAACTATTATTACTATTTTTTATTATTTTATTATTCATCTTGCATATTTCAATATCGACAAAACAAATAATAAAGTTAGAGTGACGTGTCGACGCGATTCACAGCTACGCTGATTATGAGGAACAGGAATTTTTAATCGCGATAAATTAACTCGTATATAAAATGTGTCATTTAATGATAACAGTTTCGTCAGTTTGACAGCGATAAATAAATCGGTCAAGTGAGTGTCGGACTTGGCACATTTAGGGTTCCGTACCAAATGTAGAATATAAGCCAGCGGTACAGAGGCAGGATTCTTAAAGGTCTTTAAAATGTTAATCAAACTAATAAGTCAAAAATACTTGGTAAAAAGATTTAAAGATGCGAAAAGAAAAATAACCTGGCGCATGTGTGTTCGATGAAGAAAAAAAAATTATGAATATCACAATCCGCATACTATAATGAAATCATTTTGAATGAGTTATAGAAGTTAATTTATTATTATTAGTATTATTATTATTATAAATAAGTTTTGTATTATTGGGTACATATAAGTAAAAATTAAAATTCTGGTATAATCAACAAATTTTTGATATGGAAAGAAGGTCTTATGAAATTTAATAGATATAAAATTGTTTTTATATTTGGAAAAGGAATAAAGATTTAAATATGAAAATTAAAATAATTCAGTATAAAAGATGTTGGATAAGATTGAAAAATCAAGTAATGATTTTTGTTGGAGGGTTTTAAAAAAAGAATAGAAAGTCGAGATTAATTAGAGATGGGAAAATAATAAAAAAAAAGTCATAATTTTTATATACGATTTGTAAAAGATTTTAAATTTTGCATTTTAATACAAAAAACTCTGAAATATGTAAAATTATTCTATTTCGAAATAATAAAAACAAAAAAGATATAATCTATAAAGAAGTCACAATTAAAAAAAAAATTTGGTAGAAGAAGAATGGGTATTGGAAAAATCTAAATGGTATATTCCATGGAATTATAATCAAAAAAAAGAGCAGCATCAAGTAAGAATATATAAAAAAATTTAAGCAGTTAAAAGAAGTAGACCTCAAAATTATCATAGACGAAGAAAAAGGAGAAGAGAAACTTGGCAGGCAACTTAAATTTTAAATTTTTAATTAATTATCAGTTTCTTTTTTGTACAAATTTATGATTTTTCTGTTATATAGAACCCACTCCCAATAGAGATAGAGTATCAAAATTTTATAATGTTATATGGGCATATCATTATAATACTTATTAATTAATATTAACAAATTTTAAAATGCAATGAACAGATTTGTTAATATCAGCGTAACCGACAAAGGTAGAAAAAAAATTAATAATAAAATATCGAATATCACAATTCGCATAAATGCAAAAGTACGGAACCCTAAAAATGAGAGAATGGTAGGGAAAAAACCATATTTATTGATATATTGGTATTTGTTGGTAAAATATACGTAACAATAAACATTATCACTAACTTTCAAAATCATATGTCAATGGAAAGTTAAAAAATACTTCGGAACAAAATTTTGTAAAAAATGCTGACTTTGGCTGCTTCTCATGCCTACGTTTTGCAATATTTTTTAAAACAAAAAATACGGATTTAATCTACTTAATGAGCTCTATTCAACGATACCTCACTTGATGGGGTAGGCCAAATTTTTTTTCAGCGCTCCCCTTTAGCTATATGGGAGCCCCCTTGAAAACAATTAAAAATATTTTTTACAAGTTATATGGCTTTAGGTCAATAAGACGCATATACTGTGAAGACTCTAGCTCCAACGGTTTAGCTGCTAGACCGGTGTGACAGACGGACGGACGGACACGCGAGTGAAAGCAATAGGGTTCGGTTTCGACCCTTTGGGGTACGGAACCCTAAAAATGTGCATCCCTTTTTATCGCGATAAAAATGCCTGTTCCTCATAATCAGGCTATATCTAGTAGCTGTGAATAGCGTCGGCACGTCACTTTAATTTTAGTTGTGTCAGTTAAAATTATTTGTTTTGTTGATATTGAAATATGCAAGCTGAATAATAACATAATAAAAATTATTAAAAACTGACATTTGGCAATTAAACCATACATTATTAAATGACAAAATGTAAGTTCGTTGAAAATTTTAAAACGTAAACAATAAATTAAACCAAAAAATTGAAACCTTTTTAAAACGGCACGCTGCTGATTCAGTGGCACCTATTTGTTCATCTCACTTCACCTTGCATTTCCCCGCAAGAACCAAATAAAATGTACAGAATACTACGGTTAGCGAAGCTTTAATAATCTAAAGGTCTAAGCTTCAAACACGCGTAGGTAGACTGTCAAATGTCACTTAAGACGCCATTTTTCGTTTTATTTTTGAATTTTTTTATCGATCTTAGGTGCCAGTGATTTGGTCTAAATTCCATATAATCAAACTAAAATTACCTAAAAGGTCTCAATTCTGTTAATTATTTATTTTTGTTCTATTTATTTATATTTCAAATCTGATTTCGTACATATCCATTATTTGACTTTTTTAACGTGGAGTGATGTATTTAGGAGAATTTTGTATCGAAATTAAAAAAATTAAAATTCCTCCTTTATTCGAGAAAAAAAGAATTGTTATGTACATCATATTAATGGTATATTCTATACGAAGTCAGTTGGAATGGCATAAAAACAAAATATCTACCGACCGTCGGGGAATTCTTTGTAAAGCATGGGCGACGTGATATAATTTGTTATCAAAATTAATTTTATTTTTCATATGCCCACACGAATATTTTTTTATGAATAATATAGAGTAATGCCAAAAAACACTAGTTTGTCCTGCTATGATAATTTAATACAAAGTTAAGATTCATTATCTGAATTTTCAGATCTTGACTCTGAATTTGGGTTTATTACAATGGGATCAGTAGAAGGTGTAAAGTACAACATTTATTCTCCTTTTTTATGACATTCTGGACACATTTCATCCATTTACCACTGTTGTTTACTCATTAATATAACCATTCATATATTTTCCTATATATAGTTTTCTTTGGGCTTAGGTATTTGGGTTTAGTTGTCGACACAGTGTAGGTTGTGAGGTGTTTGTAATAGTTATAAAAAAAAATAAAAAATCATTTTTAAACAAATTGGTGTCATTGGTAAGTCTAGATTTATTTTGAATTAGATTAAGCATATACTTATATTGTATTTTATTGAACTTGTAGTAGGAAATGATAATTCTAAGTGTAAACTATAATTACTTATAATGAAATGCGGTAATCCTGAACGTTGGACAGGCACCCTTCTTTCGTCAGATATATTATCTGAGGCTGTAAATGTACTGAATAACACCGCAGAAATCGGGAATATGCATCTCTGTTGGATACACAAATACCCAACATGAATAATACTCTCGATCAAGAACTGCAAAAATGTTGTAGCAACTTTACAAAAAACTTGGGGTTTATCTGAATTAGAGAAACATTTCTGTGGTAAGCTGTATGACAAATCATGTAGTAATTAATTTTAAATAATTTTTCGTTTTAGCCAACAAAATTGATATTCAATATTTGAAATATACGAGATTTAATCATTTGCAAGAACTGAAACTTTTCCTTGGGGTACAAAATTTAACGTTAATACCTTTTAGGGTGACAGAAATCTATAGTAAATTGAATAATTATGTATATTGTTTCCACTTTTGAAATATTTTTTTTACGTAACCAATGGATTTGTTTATAATTTTTAGGGTACAGATGTACACGATGAAAGTCTAGAAGCAGAAAATACAGAAAAAGAAAATAAAGTCAAATAAAATGAAAACAAAACCAGCAATGTTTCTGAAAACTTTGAACTGGTAAATAATTAAAATTATAATAACAATATATATTGTGGTTCTTTTACCTTAAATTCGATTACAGTTATTTTGTATAAAACTTTTATATGTATAGTACGAAAGCACTGTCAGTTGGAGATTGATTATATTTTCTCAGTTTTTTTAACAACAGCCCGAATCATCTTGATCGGATTGAATTCGCAGTAGGTAATAGATGGGAAGACGTAGAATAGTATGACCATGAGCTTCGCATATCTTGTCTATTACATATTCTTTTTTTAAATTTTCTTTTTCTATAACTTCCAATAACACTTTCTTTTTAACCTTTTAAGAATTTCCATATTTTTACTTTCCATGAATTTAAGAATGTCTACCTTCTTTGTGCTGCGATTGGAAATTTTGTTATGTAGACAGGAATGATAAGACGCATTGTCCATAACAATAACAGAATTTGGGGAAAGATTTGGTAGCCGTTATTCATTAAACCACATTTTAAATAGACTGACTGTCATATCCTCATGGTAGTCTGCAGATGACTGTTTTATATTTTTAGCTGACAATAGAAGAGCATTATGAACAAAAACCCTTATTACTGCCTGCGTGTAGAATGTTAACTCGGCTACCCCGAGAATAATGTCGATTTAGAGAGCACTTACCGTCATTCACCGAACCATATTTAACAACATCATGTGTGTTAAACCAAGTTTCATCAAGGTACACTGTCGCTCTTTTTGATTGGGGGTATTCAGAGCCGCAGAGAGACGTGACGTGCCCTGATGTAAACAAAAAATCACGGACCTCTTAAATGAGCCATCATCAAGTACCTGTATTTAAAGGGGCTAGGAGGTAAGCAGATTTACGAAGATATGCTTAATACCTTGAATGCGATCGTGAAAAATTGGACTGCAAGCTTCAAACGAGGTAAATTTTCTATCTTGAAGACCAGTGTCTGTGTATGTCTCCGAAAGTATCGATGCAGTTCATGACATGATTTTATCAGACTGTAGAAATAGGCTCAAACAAATATCTGAGACACTGAAAATTTCATATGAACGCGTCCATCATATAGCTCATATGAGAATAATTTTTATAAACTGTCTGAACGTTGACAAGAAGCGTGCAAGGATAGAAGCATCGCGTTCGATCTGTGTTCGGTTTTAAAAAGATGTAGACCTTTTAAGCCGTGTTGTTACTATGGATGACACTTGGATACATTTCTAGAATCCGTTTCAATAGTAAAGAACCATGATTTAAAAATTACACAGGTTAGACACTCACGCGATCCAAATTCGTCCAAGTTTGCTCATGACGTCAGCTGGAGTCCAAACAAAATAATTTAACATTGGATTGCACAGGGTTATTGTGTATTTCGGGTGGTTTTCATTTTTCTACGGCTATATATTTACTAAATATGTATTATAAAGTATTGTACACCAAAAAGTGATAATTACTTTAAAAAAGGGATAAACTTTTTTTACGATTCCGATATGCTTTATATTATAAAAACTGTTAGTGCTAGATGTTAAAACCAGAAAAAGCGCGATTATATATTATGGCTAATTTTATCGTTAAACTAATTGTCAAATATGTAACAAATACCAAACTTTAGATTAGTTTAGAGTGATTTTATAAATTTTTACTCAAAAAAATAATTTTTTTAATAAACTCATTTACAAAAGCTTGTATTATCAGTAGAACTTTTTGGTGCATATTGTTATTGTAGATTTATGTTACGGTTTTTATATACCTAACTAACATTTTACTGAACGAGTATGCCATATGTACATATGAGCATAACTAATATTTACAATCATACAAGTTTATATATGAAATAAATGTTATAAAAATGTTGTGAACTGCTTTATTGTTATTATTTATTATTATTGAATAAAATGCTAAAATTAATAAATGAGTACATAACTACCTAAAGCTGTTACACAATTCTTACAGTACTTCTTTTATATTATTTAAAGTAAAGTCTATTAATATTAACTAACATATTTATTCATATAATAACCTACTTTTTTTGTACTTCGGACACTTCGGAAATCGAAAAAACATTGTACTGTTTTTAGAGAGAGTATTACTTTTAAAACACAAACACTGCACAATACATTTTTAATCAGTTTATAAGTGAAAATAAATAAAAATATATCAAAAAACACAATAACCTCATATAATGACACATTAAAAATTTTTGATGGGCGCCAGGTGACGTCAAATTTCCTGCGCAATGTCTAACCTGATATACTTCAACCATGGTAAAGAACCCATTTGCGTCATAGATAACTCGAGCAGAAACACAATTTTAATTTGTTTACTTCCGTCGCTTAGCGACGATGATGTCAGTGGCGCGCGGATAATTAGTTGAAATAATGTATATTTTAATTTTTTTATTTAATATTTTTTTACGTCCTATGTCAGTTTTTCTCGTAAAATTCCTGATGGGCAAAATTTTTCGTTACAAAGAAAAATTTATCCGACAAAAAAAGCTCTTGTGTTTTTACTGTTGATAAAAAAGGATGTACTTTCACTTTAATAAATCATAGCGAAAGTTAGATTTTCGTGACGGCGGCAGAAAAATAATTTTACAGTATGTAACTGAAAAAAAATAATGGCATCGTCGCAAAGTTATCGCTTAGCCACAACAAATAATATAGTTAAGATTCATCTTTTATAATTGAAGTCAATAAATTTATATACTGGCTTGTGTAAGTGGGTGTATTTTTTATCCAAGTTGAGTTTCGATCTGGGCATTTAAATAATTTTTTAATAGAATATTTTTTTATTATTAACACCATTAAAAATAGGTAAGTTTTGTAAGTTTTTCATTAATATAATAATAATATAAATTAGACAAAAACGGATATACAAGGTGGTATTGAAGTATGCGTACCTATAAATTAGGGCCAAATTATTAATCGACTGTTAAAGTCAGTGGTACTAACCAGCGGGATAAATTTTATCTTTCTGGTAATATTTAGTTCGTGTTATTATTGCAATTTTAATCTTTGTGTAGGTACCAAACGGTTACTATGTGGCAACGGTGTATTTTAGTTCTTTTATATTGTTGTAGTTCAAAATAACTCTAAAAATTTGTTAGAAAATGCTGTTAGGTTATGTTTTAAGTTTTCTGTGTCAACCTGTCTTCATCGTTTTGTAATTTATACAAATAAAGATAAAAATTGGCCATTCTGGATTTTTGTGTAAATTTTAAATATGGCAGATTTTGAAAGTAAAAATAAAGTTAGAACAGCAAATTTTTCTCAGCATAAGGTTGGTTAACTGAGTTAATTGTCATAAAATATTTTCCACAGCATTCCCACTATCACATAGGATCAAACAGTTTTATAATCTCCATTGAAAATAGTGTTTTAAATAAGAAGTCAAAAAGACAATAAATATTTTTTGAATAACCTGGCCACTATATTCCAAGTACCTTGTTGTTGGATATCGAATTTCATCTTTTATTTAAACGTTTACATCAACAGAAATGTTTCCTAGAAGATTCATTTTTAAAAAGATCTGTTTAATTATAAAACAAGGACATTTAGTGTCTGTTAAAAAAGTTCATGTTAATTCGGTTTTATTCTGCTGATATCACTAATAGTATATTTATAATTACAATATTTATACTAACAGGAGGACAACTTTAACAGGAACTTTAACAGCGGATTAATAATTTGGCCCTTACTGGGATTTTACTTTTAATTACCTATCAATTTTATTAAAATTCTATTAAAAGTACTGTAGCGAAATAAATTTTGAGACTTCGAAAGTGATCTCGATATGTAATAACTTGATGTTCAGGTTATAATAAAGATTACTTGAAATCAAAATGTTTATTTCCGAAAGAAATAAATATTTAACAAATAACAATATGTAAAACTCTTCTCTCGATTTCATTCAGATAAAATAGGCCTTTTGCTCGACATACGACAATTGACATTTTTCTGTCACTTGGACATCGGGAGAGTAATATTGCCAATCTCTCATACAAAAAATCTAATAGAAATAGAAGGCAATAAACTCTACATTTTTAATATATTACACGATACTGATGGATCTAGAAACTTTTCAAGGGAGGGACGGTTAAGATATAAACAACATGCTTACATCTCCCTAACCTAACTTTTCAAGTACTACTTAATTATCAAAAGTACGCAATCTTTGATCACCCTGTATAAATTTTGTTCTTATGGTACCATCTAATACCTAAAAAAATTTATGTCATTTGGACAGAGCAAACACGTTGAAAAATGCAATTTTCATCTGTCTATAACTATCAGTCTTATTCATAAAAATATTTTAATTCGCGTTTTAAACGTGTATTAGTTTAAAAAAAAAATGGTGAAAGCGCGACTTCTCAATAATTCGTTGAAAAACTGTAAAAATAAATAAATTTGAACGAAACCAACAGCTGTTCTCAATACGAATCATGTTTCTCTATCTTGAAATAAAATTTCATTTAAATCGGAGTAAAAAAAAAACTGCCCCGAAAAAAATGGCAAAAAACTTCAAAATTTTTCAAAATTTAGATTTGAAAAATAAATGGTGTGGGGGTGTTTCTAGGGGTGTTGATTCCAAAAAAAAGTATCCATTCTGCTCTAGCACTTTTAGTTTCTGAAATAATTCAGTTTTTAAAAAAAATGGTGAAAGCGCAACTTCTCAATAATTCGTTGAAAAACTGTATAAAAAAACAAATTTGAACGAAACCAACAGCTGTTCTCAATTCGAATCATGTTTCTCTATCTAGAAATAAAATTTCATTTAAATCGGAGTAAAAAAATATCTGACCCGAAAAAAATGGCAATGTTATAATAGCCTTCAAAAATCTTCAAAATTTTTCAAAATTCAGATTTGAAAAATAAATAGTGTGGGGGTGTTTCAAGGGGCGTTGATTCCAAAAAAAGTATCCATTCTGCTATAGCTCTTTCAGTTTCTGAGATAATTCAGTTTCACGTATTTTTACTTTCGCGCTACTTATACGATATAATATAGAAATTTATATCGTGTCTTTAAATTTTCGAAAATATCGAAATTATGGCAAAAATTTTGTCGTTTTTCACTTTTATATTTTGAATCTTCTAGCATCGTTTATAAGATTTAGTGAGGGAAAGAGTAACAATAATTGAAAATAAAAATACAAACACCAATAAAAAGAAAAAGAGTGCATGGGAAGACATTCACAACAGGTGAATTTATTCAAATAATTTACTAAATTTTGTTTGTAGTTAATGTTTTAGGTTTTTGAATTACACAATTTGTGCCTTATTTTCAGTTTTAATTCTTGTACGGGAACAAAGCGTCCAATTGCCCAACTAAAAACATAATAGGGTATGCAAAAAATGCAGGTGAAGTAGGAGAAAGCGATGCAACAGCGTGAAATTTTTCGGACTGGATGAGGCTCTCCACCAGCTCTATCGAACTGCAAAGCAGAAGACATCGCATTGTGGTTGCCGAACGAATTTGTGCTCTAGCCAATTTTGTACATATTCTGTTGACCGAGGGTTAGCTAAGACCATGTAGATCCCCAGCATGGTCTTGTACCTTAAATTTTGTAAAATATTACATATTGAAAGCTATTTAAATTTTTTATTACCTCTTTTCTGCTCCAACAGCGTAATGCAGTGACCCCTTGCAATTCTGGTGAAATTCCACGACTCCTACTATGAACAACTAGATCTTCAATCACCATTTCCACGATATATGCCTTATCGGGGCTTTATTGAATCTATACTTCTTTTTAAATTCAATGTCTCACATAGGTCAATTTGTTTTATAGTTTTTACTCCGACGAACAGGAATTAAATTAATTGCATTTATCAAATTAGTTGCATATATATTGATAAATAAATTAAACGATTTCAAAATAAAACTGAATACAAGTTATTTGAAAAAGTTAGGTTAAAATACGGTTAAAATAGGAAACAGCCTGTTGTAAATTTAACAAAGTTACAAAGCCTTTAAAAGAGGTTTGTAACGCTAATATACGTTTATTAATAATAATTTTTGGTAACGGTGTTATAAGTCTGTTATAAGAGGTTTGTAAGTTTTTATGAATAAGGCTGTATTTGTTTAGATTATTTGTATAAGTTTTTGAAATCTGCTTCTCAGGACGAATCTAAAAATGTAAAACAATACTAGGTGTTCTATTTACATAACCTTTGTTTGATATGGTAAGCTTTTCTGGACCGTGCATGTTTAAAAATACTTTTGAATGTAACACTAATTAATCTGGATATACCCAGAAATATATATTTTTAAATTGTCGTTTAAATACTAGAGAATAGTTCGTATGTGCCGTCTCACCCTGTATATATATTGAAATATAAATACCCATGTGTAAGGTTTTTATATTCTCCATTAAGCAGGTCTCTCACATAGGCTGGGTTCAAAATAACAACAAAATTTTATATTTACAATTTTCTAAACTAAAAAAAATCTCAAAAACTTTATCTTCAATCATTCTACTGTCTGCTACCCACTATTAACTTCGGTTTTCTCCTACTTTTTTTACTGCCTCTGCTAAGTCTTTGTTACTCTCTCCTACTTACATTGGCGATTCTGCTACCTTCTTTTTATTTTATTTTAACCCTGTATTTAGTTTTTTTTATTTTAATTTTACTAAATAATATTTAAAATTTTTTTTATCAAATTTTATGTATTTTCCATAACAGTTTCTTAACATATTTCTTTATAACTCCAACTATTCTAAATACAAAAACAACCTCTTCTGACAATCAATACTTCCCAAAATTTTTTTGTCTGACAAAACCTCTTTATACTACTTTGAATACCATTTACTAAAATTTTCTTTTTAACTCACATTTTTCTTTTACTTTCCCGACCCACCTCCTAGAAGGGAAAGTATTGTGAACGAGCTAAAAAAAAATTCCAGATAAAAACGGAAATATCCATTTTCGTGTCCCCTGAGACGATTAAGACCATTTTCAGATGGAAGTCTGTCTGTCGGTCTGTGTGTGTGTCTTTGTGTATTCTTCCACGATAGAGGCCACACGTTTAATCCGATTGAGCTGAAATTTGGTATAGGGGATTGGCTTACCCGTCGAAAGAACCCATTAGTTTTTGTACGACATCTGTCAAACGGAAGTAACACTATCAAATAATGACAGCTGCAATATGTCACGGAATTGGACATGCAGTATGTCATTTGAAAGCCCTAGAAAAACTCTATTCAGAACAGTCAAAATTATTTCTTCAACTGTCACTCGTCAAAAATAAAAAAATGTCAAAATTTTAAACTTCAGCATTAAATATCTGAAGAAGTATTAATCCAATTGAACTTAAATTTGGTATATGGGTTTGGGTTATCTGTCGGAAGAACCCATTAGTTTTTGTACGAGATCTGTCTAACGGAAGTATCACTATCAAAAAATGATAGATGCAATATGTCACGGAATTGGACATGCAATATGGCGTTTAAAAACCCTTGAAAAACTCTATTCAGAACAGTTAAAATTATTTCTCCAACTGTCACCTGTCAAAAATAAAAAATTGTCAAAAGTTGAAACTTTAACATTAAATATCTGAAAAAGTATTCCTGGATACTAGTCGGGAAAGTTTTGGGGCGACACAACCGATTTTTTTTTATGTTACAAACACGGAAACTGTTAATTTTACTTACAAATCCTATCATATCCTTTTTATTCAACCAACCACTACTTACTACTATATTTTATAACAAATTCTATAGTATACAGGATATAACAAATTTCATTACAATACATAATTTAAAGAACAAACGGCTTACCTGTAGGAAGTTTGTTCTGAATTGTATGAGATATTCGTCCAAATAGATTAACACACGTAGTTCCACTATTATTCTTTATCGAGCACATTTTTAAGGACGAATCACAGTTTTTTACATCATCGCCCATTGCCATCGAACAGGTATTAATCATTACACTATTTGCGTTAAGGATTTGAAAAAAATAGATTGTTATGGGAGGGAGCAAAGTTTTGGGCTTGGACAAATATCTTATACAATCCAGAGCGAACTTCCTACAGGTAAGTCGTTTGTTCTTTAAATTGTATTTCGATATTCGTCCAAATCGATTAACACACGTAGATGTTTAAAGTTTTAAATCTATTTTTTTATATTATTTAAATTTTTGTTGTTACATTATGCGAATTAAAAGTCTCACTTGGTTCTAAATTTGTATTAACAAACAATAGTAACTTACTTACAGAATCTAACTTAATCTTATAGAGAAAGGATCCAATTCACTATAATTACCACGATATAACAATATACGTTATTTTAATTATTTAATTACAATTTACCCCATAAAAAATTAATATGAAATAAACTTATTTAACAATCATTTCAACAAAATTAATCTCCTCGTGCAAAGGCCGATTATAAAAATTTGTAAAAAGATCGGGTTGAGATCGATTGTATTTTGATGTCTTTAATGTATGTAAAATTTAAATCTCTATATAATTTTCATATCTTTTGACATTTTCTAGCTTATTGGTACATATTGTTTGTACTCTTTCATCTGTTGATAAAATTAATAAAATTATTAGTTTTTTTTTAGTTAATTTCTCAAGTGAAATATCCTCAAGCGGAAACCTATCTTTAATATAATTCAAAACCATTGCTGGATCCCAGGTTGTACTATATTTAGCAAATTTAGGCCTAGCTCTAAAGACTCCTTTTAGAAAACGTTTTATCAGACTTTCATCGTGACTTGAAAAATCTAAAATTAAGGATAAAGCTGACTTATGCGAATTTAGGGTAGAATAAGAAATATTTTCTAGAAACAGCTCATTAAGAAAGGTTATAACAATTCCCACCTTAACATAAAATACATTCTGTTTCTTTCGTTTACAGAATTCTATTGTAAGTTGTTGAATATTGTTTTAGTGTTGAAGGACTTAATAAGTTTATCATTACCGGAATAGCTTCCTCCGGAACATCCTTCTTTAAAAACAATTGCCACATAATCTGCCTACCGCCAGGGAAAGATCCTCATAGATGTCCAGTTTGGCACTACAACAATGCCGTCAGATTTATTCGTTACAATCTTATTCAAAACTCTTCCAATTAAGAAACATTGCGGAAAAGCATAAAAATAACAGGATTTATCCCACATCTGCTGCCAATGATCCTGGGTCTCGCCGCCATGATATATAAGTATTACATTTACTGTTTGAATGAGTTGCAAATAAATCAATATTTGGTTCACCATAGCGACTAACAATTTTAAAATAAGCTTATTTAACTCATATTCAGTTTCTATTGTCAATTTCCTAGATTCAATGTCAGCAATTACGTTTTCCTTTGATGGAATATAGGATGAAAAAATAAAAATATTTTTACTCTCACACCACTGCCAAATTTACGACTTAATTTATTAAGATCTTGAAACTGAATTCCACCCATCTTATTTATATAAGCAATCGCAGTTTTATTATCCACACGAAGAAGAATATTGCAATTAGTCTTATGTTTAACAAAACATTTTAGAGCATAAAATACTGATAACAATTCTAAATAATTAATGTGAAATTTCGATTCGTTCTTAGACCAAAAACCACGAGATGACTCTGTGACATTACTGGCCCCCAACCTGTCTTAGATGCATCACTAAAAATTTCATGATCAAAGTTTTTCAATCATATTATAAGAATTAGGTAATATTTTTTCCCACCAGGATAAATCCTCTATTATGATTCTTGTAATTGGCATTTTTGCATCATAATTCCCTTAATATTTTTTCAAAAACAAATATTTTTCTCTTTCAAGGCGTTTTATATATACCCAGCCGTAGCGAATAGCTGGACACGCTGAAACTAAAATTCCTAATAATTTTGTAAACTCCCTGATAGGCATTTTTATTTTTAACTTTATTTATAATTTTAATTATGTATTGCTTCTTTTCAGCTGGTAGTGTTATGGTCATATTTATCGAATTATATATAAAACCTAAATATCTACAGTTTTGTGAAGGCTCAATATTACTTTTCTTATCATTTATAATAAATCCCAAACATTGCAACAACACATTTATGATTTTATTCACGTGGGACTTTACAATATCATTGTTTCATCCTAACACTAAAATATCGTCCAAATATATAATACATAAAATTCCGATAGATCGAAAATATTTAAATATCGGTCTCAGTAATTTGGTAAAGGCAAATGGCGCTGAAGATAAACCCATAGGCATATTGATATATATGTCCTTCAAATATAAATTTCAAATATTTCTTATAACTGGGGGAAATAGGTATCATATAATACCCGTCTTTTAAATCTATGGTAGCCATAAATATATTCTCTAAAATTAGATCATTTACTGATTTAAAATTTTCTAGTTTAAAGTGACAAACATCGATAAATGTATTTAAATATTTAAGATTTAAAATAAATCTGTATTCACTGTAAGATTTCGAAACTAAAAAGAAGGAAGACAAAATTTCGTCCTTCGTATGGGTACATTTATTTATTACACCTTTTCCTAGTAACTCTAATAGTGCTAATTTATAATTACTCAGCTCATTGACAGATAAATATCTATAGTTAGGTTGAAATGGCTGCACAGGCCTATAGTCCAGGATGTATTGAAATTTCATGACGTAAATTTGCTACAGGATGAAAAGTATACTAAGTTGTAGGCAGAGATAAAACTATCATGCCTATGTACTTTTATACACGAAAAAAAACTTGCATAAACAAATTAGGAAGGTCCAAAGTTAGTGAAAACATATTTTTCGCTTCTACGAGCAACAATACTGATTTTAGCGAAATAAGTATTCAATACTTTTTTTCGGCATTAATAATACCTTTAATTTGATCCATTACGCGATTTATTTCGTCAATTAGTTTATTAAAAAATAGCGAAAAACCGTCAAAAATGTCGTTTTTTTGCAATGATAATAATTATTACAAAAAAAAAGTTTTTTCATATTATTATTGCTTTAAAAGCAAGGTTTTTTGATTCTGAATCAAACAAGCTATAGCAAGACTGAATTTTTTAATTTGTTGCTGAGATATTTGATATTATTTGTCCCAACACCGTAAATGTTTATTGCTCTAACTTTTTTTTCTATGGACATTTTAACTTCTATAAGGGCTCATTCTCGTCATTTAGACTTATGTTTTTAAGATATTTTTGAACCAAATAAAAAAAGTAACATTTAACCCTTTGTTTATTGCTTTAAAAAGAGGGTACTTTTTTTGTTATAAAACAATTAGAGCTGGTGCGCGCCCCGTACATCGTATCATTTTTTAATTTAGAAATACCAAAAGCTGATTTCAAAACAAAAAATTTGAAAACAAAAAGAATACCCCACGACCAATAGGGACCGAGTTAATAATCACAGTTACATTATTTATAACTATTAAGAAATAAATTTTACGGCATTCGATAGTCAAGTACTTATATTTTTGGAAGTGTATATTTAAAATTTAAAAAAATTGTTTTTAATTACTAAAATCATTGTGTAAATTCGTCGATTTTCTCGGGCGGTAGTCAAAAACTGATCTCGAGAATTTAAATCGGCGAAGTGCGGAGAAAATAGCTATATCTCGGAACCTTTATATCGGATTTTGGTCTTTTTTTTAATCTGGGGTAAGACGGGAAGTTATCGACAATGGCATTATTTTTTTTTAATGATAATAAAAAATATAAAAAATTATTAAGTTTGAAATTTACTATTTTTTATCTCAGTAAATCAGCATTTTAATGGAAATTGACAAGAGTACAAAAAGTCCTATTTTTGGTCGAAAAATAACTGTGATTTTTTTCAAATCGATCGGAAGAAATTTTTTTCATTTTACTTTCCCGACCCACCTCTGAGTAGGGAAAAGTGAACGTGCAAAAAAAAATTTCAAGATGAAAATGGAAATATCCATTTTCAGGTCCCCTGAGACGATTAAGACCATTTTTAGAAGACTGCCTGTCTATCTGCCTGTCTGTCTGTCTGTGTGTATTCTTCCACGATAGAAGTCACACGCTTAATTTAATTCAGCTAAAATATGGGTTTCCTTTATCCATCGAAAGAACCCATTAGTTTTTGTACGACATCTGTCAAACGGAAGTGTCACTGGCAAAAAATGACAGAAACAATATGTCACGGAATTTAACTTGCAATATGTCATTCGAAAGCCTTTGAAAAACTCTATTCAGAACAGTCAAAAATTTTTCTTCAACTGTCACCTGTCAAAAATAAAAAAATAGCAAAATTTAAAACTTTAACATTAAATATATGAAAAAGTATTCGTCTCTGGATACTCGTCGGGAAAGTTTTGGGGCGACACAACCGATTTTTTTTGATAAAATAATATCTTTTAATTTTATATGCATTTTGAAATTGCAAGTTATCCAATATTCTCCGTTGCGATTTTTTTCACTATCCGATTAGTGCGCTTGCCTAAAATCTTTTTGTGCCCTTTTACCGCTCTTCAAACGAACGTCGAAGATTTATTTTGTTATTGTTCATTAAGTAAAACTGCAGAGGGACAAAAACTGGCCAAAAAATGAAAAAAATTTTCTTTCGACCGATTTGAAAAAATCAGTTATTTTTCGATAAAAAATAGAACTTTTTGTACTCCTGCGAATTTCCCTTAAAATGCTTATTTACTGAGATAAAAAATTGTAAAATTCGCACTTAATAATTTTTGTATAATTCTTATGGTTTTTTATTATCATTTACAAACATAATACCATTGTTCATAACTTTCCGTGTTACCCCAGATTAAAAAAAAAAGACCAAAATCCGATATAAAAGTTCCGAGATATAGCTATTTTCTCCGCACTTCGCCGATTTAAATTCTCGAGATCAGTTTTTGACTACCGCCCGAGAAAATCGACGAATTTACACAATGTTTTTAGTAATTAAAAATAATTTTTTTAAATTTTAAATATATATTCCAAAAATATAAGTACTTGACTATCGAATGCCGTAAAATTTATTTCTTAATAGTTATAAACAATGTAACTGTGATTTTTTAAAAAAAAATTGTTAACTCGGTCCCTATTGGTCGTGGGGTATTCTTTTTGTTTTCAAATTTTTTGTTTTGAAATCAGCTTTTGGTATTTGTAAGTTAAAAAATGATACGATGTACAGGGCGCGCACCAGCTCTAATTGTTTATAACAAAAAAGTACCCTCTTTTTAAAGCAATAAACAAAGGGTTAAATGTCACTTTTTTTATTTGGTTCAAAAAAATCTTAAAAATATAAGTCTCAATGAAGATAATGAGCCCTTATAGAAGTTAAAATGTCCATAGAAAAAAAAGTTAGAGCAATAAACATTTACGGTGTTGGGGCAAACAATATCAAATATCTCAGCAACAAATTAACCAATTCAGTCTTGCAATGGCTTGTTTGATTCAGAATCAAAAAACCTTGATTTTAAAGCAATAATCATATGAAAAAAACTTTTTTTGTAATGATTATTAACATTGCAAAAAAACGACATTTTTGACGGTTTTTTGCTATTTTTTATAAACTAATTGACGAAATAAATCGCGGAATGGATCAAATTAAAGGTATTATTAATGCCGAAAAAAAGTATTGAATACTTATTTTGCTAAAATCAGTATTTTTGCTTGTAGAAGCGAAAAACATGTTTTCACTAACGTTGGACCTTTCTAATTTGTTTATGCAAGTTTTTTTCGTGTGTAAAAGTATATAGGCATGATAGTTTCTGCCTACAACTTAGTATACTTTTCATCCTGTAGCAAATTTACGTCGTAAAAGATCCATTTTTCTCCCTACAGACTGGACTACTAGTAGTAACCCAGAACCCAAGATAAAATCTTTTTATCTTTGGTGAAAAGTTGCCAGTTCCTATGAAAATATTTTATTCTTCAAGCTTAAACATTTCTACTTACAGTTACTTCCTGTAGTTTCTCCTGTATGTTGTTTTTTTGTCGGATATCTGCTTGTATTGTTTCTCCTTCATCTTGCCTAAACGATCACTATCACTAAAACTTTTGTGTCTTTTTGTCATTCTATTTAATTAATTCGAACACTTCTTATCTCGATAAAGCACAATAGTGTAATGATTAATACCTGTTCGATGGCAATGGGCGATGTTGAAAAAACTGTGATTCATCCTTAAAAATGTGCTTGATAAAGAATCATAGTGGAACTACGTGTGTTATTTGGACGAATATCGAAATAAAATGTATTGCATACAAAATATCAGTGGATACTTTAAAGTTTTTTTTAGAACTGCACGAATTTATTTATATTTAAAAAGTTCAAAAGCAATGTGGTAAAAATTTGTGCCCCATATTCATTATATTAGATATTTTCGAAACTAAACGGGGGCGAGTTGAAAGTCAGTGTTTGGGTAAATACTTTTATCTAAGCTGCAAACTTCATGCATCGTGCAACAAATATACACTTCTTGCACTACTTAGTTCTACGATCGTGGAAAAAGTTACTATTTTTTGCAACTAGTGCAAAAAGTACGAAAAAAAAAATCAAAAAATCACTGGAAATGAAGTTTTTCCATCAGTTACCACAGTTAATTCTTCTAACTGCGATATTAAAATTGAATTCAGTCAAAAAATTAATAGTTTTGTAAAAAAAACGTTAATAATATTTCTTGTATTTTAAAATACTTTTGAATAAAATTTGAAATAAAAAATTTAATTCGATCGTAGAAGAAATATTGTGTGCAACATGTGCAAAAAGCATATTTGTTGGAGTCAGTCATTAGAGGTAAACGTTTGAAATTTAGAGCTACACAAAAACTGCATATTTAAAATAAACATAAATTTTTGAAGTAAAAAAAAAATTATTTATTTAAATTACAAACTATAATCTATTTAGGTTATTCGTATTTTTACTGGAATATTTCTATGTACGTTTAAAAGAGCTATTCCAGATAACCTGTCTTGTCCAATTCTATTTTTTAAATAAGTTTTTAAACGTGCAGGTATTATAACAAAACAAAACCAAAATTAATAAATTAGTTTGATTACATCCAAATCGAATATACAAAGAAATGGATATAAAATTAAAATAATTTGACAACGCTTATAAGTTCCAACTGACAATGCAGTTATGTTTACAAACATATTATATAAATAGTACCGTCATAGATTTAGGTGGTTATTTTCCTCACACATGTAAATATACTTATGAAGTCGTACTTTCCTTTAATCTTTGGGTCTCCTCCTTACAGATAGGAGTACCACAAAATTTGTGTTCGTAGTAGACTATGCGCATTCTAGTCAATCAGAGCTGAGGCGTTACTAAAAATAGTAACGCGTTACTTTACCGTTACTTTAGTTAAAAAGTAACGCGTTAGATAAACGTTACCGTTACTTTTTTAAAGAGTAACGATTTATTTGTTATTTCCCCAAAGTAACTCGTTACTTTTAAACTAATAACGTGTTACTATTCTATATATTACTCTTGTTCCATATCTTCTCATTCTTTTATTGTCCATCTCACCATTTATCGCCGTTATTATTGCTCATGCAAACCAAATTTTCAAATAAAAGTTGTATCATCAAACTTTATTTTTTAAAACAGCAGAAACAAAAGAGAAAAACCATAGTTTTAAAGTAACGCGTTACTTTTTAGTAATGCGTTACTTTTGCAGTAACGCGTTACTGTAACGAAGTAACAATTTCGCGTTATTTTTACAAAGTAATGCAAATACCGTTACTTTTCGCCCACTTTAAAAAGTAACGAAATTAGTAGTAACGCGTTACGTTTAGTAACGCGTTACTGAAAAGTAACGTTTTAGTTTCGTTATTGCCAGCTCTGCAGTCAATATATTATAAATTATAAGTCTGTGAACCGAACGTATACGCCATCTTTCTCACTCTTTTCAGCAAAAAAAATTTTACAACGATATACGGGTTGGGCAAATCAATGAGTATATGTGAATGGTTCTTAGTAATGGCCGATTGTTCGCTCATTACTCAAGTATACTTGATGGTAAATGCTCCTTCCTACTAACTATATATTCAATGTTTAGGACCCCTGACCCCTGCGTCATAAAATAACTTTGTTTTTGGCATGTAAAATTTATTTTAAACCACCTTATACAAAATAAAAATTTCAAACTGAGTGCAAACATATCTTCATTCCATTATCTTTATACATGGGTAATTTTAAAGCTTTACCGTTAAATCTGAAAAGGTTGTGATTTATTAAAAAGGGTTGTGCAATTCAAATATTTTTGGGAAAAAGGTTGTTCGCCAATAAGTAAACCCCGGAAAAAGTGTCTAGCATTTTGTAATTATTTTTTACTACTAACTATATATTCAATGTTTAGGACCCCTGACCCCTGCGTTATAAAATAACTTAATTTCAAACAATTAGGGTATGTCGGAAATAAATTCAGTCAGTTTGACATTCTATTGACAAAGTATATGTTTTTATCCACAATCGTATATGTAATAGCACAATTACACACTTTTTAAAGGGCGAGAAATACGCTATTACAAACTTTACTTCCTGCCCACGGGTGGGAAGTGATATCTGTTACTTCCCGCCCATGATCCGGATAGGGACAGTATTGCTATCTTGTAAACGGTAGACGCTAGAAAGACGGTTAAATGGGAAAAAATGTGTGAAATATTAAAATAGACAAAATGTTTTTTGAAATCTAAAATATTCCTATTGGTTCCGGAGTTAAACGACATAATCCGAATTTGTGGAAAATCGTTTTTTTGCCAAAGCTCTGTTATTATACAAAATTTGGGATAACGTTATTAAAAGTTTTTGTTGTATTCTAACATCGTTATCAACTGCCATAGTTAAATTTTAAATCTGACGTTTTGTCTCTTCGGGGCCACCATCAACTTTATCTTTTTAAATACGGACCTGTCTATTTTATTTCATATTATTAAATCGCTTCGAATACTAAATTCAACGATATATCACACTTGATTATTCCGTGACGTTTTGTCTCTTCGGGGCCACCATCAACTTTATCTTTTTAAATACGGACCTGTCTATTTTATTTCATATTTATTAAATCACTTCGAATACTAAATTCAACGATATATCACACTTGATTATTCCGTGACGTTTTGTCTCTTCGGGGTCACCATCAACTTTATTTTTTAAATACGGACCTGTCTATTTTATTTAATAGTACTAAATTGCTTTGACTACGATAATAACACTTGATTATTCTATGACGTTTTGCTCTTTTAATGACATACGTGGTTTTACGTATTTTCTTAGGGGGAGACAACAATACATCTGCTAGTGGTTCTGGACCTAGAGCATTACTAAGATACAATAGTATTTGTTATTGTAATATTTAGTAAATAAATAATTAAATAGAATTTCCTGATATCTAAATGTAGCATACTTTGAATCACAGCAATGAATTTAAATAAAATAGGCAGGTCAGTATTTAAAAAACAAAGTTGATTATGGCCCCGAAGAGACAAAACGTCACGGAATAATCAAGTGTGATATATCGTTGAATTTAGTATTCAAAGTGATTTAATAATATGAAATAAAATAGACAGGTCCGTAGTTAAAAAGATAAAGTTGATGGTGGCCCCGAAGAGACAAAACGTCAGATATAAAATTTAACTATGGCAGTTGATAACGATGTTAGAATACAACAAAAACTTTTAATAAAGTTTTCCCAAATTTTGTATAATAACAGAGCTTTGGCAAAAAAACGATTTTCCACAAATTCTGATTATGTCGTTTAACTCCGGAACCAATAGGAATATTTTAGATTTCAAAAAATCATTTTGTCTATTTTTATATTTCGCACATTTTTCCCCATTTAACCGTCTTTCTAGCGTCTACCGTTTACGAGATAGCAATACTGTCCCTATTAAAAAGTAGCCACCCTGTATAGTATTATTAGTTACAACAATAAAGTAACAGGTCTTTAATAAACTATACGTATTTCCAAAACCTATTTTATTTGTTTTAATGTTTTGTGACTATAATTGGTCATTTTCCATTTTTAATTTTTTTTAAATTGATAGTACAAAAATAAAACGTCATGTAATATCTAAATATCAAAGTATTTTGATTCCAAAGAAAACTTGAATAGAGTATTTTAATAGACATGTCACATATGACACGCTTTTAAAAACAATAAATATATATTCGTTCTAAATTTTGGATTGAAATAAAATGATTGTGAATAAAATAGCATACAAACCTTGGTGGAAATTATCATTCCTGTCTCGGGCAATAGATCACCTATATTTGCCCTCGACAGTAATGATGCATTTCCCGCCTCGGTATATAATCTACTATTTCTTATGTTAGGTTTTCATAGTGATGAATTATTGTGCGAACTAACACGAGTATTGCTTTTCTATCTATTATGTACCTAAACTTATTTCTCCGCTTTCCATTAGTGAATATAATAATTCCGAAATCATTTTTAATAATGGAATGTAAGAATTCTGAAATACTTGCTTCTTATGTGATTTAAACTTAAATAAACTATAAAGATGACCATCACCAAGTTATGTTGTATTAACTTCGACTCAAGGTCAAAATAGTCTTTCAGGCATTTTTTTCCCGTTGGAAATAATCAAATAATTTCAAAATGAACTGCTTCTTTATTACAAAATCGCGATTTTTTTCAAGGGGTAAATATCAAATGGTGTCAAAATTAAAACTGAAATATAATTTGATCTGATTAGTGAAAACATTCTCTTTAGATGCAAATTGTCTGTCTCATCTGTTTTAAATGTAATACGAAGACAAGCGCTTTGCGATGACCTAGGGGTTAGGGGTCACTGAACAAACTTTACTGGTAATATGGAACAGTTAATACGCAAGCTATGAAAAATTACAACTATTATAATTTTTTAAAAAAAATGTTACTTGTCATGCATCTTGAAAACTTTTTTGCATTTATTTCGTAAGTGGAGCAGAATGGAGTGAAGGACACGTTTTTTTAGGATAAACCCAAAAAACAATGAATCTTTTATATTTATTTTTAGTTTGTATTGTGTTTAGAATAGTTCAATAAATCGTTCCGGATTTTTTGGAATTTGTAACACTTCTTTACCTTACCAAAAATAAATATTAACGTTAGAGACCACATTCCGCCCCGTATCCCTTACTTACGAAATAAAACCGTACTTCAGTTACGTACTCACAAGAGCATAGATGTGGAGGGGTAAAAAGGGTAATCACCCACCAGGATACCGAAAACAAACAAGAACAGAAAAAATAAAATATATAAAATGTAGAACCGGGCTTCAACCCATTTTTGTATTTTGTTGTATATTATTAGATTAGTAATTATGACAGGTATTTAAAATTAAAATACATATTTGTCTAAAAGTTTGATTACCCTCCCCAGGAAAAAAAGTTATCTACTTCCCTGTGTACTCATGATTTAATATTTTTTCAATGTGATTACTCATTTAATTACAGTTATTTTTTCACAACATTATTTTTGTATTTTTGCACATTTTACGAGTTTAAAAATTAACCTATTTTAATATGTACATATTTTTAATCATTTCGTTTGACGAGTAATCAAACATAGATTTCTTAGCACCATCTGAAATCTTGTTATTGGGACGATTTCAATGAGTGATACAATATTTTTTAATAGTTTCTCAGGCATATTTTTTATCATAATTTAAAATTTTTAACTTGTAGTTTAGCCATGTTACCTCCACTTTTTGAAATGGAAGATTACGAAAGCTGTATTCGAAATCAAAGTCAATACTGCAAAGTTCAAGCAAAATTGGAAGTACCTTCAAGCAATAGCAGATTGTTACAACATATAAATGTAAGAATTTGTATTATTCTTAAAAATAAATAGGGATTTATATATAGCGATTTCTTTAAAATTATAAAATGCAATATATGCAGTAAAATCGGAAAATACTTTCAAATAGCTCCATCAAACTGGCAGTGAAAGGTTAGCGGAATCAAAAAAAAAATACACTGGAATTAGTTGCTAATTAGTTACCAAAGAAACGATTTAATTGCTCATACCGATCACGAGAAATCGCGAATACCGTTAGCTTTATATAAAGGTAGCGGAAAAATTTGAACAAACTTAGCGAAATCGAAAGAAAAATACAATCAAATTAGTTACTAATTAATTGCTAATTAGTTACCAAAGAAACGATTTAATTGCTCATAGCGATCACGAGAAATAGCGAATATCGCTAGCTTTATATAAAGGTAGCGGAAAAATTTGAATAAACTTAGCAAAATCGACAGAAAAATACACTCAAATTAGTTGCTAATTAGTTACCAAAGAACCGATTTAGTTGCTTATACCGGTCACGAGAAATCGCGAATTTTTATAAATATGCGTAGGAATGTATTGCCAATTTGGTGCTCAAATAATAAGCAACAAACTGGCCGATTTTCAATAGCAATTTTGTTGCTGACTAAGTGGACCTTATGTATCAATATCCCGATCAGCAACAAATTCTATTCACATGCTGAACACTAAGAAACCGGGGGTGTCAAGATGGCAGGAGCAAAAAAATCCATTTATTTTATAAAGCTAGCAGTATTCGCAACTGCTTGTGACTGGTATGAGCAACTAAATCCTTTCTTTGGTAACTAATTAGCAACTAATTCAAGTGTATTTTTTTCGACTTCGCTAAGTTTGTTCAAATTTTTCCGCTACCTTTATATGTATAAAGCTAGCGGTATTCGCGATTTCTCGTGATCGGTATGAGCATTTAAATCGTTTCTTTGGTAACTAATTAGCAATTAATTAGTAACTAATTTGATTGTATTTTTCTTTCCATTTCGCTAACTTTGTTCAAATTTTTCCGCTACCTTTATATAAAGCTAGCGGTATTCGCGATTTCTCGTGATCGGTATGAGCATTTAAATCGTTTCTTTGGTAACTAATTGGCAATTAATTAGCAACTAATTCGAGTGTATTTTTCTTTCGATTTCGCTAGCTTTTTTCAAATTTTTCCGCTACCTTTATATAAAGCTAGCGGTATTCGCTATTTCTCGTGATCGGTATGAGCATTTAAATCGTTTCTTTGGTAACTAATTAGCAATTAATTAGTAACTAATTTGATTGTATTTTTCTTTCCATTTCGCTAACTTTGTTTAAATTTTTCCGCTACCATTATATAAAGCTAGCGGTATTCGCGATTTCTCGTGACCGGTATGAGCAATTAAATCGTTTCTTTGGTAACTAATTAGCTATTAATTAGCAACTAATTCGAGTGTATTTTTCTTTCGATTTTGCTAGCTTTTTTCAAATTTTTCCGCTACCTTTATATAAAGCTAGCGGTATTCGCTATTTCTCGTGATCGGTATGAGCATTTAAATCGTTTCTTTGGTAACTAATTGGCAATTAATTAGCAACTAATTCGAGTGTATTTTTCTTTCGATTTCGCTAGCTTTTTTCAAATTTTTCCGCTACCTTTATATAAAGCTAGCTGTATTCGCTATTTCTCGTGATCGGTATGAGCATTTAAATCGTTTCTTTGGTAACTAATTAGCAATTAATTAGTAACTAATTTGATTGTATTTTTCTTTCCATTTCGCTAACTTTGTTCAAATTTTTCCGCTACCTTTATATAAAGCTAGCGGTATTCGCGATTTCTCGTGATCGGTATGAGCATTTAAATCGTTTCTTTGGTAACTAATTGGCAATTAATTAGCAACTAATTTGATTGTATTTTTCTTTCCATTTCGCTAACTTCGTTCAAATTTTTCCGCTACCTTTATATAAAGCTAGCGGTATTCGCGATTTCTCGTGACCGGTATGAGCAATTAAATCGTTTCTTTGGTAACTAATTAGCAATTAATTGGCAACTAATTTAAGTTTATTTTTCTTTCGATTTCGCTAACTTTTTTCAAATTTTTCCGCTACCATTATATAAAGCTAGCGGTATTCCCGATTTCTCGTGATCGGTATGAGCAACTAATCTCTTTGGCAACTAATTAGCAACTAATTAGGAACTAATTCCAATGTATTTTTTTTTGATTCCGCTAACCTTTCACTGCCAGCTTGATGGAGCTCTTTGCAATGGGAACCTGATGATTAATGTTTCGAATAATCAATGTGTACAATGTTTTAAAAAAGAGGTTTGATTTTATAAAATTTTAAATGTTTGTTTTATAAATATGCTTTTAATAATATAATGTGAGGAAAAAATTACTTCACGTTGAAGCTAAAAATGTAACATTTATTTTAACTTGTAGATTTATTTGTTTATGAAGAGCGCTCAAATTGTAGAGGGTTTGTACCAAGACAATAATACGATCTGAATAATACTGATAATTAATCAAACTAGATTTACTTTAATTTATTTAAGTGTGCCATTCAATTCAAGAGGTGTTTTTGATATTGGAGTTATGAGAAAAATTTAAATTAAAATAGAAAAACCACAGAATAATGTACCAATTAGACCAAAATCCCAATTTTCTGAGATTTTAATTATAATACAGGGATTTAGCATTTATTCCTATGTAATAATAATAATTTCCTTACAGGGAAAAATTAAAATCTTAATTTTTTTTAGGCACTCATTTCAGATAATACAAAAATGGACCGCAGTTTTGTACATAGAGCAATATGTATATCAACTACAGATGAATCCAATAGTCAGCAAGTTGAGACACAACTGTCAGAATTATTAAATAAAAAATGGGAGAATTACAACTTAACGGCAAAAGTTGATTCTTACCAATGTACAAATGGAAAAATTCCCATAAGTTTATTTGACAATTTTTTTATGTAAGTTTTTTATACGATCTAAATTGTAGTACCCCAACTACTAAGTACTATTTTTCCTACAGCAAATCTTCAATAAAACATGTGTTAAAATTTGTGAAAAATAAAGTATTAATAATTATTTTAAGTTAATAAAAATTAATTATTAATATAGAATCATTTAACAATTAGTATCTTAGAACATCCGTCTAATTAATGAAAATGTTGAAAAATTACGTCCCAGAAAACATTAAACAGTTGACCTTAAACTTTGGCACACCCTAAGCGAATGTTTTTTTTTAGAAATTTGATCAAATTGTAACTTTATCTTTAAGACCTCAAAGTCTTACAAAGGAGCTACGCTTGTTAAAATCTAAAACATTTTTAGACACCTAACTTCGCATCATATCAACCTAATAAAAAATTATGTCGAACAAAGGAACAACTAGATTTCCTTTTTATACTTAACAAAGAGCACATGTGATTGGTAAAAATAAAGAAACATAATTAAAGAAGTTAAATAATGAAATTACAATTAAAAACCATGGTATCACTGTAATGTAACTAAATAAATATTTGTGAAACATAATTTTTTTAAAAATTTCAAAGAAAATCACTGACTAACTTGAGATGAAATTAAACATTTTTTAGATATTTAAACCATCCATACTTTGAATGGATAAAAGTAAAGATGCGGGAAGTAACAAATAAAAATAACATTTGAAATACCAGGAAATTACATTATGATACTTTTGGAACTGTGTATAAAAAAGTAAAAATAGTATATTGTTTACCCAGTATTAAAAGCCTTAACATTCCTGGACGACTGTGAAGATTGCTAAGTCGAGGCGCAAGCCGAGACTTAGCAATCTATTTCTCCGCAAATCGTTTAAAATTCGACAGATATTAATTAATTTTGAAAAAATCGCGAATAATTTTATTCACAAATAAATGGTGCTTTGAAATTCGTAATAAAATTGGTTGCGTTACTATAATAATAATAATAATAATAATAATAATACTCGCCCTACATTTCACCTCTTATGAATGAACCCCAAAAGCCAATGGCTTGTGCGGGGAAGGGACGGCTATTGTTATTATTTACCGTGGCGCTCCGGGGCGACTTACTGAGGATTGATTGCGCCATTTGGCTATAGGTGTAGGAAAACCCGGAAAACCTCACTACCATCATCGGCACAGTGACACAGAGAGATTGAAAATCTAGGCTCAGCATTAAGACATTAATTAAATTAATATTCAATGCCGTTTACCTATTTAAGCCAAGTATTTAACACTGAAATTTTTAAATTAAAATTTCATTGCCAGAGACGAGGCACGAACCCACGTAAGCTCTAGCATATAAATAGCTATAAGTGAATATGACCGATAGCCAACGATCTATGTCACCGAGACCTATGGAAACGTATTAATGTTGAATTGTCAAACTTGACGCATATAAATTTAATTGCTGGTGTTTTCGAAAGCAAAACAGTGTAAAATGATAAATGATGATGAATTTTCCATTCCTGGGACTCCTCCAGAGCTGGTTAAGGCAGTGAATACTGCTTCATTAGATTTATTGCCAAACAAATCAAGAGAAAAGCACGAATATTTTCAATCATTTATGTAGAACACTAATAACTGTAAGGAAATGAAATTTCATACCAGTTAGGAAATCTTGACATTTTCTTTAAGAAATTTTGTCAGGAATATCAAAATTTTCTACCGATTTATGGAAAAAATATTATATACCATAAATTTATATTTTTTTTAATCATTTACGACTGCCAGTACCTCATAATTAAAAACAATTCTAAATTGGTACTTTTAACAAGTAACGTTATTTTAAACGTTTATTATTTATAACACAGCCCCACAAAAAAAAAGTTCATACACAAGAGAGTGACATATGTATTCCCATGTATTTTTCGATGCTGAATCCGATCCCGAGCTCAGAATTGGGCCTACACGTCTGGAATTGGCCTCAGGGGAAAAAAATTGCCTGAAATGCGGTTCCCGGGATAAGGCGAAGTCGACGCTGAATTTTGGAGCTAAAGCCGGATTTGTGCTCGAAAAGTTTATGGCCAACTGAAATTCCGGGTTTGGGTCCGGGAAAATGACCCCTTGTGGCGGAAAAATCCTGTTTTGGACGTCCCGGTCGCGACTGTGGTATTTTCATAGACTTTCCAATTCTGGAGCTGAGACTGGGTGTGAAAAGTGTTTGGTCAGCTGAAATTCCCAGTTTGGGTCCGGGAAAATGGCCCACTGGGGCCGGAAAATCATATTTTGGACGTACCAATCGCAACAGTGGGATTTTTATGTACTAATTAGTGTAGCTTAGACTGTGCATGACAGGTTTATAGCCATGTGAAATTCCCTGTTCGGGACCGGGAAAATGACCCTTTGGGGCCGGAAAATCGTGTTTTGTACGTCTCAATTGAGAAATTGGTATTTTCATGTACTTTTAAATTCCGGAACTCATACTGTGTTTGGAATGCCTTTGGTCGATTGGAATCTCTCATTTAATTATATATATAAAAACCAATAGCAGATCATGCAACAAATAAACAATAAAAAACATGTAAAAAACAATATCAAAACATGCAAACAAAAAACAATAACGAAATATGTAAAAAAATAAGAAAACTTGCAAAAAAATTAACAGTAACAAAACTTGCATTTAAAAAAGGGTACATTGTAACAAAAAAGGGATCAACAAGGTGCAATCAAGAACAATTAAGAACAAGAACAAATATGTTCATGCAACAAAACAGGACAAAATCAAATACAAAAACGAAACAAAAGAATATCGTGCAATAAAATAGAAGGAAAACATATACAAACAAAAATACCACTGACTTCTTCCGAAACCTCATGTTCTCTTAACTTCTCATTAACAAATTCTTCTCGCGACACTCTTTTTGGGTGACACGACATCTTCCGAGAGAAATTTGATTCACCTGCCTATATCTGCACAGTCTCATTTCCAGAATTGAAAAACACACGAAAATACCACTGTTGCGACTGGTATGTCTGAAATATGATTTTCCGGCCCCAGTGGGCTATTTTATCGGACCCAAACTGGGAATTTCGGCTGTCCAAAAACTTTTTGAGCATACTCTAAGGACCAGGATTGAAAAATACATGAAAATCCCACTTTTGCGACTGGTACGTCCAAAATATGATTTTCCGGCCCCAATGGGCCATTTTTCCGGACCCAAACTGGGAATTTCAGCTGACCAAACACTTTTCACACCCAGTCTCAGCTCCAGAATTGGAAAGTCTATGAAAATACCACAGTCGCGACCGGGACGTCCAAAACAGGATTTTCCCGCCACAAGGGGTCATTTTCCCGGACCCAAACCCGGAATTCCAGTTGGCCATAAACTTTTCGAGCACAAATCCGGCTTTAGCTTCAAATTCAGCGTCAACTTCGCCTTATCCCGGGAACCGCATTTCAGGCCATTTTCGGCCCCTGGGGGCAATTTCAAACGTGTAGGCCCAATTCTGAGCTCGGGATCGGATTCAGCGTCGAAAAATACATGGGAATACATATGTCACTCTCTTGTGTATGAACTTTTTTTTGTGGGGCTGTGTAATTCATGTAAATATAGACGGATGAGTAGTTAGTTATGATCGGTTCTGGTAGGGAGAAAATGACTTTTAATAAAATCCAAGGTCAATTATGCGCCATTACTTTCAAGATATAATAATTTTTCTGGCCACAATTGGTAGTAACTAATTCAGCTTCTGACTTTTCTCAAAATTGCCCTTATCTTTAATGTTTTATTTTCTTTTTTGTTATCGTTTTCTTTTTGATTCACTGAAACTAACAAAATAAAATTCCATTCAAATAAAACTATTAGTAATTTGATATACTTTATTAAAAACCGTTTAATTTGTTATCCACTATTTTATTTATTTTTCCTTTTTATATATTAGGTTTCTCGTGATGGCTTATATGGTTCTTATTTTATTTGCAACATACTACACATTTATAACAAGAAAATCTTCCAGGGGTAAGTTAAATTTAGAGTTTAATTTTAATTGGATTGTGGCTAACATGTCACTTTCCAGCTATTTACCGATTCCTTCAATTACATTTATTACATCAATGGTACTTTCTATAATTGATGAGATCAACAATAACTATTGATTTAATGTGTATTCCACGATCGAAAATAGCCTTTTCGGTATGCTTCACGTGGTTAAACTTTGATTTACTGGACAATTGTTGTGAGAAATTGGTTACTATCCAAATCTCAAATGTGGTCCAGTGTTGAATAAATGAAATGACTTTGAAATTTATTTCATTTTTTAATCATCGTCAGTTAAAATTTTAAGCCTATTGCGTAATTTTATTCAATTATTTAGAAACGTGTTTTAGGTATTGGAGCATTTCTAGCTCATTTTTCCTTATCGGAAAGTTGGAAAAGAAGAATAGCTATTAAGAATGAAGATTATAAAGTCTTAATAAGTATGCAAGGATTTAGAGTTTTTCTTATGACTTTTGAAATTTATACTCACGTAATGACATATTATTTAACTGTTTATATAGACAATCCGGAATCATTCGAAAAAGTAAGTACCATTCTAGCAACAAAACCGAACGCTGCCCTGCGACAAATTTATGTTGCAGATATAAGAAAAAATACAATAGAGAACACTTATTAACGTTCTAAAGCATTGTATGTTCATTTGGAATAATTTTCGAAAGTTTGTAATGCTTCAGAAGATTTTTTTAAATTCTATATTGTTTATTATATGAAGTGTTTCGATGCTTCAGAACATTAATTGAACATCATGAACAATTATTAAAGATCTAAAGGATGTTTGGACACTATAAAACGTTTATTAAAGTTGTAAATCGATTTATATTGATCTAAAAAGTTTCTTGTAGACATAGAATAATTCTTGAAGGTTTTTTTTAAAATAAACTTTGTCTTTTAAAATTCTAATAGAAAGTTTTTCGATGATTCAGAACATTAATTGAACGACTTGAACATTTATTAAAGATCTAGAAGCGTTTTTATAATACGAACGTTGATTAAAGTCCTTAATCGTTTTATATTGATCTAAAAAGTTTCTTGTAGATCTAGAATAATTCTTGAAGGTTTTTTTTGAAAATAAACTTCATCTTTTAAAATTCTGGATCGTTTATTAAAGAAAGTTTTTCGATGATTCAGAACATTAATTGAACGACTTGAACATTTATTAAAGATCTAGAAGCGTTTTTATAATACGAACGTTGATTAAAGTCCTTAATCGTTTTATATTGATCTAAAAAGTTTCTTGTAGATCTAGAATAATTCTTGAAGGTTTTTTTGAAAATAAACTTCATCTTTTAAAATTCTAGATGGTTTATTATAGAAAGTTTTTCAATGATTCAGAACATTAATTGAACGTCTTGAACATTTATTAAAGATCTAGAAGGTTTTTATAATACGAACGTTGATTAAAGTCCTTAATCGTTTTATATTGATCTAAAAAGTTTCTTGTAGATCTAGAATAATTCTTGAAGGTTTTTTTGAAAATAAACTTCATCTTTTAAAATTCTAGATGGTTTATTATAGAAAGTTTTTCAATGATTCAGAACATTAATTGAACGTCTTGAACATTTATTAAAGATCTAGAAGCATTTTTATAATACGAACGTTGATTAAAGTCCTAAATCGTTTTATATTGATCTAAAAAGTTTCTTGTAGATCTAGAATAATTCTTGAAGGTTTTTTTGAAAATAAACTTCATCTTTTAAAATTCTGGATCGTTTATTAAAGAAAGTTTTTCGATGATTCAGAACATTAATTGAACGACTTGAACATTTATTAAAGATCTAGAAGCGTTTTTATAATACGAACGTTGATTAAAGTCCTTAATCGTTTTATATTGATCTAAAAAGTTTCTTGTAGATCTAGAATAATTCTTGAAGGTTTTTTTGAAAATAAACTTCATCTTTTAAAATTCTAGATGGTTTATTATAGAAAGTTTTTCAATGATTCAGAACATTAATTGAACGTCTTGAACATTTATTAAAGATCTAGAAGGTTTTTATAATACGAACGTTGATTAAAGTCCTTAATCGTTTTATATTGATCTAAAAAGTTTCTTGTAGATCTAGAATAATTCTTGAAGGTTTTTTTGAAAATAAACTTCATCTTTTAAAATTCTAGATGGTTTATTATAGAAAGTTTTTCAATGATTCAGAACATTAATTGAACGTCTTGAACATTTATTAAAGATCTAGAAGCATTTTTATAATACGAACGTTGATTAAAGTCCTAAATCGTTTTATATTGATCTAAAAAGTTTCTTGTAGATCTAGAATAATTCTTGAAGGTTTTTTTGAAAATAAACTTCATCTTTTAAAATTCTGGATCGTTTATTAAAGAAAGTTTTTCGATGATTCAGAACATTAATTGAACGACTTGAACATTTATTAAAGATCTAGAAGCGTTTTTATAATACGAACGTTGATTAAAGTCCTAAATCGTTTTATATCGATCTAAAAAGTTTCTTGTAGATCTAGAATAATTCTTGAAGGTTTTTTTGAAAATAAACTTCATCTTTTAAAATTCTAGATGGTTTATTATAGAAAGTTTTTCAATGATTCAGAACATTAATTGAACGTCTTGAACATTTATTAAAGATCTAGAAGCGTTTTTATAATACGAACGTTGATTAAAGTCCTAAATCGTTTTATATTGATCTAAAAAGTTTCTTGTAGATCTAGAATAATTCTTGAAGGTTTTTTTGAAAATAAACTTCATCTTTTAAAATTCTAGATGGTTTATTATAGAAAGTTTTTCAATGATTCAGAACATTAATTGAACGCCTTGAACATTTATTAAAGATCTAGAAGCATTTTTATAATACGAACGTTGATTAAAGTCCTAAATCGTTTTATATTGATCTAAAAAGTTTCTTGTAGATCTAGAATAATTCTTGAAGGTTTTTTTGAAAATAAACTTCATCTTTTAAAATTCTAGATGGTTTATTATAGAAAGTTTTTCAATGATTCAGAACATTAATTGAACGTCTTGAACATTTATTAAAGATCTAGAAGCGTTTTTATAATACGAACGTTGATTAAAGTCCTAAATCGTTTTATATCGATCTAAAAAGTTTCTTGTAGATCTAGAATAATTCTTGAAGGTTTTTTTGAAAATAAACTTCATCTTTTAAAATTCTAGATGGTTTATTATAGAAAGTTTTTCAATGATTCAGAACATTAATTGAACGTCTTGAACATTTATTAAAGATCTAGAAGCGTTTTTATAATACGAACGTTGATTAAAGTCCTAAATCGTTTTATATTGATCTAAAAAGTTTCTTGTAGATCTAGAATAATTCTTGAAGGTTTTTTTGAAAATAAACTTCATCTTTTAAAATTCTAGATGGTTTATTATAGAAAGTTTTTCAATGATTCAGAACATTAATTGAACGCCTTGAACATTTATTAAAGATCTAGAAGCATTTTATAATACGAACGTTGATTAAAGTCCTAAATCGTTTTATATTGATCTAAAAAGTTTCTTGTAGATCTAGAATAATTCTTGAAGGTTTTTTTGAAAATAAACTTCATCTTTTAAAATTCTAGATGGTTTATTATAGAAAGTTTTTCAATGATTCAGAACATTAATTGAACGCCTTGAACATTTATTAAAGATCTAGAAGCGTTTTTATAATACGAACGTTGATTAAAGTCCTAAATCGTTTTATATCGATCTAAAAAGTTTTTTGTAGATCTAGAATAATTCTTGAAGGTTTTTTTTGAAAATAAACTTCATCTTTTAAAATTCTAGATCGTTTATTATAGAAAGTTTTTCGATGATCCAGAACATTAATTGAATATCTTTAACAACTATTAGAGATCTAAAAGATGTTTTTACACTATAAAACGTTTATTAATGTTCTAAATCGATTTTTATTGGTCTAAAAAGTTTCTTGAAGATCTAGAATAATTCTTGAAGGTTTTTTTGAAAATAAACTTCGTATTTTAAAATTCTGGATCGTTTATTTTAGAAAGTTCAATATTAATTGAACATCTTAAACAATTATTAAAGATCTAGAATAATTAATAATGATCTAGAAACTCTTTTGACAATATAGAACGTTTATTGAAGTTCAAAGTTATTTTATATCAATCTAGAAAGTTTCTTGTTGATCTAGAATAATTATTAAATATTTACTATGATTCAGAAATTTTTTTAAAACTTAGTAGAAAATTGAAAACTGTTGCTGTTGTATTTTTCTGTTTACACTTAACGGCGTTTGGTTCCTTTTATGTTGCGAGTTTGTAGGCACTATTACGATCCGTTACTATTCTAATTGTGTAACTTAATCACTGATTTTTTAGCAAATGGATATGAAGGTCATGGAACCTCTTAGATACGTAGCACCTTCTATAATTTTAACTTTTTTTGTTATATCATCTTGGCTTTCAACATTACAGGCTTATAATATATATGAAAATTATGGACAATTTTCGCTAAAACATGTTGGAATAATGATCATCAATAGATATTTCAGGTAAAATTATAAAAACTTAAGATTATAAAATGGTTTCCTATGATTTAAGATAATAATTTTCATTTTAATAATTATTACCTATCAAAAACAGAGAGAGTAAGTTTTGGAAACTATACACTTTGACCATTACCATACATGTTTTATCCTTCAGTGGTACTTTGTCGAAATGCATAGTTTCAAAAACCTACTCTATGTAGAAATACTTGGGGTATACAGAGTAGGTTTTTGAAACTATGTATTCCGACATAGTACCACTGAAGATTCCTATAAGGATAAAACATGTTTGGTAATGGTCAAAGTGTATAGTTTCAAAAAATTACTCTTTAAGTTTTTGATTTAATTGCGATGTTTCCACTCCCCCCTAAGGCATTATGATGGTGAATGGGTTCTACTACCTACCGGCATCAAGTTGAACTTGATTAGTCACTTTTACAGGATTTCATCATAGCGGCTTGCCCGGTTGGAACCCATCTACCTACGATAGATGTTATGACTATCTATCATTTTTATAATTATTACCTACATCATCTGCCACTTAGTTTAAATTTCATTAAGGAAATAAAGCAGAAAGTTCGATATCACATGAATTTAATTGTATAAAGCAGGCAACTAGTTTAGGTAACAAACCATCATCAGGCCTATAGATACAAACGTTCTGATGTGAAAAACTTAAAATATAGTACTGGTATTATTTCCAGCCGTCTAGGGACAGCATCTTGCTTGGGGGCTCTAGAGTACCGGAATGAAAATTAAAGAGCCACCCGAAATGTGGACGAAGATCTAAAGACCCACAATTCATCATGTAGGTTAAAAGAGAGTTAAATTTAATTGCAGTAAACGTAACCAATTGACTAAAGTTCCGACAATAATGAAAATTGACAAGTAAAAAATGACAAATACCACACCGAATTTGTAGAGGGTAAACCAAAAGATTTTAAAAAAATTTGTTAAGTAACTATAATGGCAGTGATGGTGTTGATTTCATATTTTCTCCCCCTTTTTACTTTACATCCTTCCTTAGCTACCACGTCCCTCTCCTCTTGTTCATTAATCCTTGCTTTTGAAATTGTCTCAACTCTTCTGTTTATTTCCTCCTCTTTTTGCTATTTACGGTTCCCTTATTGCCAGGAGCCCTTTGCTTTCATTATTTTTTTAAAAAAACAGAAGATTATCCATACTCAAATGTGGTAAAAATTATTACTCGACTAATAATGAAAAACTAGGTCATACCACAATAATTTAATGAAAGTAACAAATTTTAATACGGGGCGGTGATATGTTTCGGCCGATCATTGGCCATCCTCAGGCCTATAATACAAATTGATACTAGTTAAAAATACAATAAAAATTACTCTCAAATATGATCACTTACAAATTGGTTATTTCACAAGAAATAATTATGAAGCTGGATGATTATAAATGGTATGAAGTTGAATGGATAAATATAATACGTAACATATTGAGGAACCAATAAATTTTTTTTTAAAAACAAATTCTAATTTAAAATAATTTTGTTAGTGCACTTTGATGTGTATCATAATTATACCACCATAATGGAGACGTAACACTATAGTTGTGAATTTCTCCAATTTGGTGTAATTTAATTTAACGTAAGTATTTGTTTTAAAAAATTTTTTTATTGGTTCCTTAATATTATATTATATTTATCCATTCAACTTCATACCATTTACCAGCTTCATAATTATTTGTTGTGAAATAACCAATTTGTAAGTAATTATAATTGAGAGTGATTTTTATTGTATTTCTAACTAGTGTCGATTTATATTATAGGTCTGAGGATGGCTGAAACATGTTGCCGCCCCGTATTAAAATTTGTTACCTTAATTAAATTATTATGGTATGACCTATTTTTTCATTATTCATTGAATTCATTATTTTTATTGGATTCTTAACCTAGGTTCTCTCAAATTTGTCACCTGTCATTTGTCAAACCCCCTCTTCTGTATTGTCACCTGTCATTGTCAACTTTTTCTTTTTCTTACTTGTCTTGTACCGAATCTCCATCAAGCGTTTTTAATTAATGTATCTTTTCAATATTTCACAAAACTCTGTAATTAATTTTTTACAAATTTTTTGTTTTACAAATTATGCTCAATATTTAATTATTTGTTAACCATGTTTTAACGCTATCACTGCCACTATGGTTACTTAAATAATTTTTAAAAAATCTTTTGGCTTACCTTCCACACACTCTGTGTGTTCGGTGGTATTTGTCATTTTTCACTTGTCACATGTCAATTTTCATTATTGTCGGTATTTTAGTCAATTGGCTACGTTTAGTGCAATTAAATGTAACTCTCTTGTAACCTACATGATGACCTGTGGGTCTTTACAACTTGGCCCCAATTTCGGGTGGCTCTTTACTTTTCATTCCGGGATTCTGAGCCCCCAAACAAGGTGCTGTCCCTAGACCGCTGGCAATAACAAAAGTGTCTACGAAGCAACCTCATTTTATTTTTTAATATTAAAAATCGCTTTTTTACTCGTTTACTATGTTTAAAGTTTTTCAAGTGACATATGTTGTTAATTTAATTTTTCAATTTGTTCTTATTAATGCATGTCACAACATGTGATTGTTCTTCTCACTTGTTAAAGTATTCAATAATGGTAAGTTTGTGGTTTTATTATAAATTGTTGTTTACTAATATCAGAACATAGGCCTGATACTAGTTGCCTCCTTTAGACAATTAAATGCTTATGGTACCTGAATTTGCGCTTTATTTCCTTAAAACCACATTTGAGAAATGGACAACCTTTTGGATTTTAAATTTCATTGTTACCTTCAATTGTATTTACTTTTGCCTTAATTTTTGTTTATTTACAAAATTGTATTTGTATTATAAATTTTACATGAGTTTTTTTTCTTATTTTTAGATTTATAATCGTTCTCTTAATAGCATTGGCGTGGAAAACAAATTGGATACGACTATTAGAAGGACCTCTGAATTTTGATTTAATCGATATCAACCAAAACGCTTGTAAAACTAAATGGCTTAACAAAGTACTTTATATCAATAATTTTAATGTTTTTGCTGATATAGTAAGTACATAATTTAAATTGTAAATTGCCGTTAGATTCCTTTTTAAGTTGCAAATATATAAAGGAAAAGGTATTGTAATCAGGTAAAAATCAGATCTCGAAGTTTTTACTATTTCAGGTCACTGCCTATAAAAAAAACTTTTTCAGAAAAATATATGTATCTATGATGTTCGTGGTATAACGTTGTTGTTCACCCATTTTTAACCAGCAAACTACCCTTTTTAAAGTCAAACCAAAAATAATTAAAAAAATCGGTTGTGTCGCTCCAAAACTTTCCCGACGAGTATCCAGATATTTAATGTTAAAATTTCAAATTTTGACATTTTTTTATTTTTGACAGGTGACAGTTTTAGAAATAATTTTGACTGTTCTGAGTTTTTCAAGGACTTTCAAATGACATATAACAAGACAAATTCCGTGACATATTGCAGCTGTCGTTTTTTGATAGTGACATTCCCGTTTGACAGATGGGTTCTTCCGACGGGTATACCAAATTTCAGCGGAATCCGATTAAACGTGTGGTCTCTATAGTGGAAGAATACACACAGATAGACAGAAAGACAGACAGACAGACAGACTTCCATCTGGAAATCGTCTTAACCATCTCAGGTAACGTTAAAATGGATATTTCCATCTTTATGTCGAAAGTTTTTTTAGCTCTGAGGTGGGGGTCGGGAAAGTAAAAATTAAAAATAAAATTCTGGACAATTTTTTAATGTGAGACTCTTCAGGGATGGGTTCATACATTAATACAGTTATTGTTTTAATTAGTGCTTGTGAAGGATAAGGGTTATAAAACTAAGCTAGCACCAGTTTATCTTTGAGTTTTTTTTGTAGTTCCGAAGAATAAACAAAAAGAATAGCAAGTTATAAATTTTAAAGTTATACCTAAATGAAATAAATAAAAAAAATTAATGCATCCTTAATATTCATTTTAATATGAAAATAGGAGAAAATAATTTATTCATCTTTTGCATCAAAAACACTCTGTCGTTATTCACAAAATAAACATAAAAGCCAAAATTTCGTTTTCACTATGGTGTATGTATTTTATAGTTAATTGTTTAACAAAAAAAAATTAATTAGCAATGATTAACTTTAGTTCCTTTTTATTAAACCTTGTAATTTTAAGGTTTGAATCTTTTAAATATTACAAAAAAAATAAAAAAAATTAAACAAAAATAATTATCAATACCAAAGTATTTTCGCTTATTTAACTGTATGAATTTGACATTCTTTTCAGAAAAGTTTGAAACAAATACTTGGGTTTAACTGAGCATCGGCGCAGAATATCCTGTTTTCCACGTCTTAACGCAAATATATATCATATATTAATCATAAGATTATATAAGAACCTGCATGTTTTTTGAGATGAATATGGGTATCAAATGTGTCGATTCTACGAGAGAGATTCTATAAGAGGAAGATAAGAAAAAAATATGAAAAATATTTTTTTTAAGTTAACTGAATTTATCACAAAGCGTATTGACGCCATTTTGTAAAAAAAACTAAATAGTAAGTTTTTCATCATTATTCAACATTATAAAATTCTCTGGTAATTGGAAACAAATATTTCTAAATTATCACGAAAATGAAAATATGTTCAAATAAATTTACCTTTGTTTAAGTTTGTAAAACACTGAATAGAAACGAAAAAATTCCAAACTACGAAGTTTAATAGTTCAATCAAGGTTCTTGGAAAAAAGATAATTTGTAAAAATATTGCCAGTAGAGCGATCAAGCTGTTCGCTAAAAACTAACAATAGCTAATAACAGAGTGGACAAATATGAATAAAACTAAATTTAAAGAATAAAAATATTATTTTAATTTTGAAAATTAATTAAATAATTAGTTTCAAATTGTATTTATATCTAGACTGGTATTTTCCGAAAATTTCAGCAAAATCGCCAATGTGGTTTCCTAAAAAAAAACAAAAAAACCACTTTTTCCGAAAGATAATGAAGTACTTTTACGATAACAACTATTTTTTGTGAAATAATTTATTTTGCTGAAATAAACATGTACAATTTTTTAAAAATTTTTGAATTTACAGTTTTGGTCAAACAAAAAAGGTTGTTTCAAGTTTCAATCATTTCTAAATCAACTATTTCTTTATATTTATTTGACATATGTTTGAAAGAATCAATTTACAAGTATTCAGTTCGGTTTGTTTAAAAAAATCGAATAAAACAGTAATATTATTTCAAATTCCCATATTATATTTGGTTGTGTGTCTTCTAGCTGAGACACAGAAACGTTTTAGAATACTTCGGCTACGTAAACACAGATGCCACTAATAGTTAGTCAACGGAGTGTTCGATGTTGTCGGTTCGATGTTATTATTTTATTACTTAGACTTTCATGAAAAATTTTAAACCCCCACTTTTAAAGCGTAAAAATGAATCAAAATTTTGAAGTCAAAATGTTATGCGGTACCAATTAACACTTTATTTACACGAACTAAAAATTGAGGAAAGTAAATATGTTTAAAAATATATAAACCCCTAAATAAATAAACAAGAGCAGCAATATTACATTTCTATATAGCACATCATAGTTGAATATAGTTTTAACTTTAGTTACTATTTTTGTTACAAGATTTTTAATGATACAAGACCATAATGACTATTTTATTATATCCCCAGTATAGTTTGAGAAGAGATTATCAAAAATTTGCTCTCATAAAAGGACCATTCATAAATTACGTCAAACGAATTTCATGATTTTTGGAGCCAAATTCCTCTCTTTGTTATAGGTGGTCTCACAAATGGTGTGACTTCAATTGAAAAATTAAGAAGGGATAATAATTTACAGCTATACCAAACTGGCAACATAAAAAATCCAAGCCCGTGTGTAAAATACCAGTTCATTTGCGTTACTCAATTTTCTCAGCGCTGTCTTCCAGCAATAATAAAAGAGATATACTACATATTAAGGAACAGTTTCATGTACAACAAACGAAACGCTATATTTTAAAACTTCATTAATCTCCTGTATACCAGGTGGCGCTAGTAGTATTAAAACATTAATTTCTCAGTAGAAATATTCTTAAGAATTTTCTATTTATTTATTATTTTCCCGATGTCCAGATCCAATAGACTACCTAAGAGTGTCATCAAAAGTGGGCGGAGCTTAGCAAATTTTTAAAAATATAGGCAAAGTTCATTGAATTTGTCATAAAAGTTTCTTTTAATAATTATTAATCTACAACAAAAGCACTTTCTTTTGGATTCCTGTCATTTCAATTGAGTTTTGACTTACTTTTTAAATTGTAAACAACACTATTAGGCAGTAACGCAGACAAAAACAAGTTCAAATCTAATGAAATTTAAATGTGGCAATGCCGCATAACGAGATTTTTTTGAACACACCATCCAGTGATAATTTTAGTCCCAACTTTGAAATAATTAATTTTTGGTAATTTTACTTTCCCGAGAAGAAAAGTATTGTGAAAGAGCTAAAAAATTTTTTCAAGAAAAAGGTGGAAATATCCATTTTTAGGTCCCTGAGACGATTAAGACCATTTCCAGATGGAAGTCCGTCTGTCTGTCTGTCTGCCTGTGTGTGTCTGTGTGTATTTTTCCACGATAGAAGCCACACGCTTAGTCTGACTAAGCTAAAATTTGGTATATGTATTTCGGTTATCTATTGGCAGAACCTGTCAAACGGAAGTGTCATTGTCACAAAATGACAGAAGCAATATGTCACGGAATTGACTTGCAATATGTCATTTGAAAGCCCGTAAAAAACTCTATTTCGATTAGTCAACATTATTTCTCCAACTGTCACCTGTCGAAAATAAAAAAATGTCAAAATTTGATTAACATTAAATATCTGAAAAAGTACTACATGGATTTGAACCAATTTCGACAAAATGGGTTTCGGTTATCGTCGGAAGAACCAGTTAGTTTTGTCCGTCATCTGTCAAAGAGTAGTGTCAATGTCAAAAAATGACAGAAGCAATATGTGATGGAATTGACTTGCAATATGTCATTTGAAATCCCGTAAAAAACTCTATTTCGATCAGTTTGATCAAAAACTCATCGTGCGAAACACGGTTAAATGCTTTAGAGATCTCTAGCGCAACCACGCGAGACTCTCCATGTTGCTCAATCGCACTGTTCTAGATGGGTGACTGTCGGTATTTGTTTGCGAAACTCATATTGATGGTCACTACCGATATTAAAGTCTTACAAGTACTTTAAAATGTGTTGGCTGATAGCTTTCTCCATGACTTTTGATATTACTGAAAGCAGTGCAACTGGCCAATTATTGTTTGTCAAGGTCTTTTTGCCCTTTTTGGGCAATGGCTGCACTCGAGCTTTCCAGCTGGAGGAAATATTCTTTTTTACTGAATAAGTTGAAAAGCCTGCACAAGACAGGTGGCACAATGTTCTTTATCAGGACCAGAAGCTTTTTTATATTTAGATTAGTCAAAATACGTGATCGATCGCGTTGGCGGTGCAAAGTGGGGATAGTTTCCGTTAGTGCGGTGGCCTCGGTCAGTAAAGATGGGCTCGGGTAAGGAATCAAGGGGCACGATAGAATGTTAATCTATACTCACATCGACACTGACATACGACTGGGTACTTGATTTAGTTCACCGGGATCGGATCGCTAGCTTGTCTTCCGACTAGTTTTGGACCACTTTTGTACTTTTCCTCAGGGATGCACTGCAAAGTATGAATCAATAAACCTAGTGGCCTTTTTTTTCACACAAAAGATTTTAAGATCACTGGCCACAAAATCGTCGTAATTAGTTACATGAAAATGCCTTGACTAGATCGACCCGTATTGAGTGTGCCAATGTTGCAAACATTTAAGAGCATCATAGCACAAAATTTCAAGATTTCGCAACCTTGGTTTGGCTCAAAACTGTCTCCTGTAGAGCACAAAAATTTAGCCCAAATCCCAAGCTTATCTTATTGATTACCATTAAATATCTGAAAAAGTACTACATGGATTCGAACCAATTTCGACAAAATGGGTTTCGGTTAATCGTCGAAAGAACCAGTTACTTTTTGTCCATCATCTTTCAAAGAGTAGTGTCACTGTCAAAAACTGACAGAAGCAATATGTCACGGAATTGACTTGCAATATGTCATTTGAAAGCCCGTAAAAAAACTCTATCTCGATCAGGCAACATTATTTCTCCAACTGCCACCTGTCAAAAATAAAAAAATATCAAAATTTGATTAACATTAAATATCTGAAAAAGTACTACATGGATTTGAACCAATTTCGACAAAATGGGTTTCGGTTAATCGTCGGAAGAACCAGTTAGTTTTTGTCCGTCATCTGTCAAAGAGTTGTGTTACTGTCAAAAAATGACAGAAACAATATGTCACGGAATTTGTCTTGTAATATGTCGTTTGAAAACCCTTGAAATCTCTATTTGGAACAGTCAAAATTGTTTCTCCAACTGTCAAAAATAAGAAAATGTCAAAGTTTGGAACATTAACATTAAATATCTGAAAAAGTATTAGTCTCTGGATACTCGTCGGGAAAGTTTTAAGGCGACACAACCGATGTTTTAAAAAAGTTAAATAAAGTTTTAATAAAATTATCTTATTTTTAAGATATTATTGGGAAAGTAGCTTACTTTAAATGTATTATTATTTTACACAAAAATTGTGAATAAAAGAGATGCCTTTAAAAAGTGGAGCAGTTTCAAGCTATTGAAAATTCTCATAATAATATATCAAAATTTTGAAACTAAATTAACCAATAAATGTTACTAATTCGGTAGCCTAATTTCATTTACACTCAAAAGTCAAAATTGTAGTTTAAATCATTTAAAAACAATCGCCGACATAACCGACTATGGGAGTTCCTATAACGACCGCATAAAGTACAAGTAACCTCGAAGGTTTTTTCGTATTTAAGGGGGTGGGGGAAAATACAACCCCTGTCAATATAGGGGTAAGTTTATTGTTATTTTTTTATCTTTATTGCTATCACTTGTCCAAGAGATCAAATTTGTTAGAAATAAAATTACAATTGCCGGTTAAAGGTCAAAGATAAAAATTAAAAAATTAGTTGTTTTTATTTCTTATTTATTATGTTTGCAATCTATTTATGTAAATGTGAACTTTTTGCATAAATTTTTTTGGCCTTTTTCTTATTTATCAACCTTTTCGCAGGTGACGTGCGTACAAATTAGCTTTTGGTTTATTTGGAAAATATGAGTAGTTCAGGTTATTATTGTTTTTGTTTTTAAGTAGTTCAGATGCTTGCAACTTACTTATGTCAATTAAGGTTTTCTGGATGGACTTTTTTCGCCTCTTTCGTATTCATCATCCTCTTCTTTTTTTCAGGATTTAATGTTCAAAGTTTTCGTCGCCTTTAAAAAATCTTCTTCCAGTATAGAATACTTGCCACTGCAAGTTCCACAAATTGGAGAGCATTTCAATCCAGCCTTTCTTATTCCACAAGCAGTTTGCAAGACAAGGCAAATATAAATACACTTTGTTTTTTTCAACTCCAGTCTTTCGGATTTTTCTAATTTAATAAACAAATATATAGCCATCGAGTGTATATTAGGAATTAATTTAACAAATGATTTAAAATTGTTGACAGACTTATGTACTTAATTATTGTACTTATACTGAGTAGAACCTCTTCTTGTTAAGGTCAATAAAACGGCAAAGTTGACCGGTGCAAACTATTAATCATGTTTCTCATAACTTTTGAACGAAAAAAATCTATTTAACAAAATGTTTAATTAACTTAAATTGAATTGTTTTAAAATTGTGTTTTAATGTGGATAAATTTATATAATTAAAAAAATGCACTCAATAATTTAAAGCTATAGGTTTTACTGGTCAATTTGAGTTATTAACTAAAACTACAATTAAAGTAAAATTCTTTCCTACAGAATCTAGCAATAATGGCAAATATTATGAAGATGATACCTGAAATATAAATTAAATTACCATAAAATAAACGCAAAAATCCATTTTTATTGTTAATGTTAATGTGTTTCAATTACTACGAAAAAATAAATAGGTTCAAAGTTTAGAACTAAATTATTTTTTTTTTGAAAATGTCGTTATGGGTGATTCAGTAGTTCATTTATATATTTTTCTAAAAATTGTTCTTCTTGTAGCCTGAACTTTTATATAGAGTATTCACTCAGACACAGAAATGTACATCGTTTGGGCATAGGTTAGGTTAGGTTATAAAAATTTTAGGTAAAAATTTTAACGTGTTACTCAAGCATCTTTGTGTCATTATTAAGTACTCAAGATGAGGAGATTATACATTATAATAATATATTATTTATTTAATATACCATATTTTTTAGTGTTCTCCATATACTTGGTCATTAAATTCAGATTTTCAAATGTATGTGATTAATACTTTAATATTATACGTAATTTTCAAGTTTAAACTGAACGAATATAAAACATATGGAATGCTTTTAGTATTTTGCTGTTTTTTACAAAGTATAATTCTATATAATAGAGGCTTCAATATTCATCAGATGTCTGTAAGGTGAGTTTAATTAAAATATTATGTATCGGGTTTTTAAATTTGCTCGATGCAAACTGTTATGTTTTTTATAACATGGGCGAATCCTACTGATTGCGCTAATTTCATTTTTTTAACAAGAAACTATATTTACGTTTTTGTTTTCAAAAATGCTAACAAGCTAAAATTATTAGGTTCAACAATCAACAAAGAGTAAAAATAAATATTTTTCTTCTAAAGTGAGTTAAACCACAACTAATCAAAAGATAATTTTATATAACGTATTTTCTGGTTTTTCTTTAAGCTAGATAAAATTACCACATTTTAATGTATTAATTTACTATTACTTTTTTAGACATATTGAAATAAGACATATTCGACACTCAACTGAGGGTATAGTCGTATTTTTTTCAACCATCACTAATTCTTCATCTAGTTGTATTGGAATAATTTTGGGAGCTATTTATTTTAAAAACAAAAGACGAGAAATAAAACATAAGCAAGTAAGTTTTACATCAATATTTTAGAAAAAATTTGAATATGAAGACTAAAACGAGTCTATAAATTTATTTATGTTTTACTAGTTTATTGGGTGAAGTGAATTAAAGAAAAATTAAACATTTTTCCTAGATCAAATAAAAGATATTCAACTCTCAAATGATCTTTTGGCTAGAGTCGTTTTCTATTGCATCAAAATGATGCAGATGACTTATATCGCTTGTCTATTCATTTGACCAACTTTTCTTTCTTTCTTGTTAGGTTACAAAGACTTAATACATATCATAAACCGTATATTCCGAGACAAAACCTCTTTATTATTTTTAACAGCCGTTACGATGGTAACCAATCAAATCCTTACACCCTTCCTCAGATTCTATATAACATTACTAACAACATGTCAGTATTAAATCATCATATAAAGCATGAACATAGTGACCACAACTCAAAAGAGTTCAAATGCTAAAGCAGTAAGTACAGGGATACGGGGGTACTAGGCATGCGTAAGCGATGTAAAAAGCTGTGTGACATGCATGATGTGGTCTCACGGTTACGGCGGGATATGTTAAAGCTTTATTGGCGGAAATCGGTAAGCGAAGGATCAATTTATTTTACTGCTAGGCATTTATTCGGTTGTAGTAGTCTGGTTCACGATGCAGACACAACTGATGTACCACCAATGGTGTTAAGGAAGAACTTTTGACTGTGCTGAAGTTGGTCACAAAGTAGCGCCCAATGGTGCTTCTCGACTCGTTTGATGGTTTCATCTTCATCGATGCGTGGTTTGTGACATCATAAAATAGCAGATTCCATTTTACTGAAGTAGTGACGGGTAGTTTTCGTTCGAATCACAGATGGAGCTAAATTTCAAGCATTTCTGAGATTTTCTGAAGAATAAATTCATTTCTGGCCATCTTTGGACCAAAAAATATATCCAATAAAAAAACTCATTGCAAGCCAAAAACGTCATATTAAGAAATAGTGCCAGTTTTTATCGATGTTTCAATAGTACGTGCTCTAGTGCCACTCCAGAGCTGAAAGAGCCACTTTTAACACAATTGTGTTACATTTGACAACACTATGTACCATTGCTAGTGAGAAATGCAATTCTCTTTTTCCCACTATTACTAAAATCCTGCGTGTACCTCGCTGTCAAATCTGGAGGGAATGTTTTGATTATGGACCGGAGCCAAAGTACAATTTCGGACTTGTGTTAATTTTCCCTCGACAGCACGAATTAAATTTATATGTCTGTAGTAAGTACAACTTACGTTCTTTACTCTCTCCCTAGGTCAGACGTGTTGACCTATTTGACATTATAGGCATGACTGATTCTCATATTCCTATCTTCATTATGATGACCCTACTCCACCACCACCCAGGAAGCTAGATGAACTGGTAAGACATTGCAGAGAGAAGGGTGTACAATGTGTTATCGGATTCGATGCCAACGCACACCATCTGACCTGGGGTAGCAGTGACAACAATGAAATTTTGTAAGAAACTTGCATGTGTCTGAGGAGCTCAGCTATTCAGACCACAGACCCATTTACTTTAATATAGGAGACCAATTACCTATACAAGAAACTTATCGTAACCAACGGAAAACAGACTGGGAAGCCTATGAAGCAGACCTAGAAAATAGTTTAAGGTGGGTTAAAATAGAGATAAGAAACTCAACACACCTGGAGATAACAGCAGACCAATTACAGGAAGCTGTTATCTCGGCCTACGAAAAAACTGTCGCCCTGTAAGGAAAAATTGCAACATGAATATATGTGCCCTGGTGGAACAATAAACTTGCATAATTAAGAAGGTAAGTTAGAAAAAAGTATGATTCAGTAAGAAATTATTCAAGTAAATGGGATGGATATAGGAAGGCCCTAACTGAATACAACAAAACACTGAAGAAATCTAAAAGGAAGTCTTGGAAAAAGCACTGTGAAGATATAAATGGAACTCACGAATGTGCCAGGCTCCAAAAAATCCTTTCTAAAGATCCACAGAGGTTAATAAATACTTTCAAAAAGAGAATGGAGAATACATCAAAACTGGAGAGGAAACAATAGAAGAACTGTTAAGGGTTTACTTGCCAGAATCACGATCAATAGACCTGTCACAAGACAACTGGCAGAATTCAAAGCTGGAACCACCTAGGTGGGTCTCCAGAGAGTACTGGCAGGTTGCAAAAAAGGCAATTGACGTGGACAAAATCAAATGGGCAATAGACTCATTCGAACCATATAAATCGCCAGGACCGGATGGCATTTATCCCATACTCCTACAAAAGGGAGGCAGCGCTCTACAACACAGGCTGTGAGGTATTCTAAGGGCAAGTTTGGCTCTAGGATAGATATCCAAGACCTAGCGACTCATTAGAGTTACATTCATACTCAAGCCTGGAGAAACTGGACAGGATACGGCAAAAGCTCTAAGACCAATAAGTCTAATGTCTTTTGCACTAAAGACACTAGAAAAACTGCTAGACAGCCATATTACTGATGGCGTACTGGCTGAAAGACCTCCACATCAAGATAAATATGCCTATAGAGCAGGCGTGTCTACAAAAACTGCATTACATCAGCTCGTAAGCAGAGCTGAAAATAGAAGGAGTTTTTGACAATACGTCATTAGACTCAATAGCCAGAGCATCAAGAAACTCGGGTATTGACGCAACGTGCTGCAGATGGATAGACTGCATACTACGGAAAAAGTTTATAAAAGAACCGTCAAAGAACGTATCTGAAGAACTGCTTTCAATAAGTAGGAATCAACTACGAATTACCACACGGCTCCTCACGGGACACCTTCCCACCAGAGAGCATCTAAACAAAATGGGGCTATATATTGGCGACCTTAAATGCAGACAATGCAATAAAGGGACCGAGAATGCACTCCACATACTATGCAACTATGAGGCGCTAGATCACAGAAGGCAAAAAATATATGGAAAACCAAAAATGGATCCAGAAGACTACTCAAAAAGCCATTAAAGAACCTGTGCAAACTAGTACAGGGAACAAGGTTGATGGACTGGGTGCAGTAGACAAAGAGACCGGAGATAACGCAATAAGCCCAAGACGCTGCAATGAATCCGGTTGTAAAAAACGGTCCCGGAAAGAAAAAAAAACTCACAGTACATATATTCTATCAGTGTTGCCACTCTCAGGTACCGACCTTTGATCTTTTTAGGAATCGAAATTTAACCTTCACGCCATTTAATACTACTTCACAGTGTTGTGCCAAAAGTGGCACCAGTGACATTATTGAAAAATAAACAAAAACGAGCACTATTTAGTTCTATACCGTTTTGTTTTGTTATTGAATATATTTCTTGATCCGAGTATTACCATTAAATTATTTACTTAAAAAAAAACTAAGAAATTTTTTTAATTAATCGCCATTAAAGTCGCGCCATCTGTGGATCGAACATAAAATGTAAGTTATTACAGTATCTGCTATTTTCGTCTGGTTCTTTCTCTCACAACAGTTAACTGTCAAAAGCATGTGACTGTGCCCGGTCACACTATTGGAGAGTACTGAGAAGATGGCGACGATGCCTGCGCGAAGAAAAAATACCAAACTTGACACCAAGAGAGAGTCGCTTTACTAGGTTACTTCTACTAAAATCTCGTGTGCACCTTACCATTAGTTTTGGAGGGAATGCTTCTATTTTGAGCGTGCGCTTATTAAAAAAATGTAACTCTGCAAAATTTATCTTTATATATAAATAATATACTGTACTCGATTTAGCTCGTAGCGTATGCGACGATGAACTTCTCGTAGACGGGCATGTTGTTCTTGCTGGCGATAGGCACGAATGCTGACAGTGCTAACTGAAATTTCTCGTCCGTCGAACCGCAGTAAAATGATTATATACAGTATTTGCACCAAGCGACTTTCCCCGGTTCTAATTATTAATTGACTCGTCGACGCTGGGTATGTGTGCGCAGAAACCGAAAAGCATTTAAAGCTTTTTTGTCATGATATTTGCAGTGTTGCCAATGTCAACTAAATTTTAATACAGGTTCTTTGGTTTGAGAAAAAAAAGTACAATTTAGGTATAAGGAAAGCGTAAATATATATTATTAAATTTTTTGCAATTATTCCGAAATTATCCTAAATATACGCCGGCTAACAACATTACAAAAGAATCACAACTCTCCTGAAATTATCCGTAACTCAGATAATTATCGTAAGTTTGGGGGCTATGTTTTTCTAGTAGGTTGTAAAAATGAACGAATTGAACACCACGGAAATCAAAGTTCTGATACCGGAGTGCAAATACTGTATATAATCATTTTACTGTGGTTGAACGTATGGATTTTCAATCGATCGACCGTCATCTCCCTTCTGTTTTACATACGGTCTAGGGTGGGTACGGAATCGCTCAGTTAGCGGTGTTGTTTAGGGGTGAAAGCGACGCGACGTGTTAAAGATGGTTAAACTGATGTTTAGAGTACATTAAGAGGAGACGTTTCCAACACGAATAAATTTTGTGGAATTATTATTATCCAAGATAGGATAATTAATGTTTTTTTTTAGTTTAAATACTGGAACTTTACTATAATTATAAATCAATTATCAGTCTCGGTGGCACACATCGTTGGGTATTAGTCATATTCATTTATGACTGTTTATATGCTATGCCAACGTGGGTTCGTACTTGGTATCTTGCAGTGAAATTTTAGTCTATATTTTCAATCCTCCTGGGTCAGCATGCCGTTGATGGTTTTGTTTTCCAGGTTTTTTACACCTATAGCCAAATGGCGCCATCAAACATCAGTAAGTCACCTCTGAGCGCCATGTCAAATAATAATAGCCGTCTCTTCCCCTCGCAAGTCTTTGGTTTCTGGGGTTTACTCGTAAGGGAGTAAAATGTAGGAAAATTATTAATATTATTATTATTAAACAAAACAATGTCTCGTTTTCATGAATTTTGTTATTGAAATTAACATAATTTTAAAACTTGATAAAGTAAATGTTTCGACAACTCTGTCAATACCTTTTTCTTATCTCCTTCTTTTTCTTTTCTTCTTGTCCTTGCCATCGACAGTGTCTTTTCGGCTTTGTACCCATCTTTCCTCATTACAACTGTATCTGTTATTCTTCAAATTTTGACCAATCAGTAACTACTTTCTGATAAGATTGAAAGAAGGAAATTGGTGGATGCTGAAAGCACCTTTTCTCCTGTTAGTTGTTGGTGGATTGATCTGTTGGCCGCCATTTTGTGAAGCGTGACCAGGATTTGCAGATTCTCTTTATTAAAAAGGTTTATTGTTGTTTTTATTTAAAGCATCAGAATTAATTTTCAAAAGATATACAGAAAATATTTCCTCTTAGGGGCGCTTGAGTTTATATACATAGACCGAGCCAACTTGTCCACTCTCGAATCCGGATCGTTTAATCTTTTCCAGTCATTTGGAAATGGAGTTATTTGTCAAGGTGAACGCCGATTTGTTCGACCTGTGGTTGCCTGTCCTAAATTCCTGTCTGAACCTTACGTATAACGATACTGACTTGCCACCTGCCTGAATATTTATTTAGTTTTCAATTGTCGTGGTGCGGATACTACTGTAGTTCTCTTGTTATCTTTTTTTTACTATTATAAATCTAAATTTATATAAACTACGACAAACATTAAAATTAATTAATAGGAGTTTATAATTTTGAGAAAAAAAAAGAATGTGTAGATAAAAAAAATAAATTGCGAGACTGACTTTTATCATCAGATGGTGTGAGTTTGTGCACTGACTGACTGGAAGCTGACTGAATGATTTAAAATATTAGTCGCCTAATTTAAATGTGCGCACTATTGTTTGTTATAAAAAACTGACACAAACATAATCATAAATATTTCCCTCCTGACTTGTTAAATAATGGGGAACCAATAAATTTTTCTAAAATAGTATTAATGATTTGCCATAAATTACAGCTGTTGAATTTTATTGCTCAATTTTGATTTAATTATCTGTATAGATCCCTCTCCTGGTTAAATAGAAACAAAGTCATCTGATGTTTTCGTGATGATAACTTAATGGAATAGCTATTGGAATTACGTCCATACAGTTCTGCTGGTTAAATTTTTCTGATTGGGAAAAATCAAAAAAAAAATCCAAAACTTACAAAAACCTCCAAGAGGACATTCAGTAATACCAAAAACTTTCAGGAACACACAAAAAAACATACGCAATAATAAAAAAGTCCGTTTTATTTACCAGAACAACAGAATTGGTTCAGTTGGAGAAGAGAACGAATTTTATATATAAGGGGATACTAGGGCAATGAGAAAGCAGACGCTCTGACAAGAAAAGCCCCAGCGGCCAAATTCATGTACTCCGAGCCAGTGTTTCTCGTTCAGAAATCTTCAGTATGACTCTGGATAACTAGGTGGACTGCTAAAAAAAGTCAGTCATGTTGAAATCGCGTGCCTGGTCAAAAAACTGCATGGTCACAGCACTATCAAAATGACTGAGTAATAATATTCTGCAACTAATAAAATAAGGTACATTACGGGACTGATAACCGAACAGAATCTACCAAGATGAACCAATTTGTAGATTATGTAATGACTATCAATAAATAGCCTTTTACATTATACTAGAGTGCCAAGCACTGAATCAGCGGGGGTACTACTTCCTGCGGTTGAAAACTCATAGCAGGCCCCTTCCCCACAGAAAATCTAGGAAAGAGACTGCTAAGCCTGACAAAGGTAACAAACTTTTTGACCTGATTACAGCAATGTATTTGGCAACCTGTATATTAAGGCCAAAACCTTGGCCAGTAACATCGACCTAATGGATATAGTGTTTTGTAACAGTTAGTCCAAGAGCCAAAATACATGTTGATTATAATAAGAGCAAAAACATTTACCATTTTTATCAAAATTGTCGCTGTCCCTTTTTTTGGGGGGGGGGCCAAAAACGCGAAAAATGAAAAAGTAGATTCAGCCGTGAAACATGAATATGAAACCAATTAAATATTTTTTGACCGTAAAGGTGTAACAATTTGAAGCCAATGCAGATAGATTTGCTATACTACAAAACATATAGAAATGAAGTTGGTTGCGTTTAGTTTTGTTTCAGCTGGATGGTAGGCACAAAATTCAATATTTCTAAAATTTCATTTTTTAGAAAATAAAAAATTCTCCCGACAAAACTAAGTGCAGCCATTCTTATTTGTTGTTTATTTACTATAATATACAACATGGAACAAACTTTAAGCTGTTAGGTATCCAGGGCCGTAATTGAAAAATTGATTTCTCAGTTTTTTCTCCGGGTTTCCCAACTCCTGTGCCAAACCCGTATGCAGCTAACCTTACTTTTGGTATTTCTGAATCGCAAACTCGTATTTTTCAAGTTCCTGCTTGTTATAATTCGCGGAATTTTGTACATTTCTCTCTTCCTAGTAACACTTTTGAAAGGGGTGACCATAAAAAATTTTCAGATATTGTGATTGTCTCAAGTTATATTTAGTTAGCTGAGTGCTGAAAATTCCCGGTCAAAAAAAGCTTCTGGCTCTTGGAGGATGTGCGATTTTAAACATTACAACTTGTTTATTTGTTCTTTTCAGCAGTTAATTAATACAATATACCAGTGAAAATTACCATGTACACTAACATTCATCTTCGTGCCTTGATTGTTAATTAAAATCCAACAATGAGTGGTGGGTCGAGAAACGTATCTAAGCATTAAAATCAATTTGTAATTATTGATTTCTTTCATTATTTAATAGAATAATTTATTAGCTACTTTCTTCTAAATTTTTTACAACATCCGAACATATCCATACTATTAAATGTATTTGGCCGCTTAATTTAATTTGGCCGTCTTTAGGGCCGCCAAATACATTTAATAGTAAAAGAGCCGCCTTATGTTCTGTTAGGTACTCTGACCTTCCTTCTTACACCACAATTCCACTACCAAATTTCATTCCATTAAAATTAAATTCAACCCTTACAACCATTATTTGGTTCCTTTACGTTGTCCAATCCACTATGTTGTCCGAAATCCTGCCACTTTGGCTTATACAATTTAATTACTTTAATTCCACCCAACTTTTACTTTTCCCTAACCGATTGTGGTTAGTTCCCTTAATTTTTAAATTTTTTTTAAACTATTTTTCATTATTGTTCATCGTTACGTTACCCTCTTTGTACCACAAAGTTAATCTAAGTATTTAATGTTTTTTTTTTTGAATGAACTTTCTTTAAGTGCGCGCTATAAAATTGTCACGAGTACTTAGTACAATTATTTAATTTTTTCCTATGATGTTATAATTATTTGGTAAGTTTCTTTATACTGTTACCCCAACCTTTTCGTTACTCATGTTGAACATTGTATTATGGGCCTAATGATGGCATTAGTATGACGAAACTAGTTGCCAACCTCTACCTTCAATAAAATTTATGTGGTACTAGATATTGAATTTTTTATTTCTTAAAAAAAAAGATATTAATTTTTATTGGACACTCCAGTAAGTTATTATTAAAAATATAAATAAATTCTTAATATTTGGTTAATTTACTACAAATAAGTTTTGATTTGCAGCTTATCTCGATATTATGGGCCGCTTTGTTTATCAGTCTTCCCGCTTTAACCGTTTTAATGAGTATGAAGGAATACGGAAGAATGGGAGATGCTATTATGGGATCAATTTCTAAACCAATAGTTTGTTTAGGATTGGGAATTGGAATTTTAGGAATGTCACATAATATGGGAGGTAAGATATGTGTTTACATTTTTATTTGCTTTAAATATCAAGCAGACTGCAATCCAAAAACTTCTACAATTAGCATAGCTGAAAAGTAGGCCAAAATAGAAAAAAATACCCTGAATATTGTCAAAAATTGTTGTTTTTAACATTATTATATATTCAATGGTATTTTTATGAAAATTTTTTTATTTCCTTTTAGGAATGGTAAAAAAGATTTTTGAAAACAAATACGTTGTGCTCTTAGGTAATTTTTCTTTTTCGATTTACTTATGTCATGAATTTGTACTTCTACAAAAGCATAGAAATGGACTACCAGTCATAGATAATAATACAGTGGTAAGTAGGTATTGTTTTGTTAAATTGAATTCCAAGAAAGATGTAACACAAAAATGTTATGTAAAATAAAAAAAATTATCCTTCAATAAATATTTTACAAAGGGGTAACAAACCTCAAAATCTAGTACCACACTAATTATATTTTAAAAACTTCGTTGTTATGTAGATAAGGAGGGAATGGCAACTTGTTTTGGCATGACTGCCATCATCAGGCCTATAATACATAGTGTTAGAACTAATTACTTTACAACTTACCAAAATAATTACAATAGAAAACGAAGTACTAAATACTACATTATACACGGTTGGTACAAAACCATTATAAACCTCATTATTCGACCACATTCGAGATAATGGATAACCTTTTGGACCTGAATATTTCACAGTTATATGGTTGGTACAACATCATTATGAACCTCATTATGAACCTCATTATTCGACCACATTCGAGATAATGGATAACCTTTTGGACCTGAATATTTCACAGTTATATGGTTCGTACAAACCATTATGAACCTCATTATTCGACCACATTCGAGATAATGGATAACCTTTTGGACCTGAATATTTCACAGTTATAACGGGGTTATTACTTTGTCATTTGGCGAAACTCATATATGTACATCGATTAAATTTGGCACAATATGACCGGTAGAGATTTAATCGTAGGAAGTGTTTGGTCATAATGATCAACTGGTAGACGAAAGTGACTCGAAAAAAAAAACAGTCTCAATAAGGTTGGCTCGAGACAGCGGTTAAGGCGGTGGTATCAAGAGTTTTTTAAAAGGTCGTTCAAAATACAAAATTTTAAGCTAATTTAATAAAAATTCAAAGAAAGATTTTTTGATGGCCATGTGTGTTTTTCGACACCGGTATCGGTATTTTATAATTAGGAAAACATTGAATGTGAAAAGTAAATGATTGTATTAAGTATTTAACATTAAAAAAAATAATTAAGTTTTTTTAAAAACCACCTAGATTTAATCCAGTTCTGAAATTTAAACTTACCTGAAAATAATTTAACGCCACATATATTGTTTTCACCAGTACAAACGAAAATGAATTAAGGTCAGCCTAACGATACAAAGATCCATTCACACACAGTCTCAGTCAAAATAGCGACTGTCAGAGTTTTCAGATTGTATTAATCCATTTTTTTCTGTCAATTGTCTCCTCGAGTGTATCTATATTGTTGTTATACCATTTTCGGAGAACGAATTGGTTGTCATAGCATTAATTTTGGATGAAGAATAGGAAAAATAACAGAAGAAGAAATGAAAATGGGTTCACGAGTGATGAGTGAAAAAGAAAAACAGAAGGAGAATTTATCACATTATCGACGATGAAACAATTTTTTTTCAGTATTTTAGAGTGACCGAAAACTATTCTAACTTACTGCACAGTAAATTTGAAATGCGGATATTATTTTTATTACTATTATTTTTATTACTTTTATTTAATATTTATAAATAATAATTATTGAAATAGATTATATCGCCTCTGAAAACGGACTGTAAATAGAAAATCAAAATGCACCGTAAAAATTATATGTTACATTAAATACCAAAACCTTCCTTTGACGGTCAAACGGGATGAGTTGTACAAGTAAAGATCCGCACCAAAAGATGGAGACAGTCGCGTACGGGGTTAGCACACTCAACGAACACTTTCGTATACCCCGGTCCGATAGATTCTTGGCAGCGAGCCAAGCTCAGTAGACCGCAAGTCAGTCCACAAGACAGGTAGAGGCCCAAAGCTATGAAAGCTCAGTTGTGCCGGAACCTTCAATACGATCAATACGCCGGACTGATAGCCGTGCCTGTACCATCTGACATTCGAAGAAATATATCCAAAACCTAAACCTAAACTGAAATAAAGCAAAAGAACGAAACAGAAATCGAAAATTTGACCTCGACGCCGATGAAGGAAGAATTGGAAGAAAAAGAAATAAAAACCAACAGAAATCAGCTGGTGAACAAACGCGTACTTTGTGAAGACAAAGAAACTAAGGAGCCAAACAAAAAGAAAAAACAGGATACCAAAATTAATAAGAAAGGTGTTGTTAAAGTAATAGAAGAAGAAACACCATCAACATGTTATGTTTGTGGTGAATTCGGGGCAGATAATGAAGAATGGTGGCGATGTAGATCATGTGCTACGTGGTTTCATGCTGCTTGCACCCCTGCTGAATTTGCAGAAAACTTTATATCATGTAGTAATTGCGAGTTTTCATTTAGTTATTTATTAGGCTTGTTCCTGAAGCGAGTTCCTAACTTGTTATGAACATACTGAGTTGCGCAGTTATAAAATAATGGATCAGTAGCCTGCGCAGTACAAAATAATGGACGAGTTATTTTATACTGCGCAACTCAGTATGTTCATAACAAGTTAGGAACTCGCTTGGGGAACCAACCTATTATTTAACATTTCGGTCGATATTTCCCCACTCCTGGTCAATATTTCCCATTAGTGGTCGGCTAATATCGCCCTAGCAACCGTTTTGTATTTTTTTTTTCAAAATAAAGGGTTTTTTGAAGTTCAATTGTGCTTCCTTACCTACTTTAAAGTTCAGTCCAATGTATTCACATCAACACATGTTTATTTTGTTGTCACGTATTTATAATATAACAGGATTTACGTTAAGTAGTCGATATTAGACCAACTTCCAATACTGCAACAAACAGATATGTAGTGGGTTTTTGTCTAAATATAGTAAATTATTAAGTAATGTAAGAAATGTCAGAAATAAAAAAAATACATAAAACATGTCAAATATTAAAAAAAAACATAGTGCTAGAGAAGTTTTAGTCTGTTGAACATATTTGCCTTTTATCTACTATATTTTAAAATAATATTGTAATTCTACAGGTTTGTTAATTTCTTTTAGTTAAATTAGTTTTTTGTATTTTTTTATGAAAATCCATATTGTGACCTGTTTCATTATACAATAACTGCACCAGTCGGATGGAGTTATTGCTAGTCAAACAATAATAAGTTTTATATTTTTGTGAATATCAATAAACGTTGTTTTTATAAAACTAATATATTTCGGTATTACTGTATGCATAAATAACTGGTTTTTTAATAATAATTATTATTTCAAAGAAACTAGTGTTTTTCAAAACTTTCGTTAAATATTGTTTGCAGCATCATTTCATTTTAAATAAAGTCAAATTTACAAATTTAAATAGACTAATGCGCAGGTAGACAGTGCCGAATTCGTGTATGCTCTGAGCTAATCGGTTTAACATCGGTGCGAAAACATGTTGTCGGATCCGAAATCGTATACGACCATATATTTTGGTTCATGATAATAAACTTTTTTTTCCACTACTAGTATGAGAAGATGTCATTATTTATGCTGTGTTCAAGTCGAGAAGTTAAATTTCTCTCTCACAAGTAGATAATTTTTGATTATCTACTAGTAATAGATAATAGAAACAATTGAAGATTAAACGTGATGTCAGAGGTAGGCGATTTTAGGAAATCTTTCAAATTAATTATATACAACTGTCATTGCGTTTGTCAAAAGAGTTTTTTTTTTAATTATTATAAAAAATTTGACAACAAATAAGCTCTTTCTACTGAATTCCTATCATTTAAAGTGAATTTCGGACATAATCAAATAAATTAGGGGTAAGTAATTCTTCATTAGATATATTTTCGTTGGAAAGAGTTTGAGGTTATGTAATAAATATTTTCATATTGATTTGTGCTATTTGTGCAATAATACCTATTCTAAAATTAACCCAAAAACCAACTTAATAGTGTTTCAAATCTAAGTGTCAAATGAAACGAACTTTTCATGTCTTCATCACTACTTGAAAGTTCTAAAATTCACAGTGCAATTAACATAATGAAATGTCAATTTAATTTATTGAATATTCTCATTCAATTGTTTTCACAAACTGCTTCTGTTCCAATAAATTCATTTTAAATATATAATTCAAAAAAAATATCGTTGTAAAAAAGTATCGTTGTAAGAATGATTAAATGTTCTAGAAGTGGAAAAAATATTATATAAACCACGGTAGAGAAGATTTTTCTCAGCCTCGCAACTTAATATCCCTCTTTGCTTCGCATCTCGGGATTATAATAATGCTCGGCTGAGAAAAATTACTTCTCGACCTTGGTGTATATTATACTATTATTATTTGTGAGGTTGTGTTATTACATATTAATTATTTACGACCTTCCTTAAAAACGAGCATTTATACACTTATTCTGGTACGTAGAGATACGCTTTATACACAATTTAAAACAGTGCGTAAAATACCAATGCAGTTTAAATGGGAGATTCATTATAACACTTCAATTGACTCAAAACTGTTTTATAATGCACAATGCGTTTTAAATAGGGCTCTTCATTATAACACTTTTTTTAAGCTAGTTGTTTGCCAGTTGCACTAGTGCGTAAAATGAAATACTAGTGCTTAAAGAGTTTTACTTAATACCTATATATTTTTTGGTAGTAAAAAAATTGTATGCAACTAGTGTGTAAAGAACCTTTTTCACTCATGTGATTGTCGCACTCGTCTTTGGCTCGTGTGACAAAATTTATATTAGTGAAAAAAGTATGACTTTACACACTTGTATAAATAACTATTTCAGATGAGAGATTTTATAATGGTATTTCCTACATGTCTAGTTTTTGGTGTATTGATTACTTTGATAGTTGAAGAACCACTTCGTTCCCTCCAGAAAACAATACTACCTCAGATTGATGTTCAGAATAAAAAAATGATAAATAAAACAAAATAAAAAATTAGAATTTGTATCAAATAAGTATGAAATAAAAAATTATAAAATTTCAGACTTTTTTTTCAGCAAGTGATATAAAACAATAGAAAATGATTACACAAGTAATGACTCTTTTAAATATTGTTGATTATTTCACTTACCTGCCAAACCATGCATTTCCAAGAATCTGATTGGGCTACCACGTCCAATCAAATTGACTAACATCAACTATTACCCTGCTGGGAAATAGTGACTTTAGGGCAGTATCTACTGTCAAAATATTAAACATCATGTTTGAAGTATGAATTAAAAATGAATCGGTTAGATATAATGACGACGAGATAGTTAGGATAAAATAGAGATGTTTCGTTAAATAATCTTCCAAATATCACTGGTATTAAATAAATTACCGGCTATTTATTGTTTAAATTTTCCTCGTGTGCTTAACAATTTGACTCGACCAAATTTTACAATTAATAATCAGAGATAGAATCCCTCGTGCTTTGACCTCGTGATTCTATCAGATTATTAATTGCAAATTTGCCCTCGTTAAATTGACAAATCACACACCCGAAAAATTCACAACCATAAGTAGACGGCTATTTATTCAGTTCTTAACAACTCCTAGTTTGCAATATCCGATATATCAGCCAATGAGAAAGGAAGAGAAAATATAACGACAAAAAATCGATAATATCACATTGCCAGGGTAACAATGTGCGTTTGTTATTAATTTATTATTAGCTTTGTTGACCATGTCATTTAAAAAACTTGTAATTAAAAAACAAGTAGTAGTAGTGTTATGTATTCAATGTTCTTTAGATGAAGAGTGTATGTTTTATAATTTATTGACGGACACAAAATTCTTAAATTGAATTAAAATGTTTGCCTTGTACATTTTTACTACTGACGCCTATGATTCTCAAACACAAAAAAATAGTGAGTTAAGGAATTTTTAAATTAATTCAAATGGCCACGTTTTTTCAAAATCCATTACAACTATGATTACAAGAATTACAAGATATTAATAGTATATACCCTATTGTTTACATCGCGGGACCCAAGCCCCCATAAAATTCAAATAATTATTGACTTTAAAAATATAAAAATAAATTAATTTCACAGTTAACTTATTATTTTCTTTTTTGAAACCTTACAAGAATTAAAAAAAACGGAGTTCCGTGATGAGGCTCGAACTCGGACCAATTGAGATCCGCAGTGGGACCCTGTGTCACATAGAATTCGACACTTAGTTTTCTACTGTCGATATCTACTCTGGAAATCGACTGTTGCATTTTTTGGCACTATGTGTCCCAGTCGACTACACTTCGGACATTTTCGGTAATATATTACTCGATAGGAAAACATTAGTTATATTCTGGTGACTTCTAGTAACTTTTATAACATTATAGTCCGAAAAATGTATCCTGTCAAATATCCATATAAAAAATAATAAAATAAAAGTATTTATTTGTTTAAATTGATGTAGGTTTAAATTTAGCAAAATGTTGCCTGATAATTTGGTTCATAATCTGGTGGCCGAGAAGGAGGAAATACTGGAGGATATTCGAATAGTCAATATGGAAATATTAGATTTAAAGAGCTATTTAGGTTGAACATATACATGGCTCAATATGTGCTTCATGGGTTTCTGCTATAGTTGGACCAGGGTAACAATCCTGTGGCATTACCAGGCATAATAAAGTTCTTTGGAGTGCTTATTTTTTATGCCCACCAGCGTGTAATAGGCCAAAAACGTTTTCTGAGTAATATGTACAATTTCCAAGAAACGATGAAGACAAAAATAATATAAAAGCTACATTTATGCAAGAAAGAGATTTTCTTGGTGTGATTGGCCCCGTGGATTACACCCATATTAAAATAAAACGTATAATAATTAAATTATAGGTTGCGTACATAAGAAAATGTGAACTTGGTACCACGAAAATTTTTTCTGACAGTTTTGACCAATAAATGAGGTTAGGTTGTTTATTATAGCAATAACGCAGTGCCAGTCATATAGAAATGAGTCGATTTCTAGAATTCTAGGTGACACGCGGTCCCACTACCGCATTCAAGTCACTGTTGCGTGAGGTAATTCTAATAATAATAACTATTTGCAAAACCTTGTCTTATACGAATATATTATGCAAATAATGACAAAAGAATGCGATATTTTACATTTTTCGTGGTTTTTAATGAATAATATAATTCCAACAAAATCGTAAAAAATATATGAAAACGCTTACGATGATCTCGTAAAATTGTGTTGGAGAAAAGAAAATTGAAGACTGTAATATTGTCTACTATACTCCTTTGTGGAAGTATTTGACTGTTCTGAATTAAAATAGAATAAACAAGGTGGCTGGTTTCAATTGTTTTTTTATTTGCGGGACTAAAAAATATTAGTCAATTGTTTAAAATTTTTAGTCCCAAGGGAGTCAGCGGGACTAAAGTACTTAGTAGGAGAACGAGGGATCTCTAAGATGCATTTTAAGGACCCTCTATAACACTCGCGAACAACCACCTAAAAAAATTGATTCCTATGTAAATCGACCTGGCGGATCCGATTTTGGAGTTCGCCAGACAATTTGGAATTGCCAAATTGGCCAAAATCGACAATTTCCAAAAAATCTCATATTTTAGGGAATTTTTAAAATTTTTAATTATCATCCTATATTTCTCTTAGTTTAAGCCCGATTGAATTGAAATTTTTAAGAGAACCAATTTAGACCTTTGTTATTACGACTTACATGACAGAAATGCAAAAAAAATTACGTGTCACAAGTTATTTATTTTTAAAATGTTGGTGACAAGAAATTTGGTAAAAATGCAGTAACAAATACTCGATCGAGAAAACTTTTTTGTTTTTAAAGATAGATTTATATAGTAAGCGACAAAGTTGTAGCCAAAGAATCAAAGAAACTTTTTTACTTCGGTGATTTTTTTGATAACTAGCTTGATTTTTAATATAACAGTGTCACAATGTGGCAATATAGAAAAAACTATGCCGGTCGCGGCCGTCCGTACTTTACAAGGTATCGCCATACGTCCAACTACTAAATCGACCGCTTGGTTAAAAATTTAAGAAGTGGGGAACGAACCAACAAAGGGAAAATTACAGAAGTGGGGACGCTGGAGGTGTCGTTTTAATTGTTGGACAATCTATAGCTTGAGAGCGCCAGGATTTGTATTGTATTAATTAAAACCAATTTACGATTCGTGAGTTTATTTCGAATTTCATTAAATTTTAATTTTCAAAAAGGAGAAAAATATATAAAATAAAGATTTCAATTTTGATATAGGCAATTTAGACATACTCATTTCATTTTCACATTTTTTAACTTCTACTCGTATAGAAGCAACAATATCTAAGAGATAGTTAACACATTTGTAAAAAGGGATGATGATACTTTATATTTATAAGGTGCTTATATCTACTACTATTGAGTTCCACATTTCCTTTGCACGAACAACAAATATTGCAAGGCACATTCGCTTTAAGGCATTTACATTTATTTGTACAAGTAAAAACTTGCACTTGCAATTGGCTGTAATTTCTAAAAAGCTTGGCTTTGCTTCTTTTAGTGTCATCTTTGGTACAAGAACATTGCTTTCGATGTAATAGCCGCAATCTGTAGGTTTTGGATCTTGTTGATGAATTTTACTAGCGCTCTTATAGATCGTTCATTGTAAAAACGCCCTTTTCACATGCAATAAAAATGCATCTTCTGTTGTAGACAAATCTCTAAAATGAAATTCCAACGATTATAATGAAGAATGTAATTCCGTGATCAAGAAGTTTCAAATTTAATATATCTATAGAACATAGACAAACATCGAAATTAGTGTTACCCACCCAATGTCAGTTTTACAATTTGGGAATATATACGCTCATAATTCGTCCATATTTCTCATAAAATTTGGCGGGCCGTACAAATGTTTAAAAAATGCTCTAAAACTTGCCCATAGAGTATCCGATACTTGGTACCCATTCATACTTGAAGATCCAAAATAAGTCAGCTCTAAACGTGCTTCATTAAAAATAGCAATTTTTAGAGCTGTTTTTTTGCGCTTTCGGAATGGGAAACTCACCGAATCGTACCCACTTAAGCAATATACTGCTAATAAAATTCCAGCCAAGTTATTAGCATTGTTCTGATAGATATTGGCTAGTAATTGAATTGAATAAGAGTAGTACATTGATAATACAAAAATGTCTGTATCTGCAGCATAGATAAAAAATCGTTTATACTGGTTTTTAAAATGGTCAATAATAGCATTCTAGTATCAGATTCCTCATGTTCTGTAAATTCTAATTCTGTGGTCACCGTAGTATCAAATTTGAAGCATATAATTGTTTTGCTGTTTTCTTTTGACATGCCAGCTAATAATACATTCACACCTTCTGGTAAGGTGTGATGGTCATTTAGGAATTTCTTGACAAAATATGCCAACAGCTTTTTCTTATTGTTAGGGTTTGCAATAAATTTTTTCCAATCCGGGATCTTAAAATCATCTTGAACTTCATAATTAATAGGTGGATTTAAGCTGTTTTCAAAATCATAAAACAATCTCTGACGCACGCACAATAAAATGTAATTTTTTAGGTTTTAAATTTAATATCAAATTAAAATATTTTAAAAATAATTCATTAAAGGTGCTGCAATTATAATTTTGAAATCAACCCTAATTTTCGTGTCTTCATCCAACTCTCTCGTAAAATGTAAATTTCTCAACATTTTTGCTTCGCTTTCATATAGATAATTACCTTTGTTTAACCAGAACAAATATTCACAAATTCTTTGCTATCCTGTTGGAAGAGATTAACTTTTTGTTTTATAATTCTCTTAATTTCTAATTTGTCAACATGTATTTTTAAAGCAAAGGTTTTGCTGCTTGCATCATGGTGTTTTTCTCTAGAATCAATTTTTCTAAAAGTGTTGACAAGTTTGGAATATGCATTGGTTATAAGCAATGCATATTCCACCCCTATCAACACTTTTAGAAAAATTTCATTTAATATTAAAGTTCATTTGTTTCCTTGGCTTTCATCCAAATTTTATTTTGCATATTAAATGTTGTTAATTTTCAAGACCATTTAGTATCTGTAATTTTATTGCAAATTATACATTTTGGGCTTTCAACGGTCTTACTTCTTTTTTCACCAGAATTAGCCACATCTGTGCTTTCTGCTTTTTGTTTATAAGCCTTTCGGGTGTAATTTCTTCTGCATATTGCATGATAGACATGACATTTGACAAAAATAAATCCATTTTTTCGGTATAATATTTCTATATATCATCCGACTTTATGGAAACTGCTTAAATACATAGTCCAGTGCTTCTTCTGTAACATTCTGTAAGTACAGTTTATTCATTATTTTGTTGACAAAACATGTATTTTAAAAAGTTAAACTTTAGGTTTAACTGGGAAGTCATAGTCAAAAGATAAAAACGCGCACAAAACTACTGGAGAAAAAAATTTCTTCAAATGTGTTCTTTGTTCTAATTAAATATTAATCTAGTTTATTATGACTGGAGAAGAGACTTCGTTAATTTAATATGCACTTATTATCTATAAATCAATAATTATTATTATTAGAGCTGAAACTCAGCAATTTTCAATAATAATAAGCATCAAAAACCACACAGAAGATAACTATTCCCGTCCATTTATTAAAATATAACTAAACGTTACATAAAGCAATATTCCGCAACTACCCATTATTTGATTCCCATACGTCGGACCAACCTAACTTTTTATATTGGGCCGCGACGCGGCGGTCCTATATATTGCAGCACCGTTTTATAGAAAAGTAAGTAAGTTATCAAAAAAAACACCAAAATAAAAAAGTTTCTTTGATTCTTTGGCTACAACTTTGTCGCTTACTATATACATCTATCTTTAAAAACAAATAAGTTTTCTCGATCGAGTATTTGTTGCTGCATTTTTACCAAATTTCTTGTCACCAACATTTTAAAAATAAATTACTTGTGACACGTAATTTTTTTTTGCATTTCTGTCATGTAAGTCGTGATAACAAAGGTCTAAATTGGTTCTCCTAAAAATTTCAATTCAATCCGACTTAAACTAAGAGAGATATAGGATGATAATAAAAATTTTTAAAAATTCCCTAAAATATGAGATTTTTTGGAAATTGTCGATTTTGGCCAATTTGGCAATTCCAAATTGTCTGGCGAACTCCAAAATCGGATCCGCCAGGTCGATTTACATAAGAATATATTTTTTTTAGGTGGTTGTTCGCGAGTGTTATAGGAAGTGCATCTTGACTGCTCGTTCTCGGACTAACTGGTTTCGCTGGGTAAAAAGAAATTATTTCAATATCTCACTGATTAAAATAAATGAACGGGTATTTTCTCAGACGTGAGCAATGGCTCATTTTTCACAGAGGGCCGTGAGGAGTTGAATAAGTCAGTCCTCAAAAAATCTCTTACTTTTTGAGATCGCGTAGACAAACTGTAATAATAGAAAAACATGTTTTTAAACCATTTCAGAAACTTACCAATGAGCTATAGCCGTTAATTTTTTGTATTAGTTAATAGAAAACTTTATCATTTAGCAAAATTTAGCCATTCAGATTTCACAGTAGACCGAAAAAATAATTATTGAAATTCAAATATTTATGTTAAGTATGTCTCATGACGTGTACCAATAAACTCGGAGGATTTAAATTTTGTTGGCAAATGTTTACTTTTTTCCTAGGTTTGAATTGTAGGAAGAGTGAAATAGAAATTTAATTATATATAATAAGTCTAAAACAAACCTGTTTTGCCAATGTTAGATTATGACAACAATCACTCTAGAATCTTCGGTATGGGGAGCTCAACTTGAAATATTAGTCCATCTTTTTTTACATTATTTGAGAAACAAATGAATTTCTTTTTATGAAAAAATCGTTTTTTTTGTTTCTTTCTTTAATTTAACATTAAAAAATTGATATTTAAAAATTACTGCATCTATGCAACTTGTAGTGCACTACCTCACTTATGTGCAATAGCTGCTGCATAATATTAATGCGGGCCAATTTCTCTAAATAAAATTGTCGTTTTCAAATATAGATGACGTTTGCTTATAAAGTGTCGTTTGGTCAATATGTTTACTTTTACCTTTGTTTACGTATCTTTTGGGTCATCAATTTGATTGCTATAGTAAAAAACGTTGGAAAAGTTTTGGACAAACGATATAAAAATTGTTTTGACCCATATTGTTTAAATAAACACCTAATAAAAACATAACTTATTTCTATTGCGAAGATCATTTTGACCTAAGTATTTAAATGCATTTACATAAAATAATGTATGCTTTCTTACATAGTTCAATATTGTGTTGATTCATAAACATTGTATTAGATTCAGAATGATATGGAGAATTATATAAAATTCAAAATGATGGAAGGCAAAATTATATAAAACATCAATAATCGTAGTTTATATAAATAAGTACTTACTGAGAAGCCTTAGAACCTTTTATTTCTGTCAGATTGAATCTATTATCCTTTTTAAGGAATTTGTGCACCATAAAAATGTCTATATGAGGCAAATTATTAGAGTTTGCTTTTACAAACTGGGCCATCAACAACAATAGTAAGAAATCATAAATAACACAAAACAAATACAAATAGACACGGAAAATTATCAACATCAACCAGCTCTACAGATTACAAACTACAACAGTGACAGTGAACTATGCAGTAAGCAGACGTTTTCACTTAATCAGGAACGGAACGCTTGTGATCAGCACTTATGTACCAAACAGCAAATTATTACCTGATCTCGTTAAAATAGTCGTTTTCTTTATTTAACAGCGGAATATAATATCTATTTATCTCTTTCGATTTTGAATGCGAATTCATAGTGGAGAGGTCCAAGTTTTCATCTTTATCCAATTATCATATAATGGTTTTTTCCATCTTTGTCTGTATAAGTAAGATTTAGCAGCTATTTTTGATTCATACTCTCTTCTTTACACATTTGCAGTTAACGGTTTAACGGTAACTTCATTGCACATAAGTGACGTCACGATCGTAATGGCGGCATATTCAAATAATTAGAAATTTGAATTTTTAAATTAATTTATTCAAAAATCTAGCTCAAATTACGGTAGATAATTAAACTCAATAGGTTTTATTTGATTAATTCTAACTGTTAATAAAGAAAATACGTGAGGTTATATTTTTGTTGAATTCCCCATTGGCAAAAGAAAACTATGTCATATTGCTTATTATTCCATCATATTTATCAAACCGTCTTCAACCCCTTCAAGCTACTTTTTCTACAACCACTATGCAAAACATGTTTTTATACACAAATTTTTATACGCAAATCAGGTCTTTTCTTAATTTATTTGATATCGGTTGGAAAAGTAATAATTTAGAGTGCGAAAAGTACACGCTATGCCACTTTTTCCCACGGAAATGTCAAACACAGCTATGACCTGTTAATTTTTTTTTACAAGTTACTGTTTTTCTTTCATTAATAAATGTGGTTGTAGAAAAAATATTGTGTACAACTTGTTCGCAAAGCACTTTTTCCACTCGCTGAGCTCGTCGGAAAAGTGACGCTTTGAGCACTTGTACAAACTACTATTTTATTCCTCCTTTAAAAGAGCTTATAACAAAGACTGTGACAGTGGACAAAGGAACTTATGCCAAATATTGAGGTGTAGAGTTTTAAACATAGAAATCTGTGTTTAACAAAAGAAGACCTAATAGGTAAAGCCAATAACCGAGAACAAGAAAAAGTGGGACACCATACAAGGATTTATTAGATACATTATGAAAAGAAATTGATCACAGACACCAAGAAAAAGGAGGTTAAATACTATTCTGAAGTTACGCTAGACAGCAGTTCCGGAATTTAGAGGAGTGACGGAGGGTTTTAGTATAAGTTTGTACGGAAAAACCAGTTATTAAATGGTAAGGTTATAAGCCTCAAGCCGACGCCTATAAAAGTTTGTGATAACCTAACCGTTAAAACTTCGTACATTCTTTTAATTTAAAAGCGAAAAAAATATTGTCGGTCAAATAATTTGGGATTTTGGCACGTCCAACGCCATAAACATGGCAAAGTTATAACGTTATAAAATTTAATACCTCACAGCCGAAATTTGCAGAATCGTTTAATGAAAATATTGAAAATTAACTGGTAACCTTGTCCGACGCGCTGAAGTTAATCGTTTCATGCAAAAGGAAATGCCCCACTACCTAGAATTTGACAAATAAAACATTTTTCCCGATTCGACATAAAGAACATATATACGAAGTCTGGACGGTTAGGTTATCACAAACTTTTATAGGCGTGGACCCGAGGCTTATTACTGAAATGTTATCAATCCTATAAATCAATAAATCGTTTTTTCTTTTCATCCAATGCATATGCATAAATAGGATTGTTTTCGTGTTTTAAAAACTAGGAATGTGGTTGATCTACCTAGAACCATTATAATATGTCAAAATACAACTAGGGTAAATAAAACAAAAAATGTCAGCAGAATCACAAAATTTGTGTTAATTGAAAAGAAAGTTTTATGCAATAAACTTCAGTAGGGCAGTGTACTTCAGGAAGTTTTCGCGATATTTGAGCCCGTCTATTCTGGTTTTCGGGGATCTGTTACCAACATAAAACCAGCGGTGCTGAAATGAAATGTGATTAACGAGCGGTCGCCATGTCAGGATCAGATGTGCCCCCTACTCTCTCTCCTCCTTCCCTGCCGTTACTGCTGGTCGCTCGTTGTTGCAATTGAGAAAAAAATTATCGACCTGCCCTCCCACCCCTAGCGACCCGCTACCACGATATTAATCTAGGATTATGACCGATGTTCGACTGTTCGGATATGCGACAAAACATATTGGACAATGTGTGTGTATGTTATTTGTTATTCCTGGCGAATTTCAATTGCTATATTGATTGAAATAAAATGAGCAAGCACTTTATAAAAATATTAACTGCACTTACTCAAAAACTTCATATATTCAACAACAGCATAATAGCTGCCAACAAAATGAACATAGGTCGTAATATTCTACAAATTTACTCTATTTAAACTTCGTCTATTTAGAGTCCTCTAATTCAAAATTACCTGCTTGTTTATTTGTATTAGACGCATCCAAAGTATAATTATTACACCATATTATTCAAAATAGTAAACACATTTGAGATACACTGTATATTATTTGGGTGACTATTTTAAGACCTTTTGTAAGCTATTAAATCAATTCGAAGAGTCTTACATCTCCCCAGATAGGCACTACAAAAGCTTTATACAGGTGATCATTTGCCTTCATGAAATGTTTTAATAATTATGGAAATAAATAACTAATTTTAATTGAAAAAAATTGCGTAACTAAAACTTTAGTCCATGATTTTAAATAAATTGTGTGTAAAACAACTATTACGTTAAAAGTAACACCAACCTATGTTAAAATTCTCGGCAACTAACCTATAAATAGGAGGTATTTCATTTTGACCTCGATTTTTTTTAGATTCTTCTAATATACCCTTAAAATGTTTCCGCGAGACATAATACGCCATTAAATTCCCTCAGGAATGGCCACAATTAGATCAAATTTAAAGGGAATCCCTGTATGAAGAATCGCGTGAAAATCCGTTACCTTCCTCTCTCTTTGAACACCGCTGAAGGCGAGAATTTTAAATGCATGAATATCAATTTCGATGTTGCTACATCTAATGCTGATTAGAATTAACAAAATATAATATCTATTATATCTAATCAATCATACAAATTTGAAATATTATACAGTTGTTCAATTTTAAATCTAGTGTAGGTGATAATTGAATTTTTACTTTCCCGGACCCATCAAAGGGAAAGTAAGGTGAACGAGCAAAAAAAAAATCGAGATATCGATGGAAATATCCATTTTGAGGTCCTCCAAGAAGATTGAAACCATTTGCAGCGTATGGTCTGTCTGTGTGTCTGTGTGTAATCTTCCACGATAACTGCCGAACCGTTTGAATAATCAAGCTGAAATTTGGTATGGAGGGTCGGTGTGTGCCTACAATGCGACCATTAGTTTTCGGTTTAAATTGGTACAGTGGAGGGTCCTCAAGACCGACATTGGTTAAATATACATGTAACAATTTTTTGCTTTATTTAAATTTTAAGGACAACCGATACATTTTAGCACAAAATGTTGTAGTACAAAGTTTTAGAGAATAAAATTACCTACAATTTTTGTCTTAAAGCTTTTCCAAAATTTCCAATAGATTTTAGTGCAAAATGTTGTAGTACAAAGTTTTAGAACATAAAATTCTCTATAACTTTTGTTTCAAACTTTTTCCAGAATTTTTAATAGTTGCGCCACTAGAGGGCGCGTAAAAAATGTGCATGTAGGTTTTTTCTAGTTTTTCTTGATTTTGAGGACAAACAATGGATTTAGTGCAAAATTTTCTTGTGCAAAGTTGTAAAATATCAAATTTTCTTTAACTTTTTTGTTTAACTTGTATCGAATTCCTCATAGTTTTGCCGCTAGATGGCGAGAAAAATACACATTTAAAATTCCCTACAACTATTGTATGAAAAATTTTCCCCAATGGGGACGTGTGGTGCGGTAGCTATAGCAAATTCATTTGTAGTATATGAAAATCTACTTAAAATTATTCATAAAAATGGGCTAGGTTAATTTTGAAACATTACAATTACTAAGAAATAAATTTTCAAAATTTCCAAATGACGTCAGCTACATTAATTTGTTTAAAATAATGTAGAAGGCATGACAAGGTATAATTTACAGTTATCTGTCGAGTATTACTAAACCAAATAGCCTTAAAAATAATAGGTTATGTTACACTGAAAAGTCAAAAATAAAACGTTGTGCCTAGCAGTACATCGGATGTACGCATTTATTTTGTACTTCGGCCGTTCATTGCGTTTTAAGGCTTACAAAGTATAGAAGTATGTTGGCGCATTTGCTTGATACGTTTGATATTATTTCTGTAACGTCGTTGTATAGTATATGGTTTCGGTATAAAGGTATGTTCATGCTCATACGAATTTCGCAAAATTTATGCGAATCGAAAAATATTTTGCCGTCCCCAAAATTTGATGTTCATACTTGGGCGATATAATTTGACGGTTTCTGCCAACGGTCAAGTCAGATAAGTCAAAATATTTGAAATTATTGTGTTGTGTCATCATCCGAATCCGCAAAAAAAGTTCAAATATTTCAACTTTATTGTGAAATTTTCAGGTGCCATTTTATGAACATACCTTAAAAGGGCCGGAGTTTCATCCTAGTACGGCCATTTTTTTATGTTTTAATATTTTTTTAGCTTCATAAAATAGTGATTGTTAACTGGTTTGATTTGTATAGTAGAGTTTTTTCTCCAAAATTAATGAGTATTAGATTTCACTTCTTAAAATCTACATATAGATAGTGACATGGTCACTAGTTTGATTTATACAGTAAAGTGTCTTTTTTTCTCAAAGTTCGAGATGCAAAAATTAGGTAGTTTATTTTATTTTCCGATGTACAATATAAACAAGCACATCCGATGTACTGCTAGTCACGGCGAAAATAAAAACAATGCAATTTTCTTCTTTTCCCATATTTACATCTGCGGCCTCTATTTAATAAGGAATTCAATTCGTATATACTGACACCTCTTAACAGTATTATCAATTAATGTAGATATTTTTAATTTTTTTTTTTTAAATATAATACAGGTTTAAAAAAAATATAAATATTTTTGTAGGCATATTTGATAACAGACTTAATTAAAAAAATTACATAATACGTCCCCATTCCCAATAGTTTTCACACATGATTTTAGGAGATCCTAATTGTAGCAGTGTGATATACAACGTTCGCATGCGCAGCTTATACCATTATCAACATTGAAATATCAATTCACCATCAGCTCGCTATTTTTAATGTGTTCCATAAATCAATGTAATGCTTAGTATTTTGTAATTAAAATAATAATAATAAATAACATATTCTCTACGGTCTAGCCGGGAAAACTCTGGGGTGACACAGCCGATTTTTTTTAATTATATTCTGGAGATGGACATGGAATATTCACTTCTTGTGAGAATGACACACCCACCAAATACTCTTTTACAAGATATTTCGTATCATTATATTCCATTTTTGTAAGAATAAAAAACATAAAAATTGTGGGTTCATTTTTATTTGTTTCAAAGTTGTAGAATGATGAATTTATAAACATTAAAACACTGTAATATGCTACTGTAAAAATAATGCAGGATTTATTTAACATATTTAATTATTGTCCTATTTATCCCATATTAAACTTTCTGCAGTTGAATGAGGATACAAACAATCCTATAGACTAGCATACCATACTAAAAACATACTACTGCTAAATATTTATCAATAACTAGTTATTTGTATGCCTAGGTTGCGAAATACCTCTTTGGTGGACCCAAAGAAAAATTATCGCCCAGGCCGCTTGCGGCCGAGGCATGATAATCTTGAGGTCGCCAAAAAGTTTCGCGGCCGTGGTATACACACTATTTTTCGTGCAATCGTTAAAATTATGAAATTAGATCATTGCCAATAAATATTATATTGCTTTAAAATCAACAGCAGTTCAATTTAATTAACAAAATCAGAGCTGCTATGGAAATGACAGTGTTTGAATATACAAAATATTTGACAGTTCTTGACGAAACGTAAATATGGTTGACATTGATAGTGATATTTCAGTATCTTGTTGCTTCAACTTCTAGAGTAAATACAAGTAATAATACAAACTGTACAATTACAATTAATATCTTGAATAATATAAATATGTATTTGTTAATTTAAAAATTAATACTGTGTTTAATAAAAAATAATAACATTGTTAGTTTTGTATTGTAGAAATGTGAAATTTAAAAGTGACCTTTGCTTTTTCGGACGTTGCCATGGGCAACGGCTGCGAAATTGAATTTCGCGGCCGCTGTGGAGAACGCGAAGTACTCACTTCGCGTACGATTGCACAAAAATAATTTTTACGATTAATTTTTCCTATATCAAAAAAATTATTCTGAATATATATTATTTAGAGGAGACCGTGGCAAGGAGATCCCGCAGGTAGAACGATCCTTCCCACTTTACGAACCTGCTACAAATATAATCAGTCAAAGAAGAAAGAAAACTTGCATAACCACTTAAATATACTTAAAGCTAAATACGGTAAACTGAAATACCTATTTGATGTAATCATCTCAATGGTCTCAATAACTACTGCTCTTAGGTGCTCATGAAGCTGTTTTGCGAGATGAAGACAATAGTTACAGAGGACTATTCATTCAAAGTCCAACCATAATAAACACAATGAAGGCTTTTCTAGAATTTCTCGCTTCTCATATTTGTTTAGGATGGCAAATGTCAAACTGAAATAGTGGGTATTTGTATATTGGCATCTGAAGATAAGGAAAGTTTTATCTGGTTCTTAGAAACATTCAAACAGGAAAATCCATCATGGATCAATATGAAATAAAGGCAATTAATAATTGTTTTCCAACTATAAACCTAATAATATATGTATTCCACACCATAAAAATCTTTCATCGGGGGATTTAGTTTCAAAAGTTGGGAAGTCAATATACACTTAGTCTGGAACCTATTCAAAAATTGGTTTATTTTAAAACAGACTATGATTATCAGAAATACTTGGAAGCCTTAAAAAATAGTAATAGGGTAAAACGAGGCAATGATGGTATATAGATAATATTGGTCATCCTATATTTATGGTAAAAAAATGAGGAGCGTCAACAGTGTCCGTAAAAACAACACACATGTTCCAGCTGTATCATCAACGAATGATTAATTCAGTCTAGAGCAATTGTTTGGAGAGATTACAAGGTCTTTGTTATTTAAGTGTGTCTCTTATAGTTTTATAACCCTAGAAAATAAGCTGTAAGTACTATCACATTTTTTTGTAATATCTATATAGTTTAATAGTGAGATAATATATAGTATAATTACTATATGCATTCAAATAAACGATAAACATAGATAGTGATGACTTATAAAAATAAAATAAAAAGCACACCCATGCATATTGGGACCATACCGGTCAGGTGACCGGCATTACTCCATACTACACAAATGTATGTTTTGACATATTTAAATGTAGTGCAGATGCCGAAGACACGGATTAGAAAAACTAATAAGGCAAAATGGTCAGTTAAATCATTAAATGCAACCAAGCAGTTGTATGAAGAAGGATTTTCAATACGAATGGCTGCAAGACGATGTGGAATTCCATTTTCTACATTACAAGATAGGCTAAAAAAGAAAAAAGTGATATCCGTAGTTTGGGAAGAAAACCTGTTTTTACATGGGAACAAGAAGGTAAAATGGCAAACCAAAAGAGTACTTAGCGTCTATATTTTCGGATGTACTAATCAGGAAGTAAGGCCTTTGAATTTGAAGATAAAAACGGCATGAAGCATAATTTCTGAACAAAATCTAAATCCACAAGTAACGAGTGCCTTCAGGGATTTCTAAAACGAAATCATATTTCTATTCGGAAGGCAAAAGTTGACAGGATTTTCGAACTTTTTCAAAAAGTAATGGAGAAATATAAGTTTTGAGCCAGAAATATTCATGATGTAGACGAGACTGGAATTTCCACGGTGCAGGAACCAGAAAATTTCTGGCCGCCAAAGGTCAAAAAAGAGTAAGCTCCGTAACAAGCTGGGAAAGGGGTCGCAATATAACTGCAGTTTGTGCAATGAGTGCGATGGCCAATTTTACGTCACCAATGTTCATTTTTCTTCGACAGAGACATTCACTCCTTTTGGAAAAAGATAGCCCTCTTGGAGATACTTATGCATGCAGCAAAAATGGTTGGATTATGGAGCAATTATATTTAGAATAGCTTCAACATTTTGTGAATTATTCAAAGCCATCCGAAAACGAAAAATGCTTGTTACTTTTAGACAATCGCAGCAGTCGCATATGACTCGCAGCCTACAGAGATAATCATATCATTATGCTGTCTATACCACCTCATACGTCACATAGGATACAACTATTAGACGTTTAATTTTATGGCCCCCTTAAAGCTCAATAGAGAAATGAGTGTAATCCTTACATTCAGGGAAAAAATAACACCACATGAAGTTGCTTCGTTGTTTCGAAAAGCATTTTGTAATGTTGCATCAGTTGGTAAATGGGAATCAGGTTTCAGATCAGCAGGAATCTTTAAAATCGATCCCTCTGTAATTAAAGATGAAGATTTCTTGGCAGCCAATGTTCTAAATGGTCCCACAGAAGTTGCAGTCATCGAAAAGTTTGAAATGGAATGTTCCAATTCTGAAAATAAGGTGGCTCAGCTTCCTTTTAATACGGTGGATTAGCCTCACATATCATTGAAGAAATAGCGATTCCATTGACTTCTAAAGAAACTCAAATTTCTAACGATGAGGAGGCTGCGGTTTCATCAACTTCTAAAGATATCCTGTCTTTTCTTAACGTAGGTGTTGATGAACTACTTCCAAAGCCCAAAAAAGTTAATAGAGTCCAAAGGCAAAATGAAGACCAAAATAACGTTCCACGATTTTAACATCTACTCCGCTTAAACTGCTGCTAGAAGAGAATTAAGAGAAAAGAATAGCAAAATCGGAGAAGGACAAAATACGAAAGATGGTCAAAGGAAATTAACCGAAGTCACAAGAAAAATAATGCACTTACCTGAAAATTTGGAAAAGGAAAAAATAAGAGAAGAAAATTAACAGAAGTCAAAAAAAGAGAATAAAAATGATTAGTTAATAAGAACGAGTCAAAAAATAATTCAGAAAAGAGCAAAATTAACGAAAAAGAAATCAAGATCATCATCATCCAAATCAGATATTGACATGAATGATGTTTGCAGTGACGCCGAAAATAATGACGTAAATTACGTATCATAAATGATGACTACGGTGCAGACAATGAGTTATGGTATTTATGGGTTATGGGCACACTCCAAATGTTCTGGAAAGGACTCGCCGACAGCTTATATTTGTGACAGATTTTGCCCGAGTGCAAGGACAATACCGGTCAAACAGGTATTTTTATCCTAGTTAATATTAGTTACAAATATTAGATTAGAGTTTTTTCCTATGGTATAATCCAAAGAATAAGGGCGGGTTGTATAAAACTCAGTTACCGGTAAATCCAAGTTTAACTACTCAAAGCGAGTTGTATAAAAGGCGTTTACCGTAAAACCCCGTTTAAAACCCCAGTTTACCAAACGCCCAAAAATGAACGTTTAGGAGTTAACGATGCTATTATAACCTAAAACTCAATTAGCTGTCAAAAGGTTTAGGAGCTGCGATTTTTCAAGATTTTTATTATTTTTTTCCCAGGACTTTTAGAATGATAACCAACCACTTTACTGAGTGGAGTGTACAGGAATTTAGGTGTAGGTTTCGGTTATCTAAAGCAATTGTACATATTCTGGAAGAACTTTCTCCGGTATTAGTTTCGGTAACAGAGAGGTTAGTAGGTTTTTCGGTTATATCGAAAGAAGTTTTATTTAACAAAACATTTCTAGGAATAAAACATTGATGGTATCTGAAAAAATTCTCCTAACATTAAGATTTTTGGCCACGGGATCAATTTTACAAGTTGTTGGTGATTTTTGTGGCATTGATAAGTCCATTGCAAGTAGAACTATTGACCAATGTCTAATTGCTATTGCTAACCTTTGGCCACAATTTGTGATGATACCACGCCTTAATTTTTCCTGGTTGGAAATTGCATCAGTCCTTTTGCACTCAATTTTATTGAAATATTTTTTGACTATTTCAACAAGAAGCCTCTCTTCTTTAGCAGAAAAATTCGGAGACCTTGTTTTTTCTCTTTTATTTACTTTTACCGTTTTCTAAACCGGCAATATACACAAAATTTTCAGACTGCAGACCATAGAGAAAGTATAAATACTGCAGACTTGCTGAGACAGCTTTTATTGTTAGGTTATATTCTTGACAGTTCAATGCACTTTAAACTATTTTTGCGTTGCCAACCTTATAAAAACAGCAGTTAACAAAACGGCTACCAAAAAACTTTACACAATAGGTAGATTCTTGACTGGTCAATTAAAATAAAACGACTGATAACCAAACTTTAGTTAATACAATTTTTATACAACCCGCTCTAAAGGTTATATTTTATTTTTTTAGTTTTTGAATAAATATATTATTTTTACTTTTTTTAATGGCATTTTTGCTTAAGTGACCACCATTACTCCATTTTACCCTACCCACCTCGAACTGTATATGAGTATTTTTTAAAAAACTGGAATAGTAGCAGAGATGAATAGAATTTGGGAATGAATTATTTCAAAAATAATTTTGTAAATAATATAAATAACCGCCTAGAGTCTGTTAACGCCAAGTAAACATCTGTTGTAAGCAAAAACAGTATCTTGGAACACTAAATAAACAGCTTATTTACAATAATTTCAAGTTTAGAGATAGAGAGGGACCATAAACCAGTTTAACGCATTTTAAAGAAATCCATCCATATGTTTCCAAAAATTCAGTTGAAAAGAAATATTTAGAATTGCTTACACGTGTTAAGAGAAATTCATCTTTCGTAACACATTGAAAAATACTAATTTCTATAGACAGCTGTTACACCAATATACACCGCTATCATTTTACCTTGCAAGCATGTTTTTGTAAACTCGAAATGGACCATGGCCTATTACAAAGACAACCAGCGAACATTAAGAAGTTTCGTCGTAGATATTAAACCGACCGAACGGGATGCTCCAGTACATCTAATAATAATATTCAGTTTATATCTCTGACTACAAACGATTTCAACCACCAAGTACCTACACCAAAGACAAAAAAATTTATTTTGTTATGCATATAACTGGCAGACTTGGTATCTCAACGGACGGGTATATTATTTGAACAAAGGCTTAATGTCTTAAAAAATCTTAAAACACTCTGGGCAATTGTGCATGTAAACGAAAATCGGACTCAGTTTTATGTTATCAGCAATGATGAAGTTATATTCAAAAGTGGAAACCAGGTTTCTGTGGAACAATCTGAGGTTATGGTTCTTCAAATGAAGCGCTTGTATTAGATAATGTACATACATCATCAATGGATAGTTTCATCCTTATAGGAATCTTCAGTGGCAAAATAGTTGGGGTATATAGAATAGGTTTTTGAAACTATGCATTCCGACAAAGTGCCACTGAAGATTCTTATAAGGATGAAACATGTATGATAATGGTCGGAATGTATAGTTTCAAAAACTTATTCTATTTGTTTTTGATTTTATTGCGAGGTGCCCGCTCCCCCCTAGGCATTATGATGGTTGATGGGTTCCTCCATCTGACGGCAATCCAAGTTGTACTTGGAGACGCGTTTACAGAATTGTATTCTGTTAAACGCACTGCCCGGTTGGTACCCATCAACCAATACGATAAATGTCGTGACTATCTATCATTGTGGTCAATGATATCTCTTTATCCACAATCAAGATGCCAGTTTGTATAATAAACCGAGGACACACAAAAGAACAGGATTTAAGAGTCATAGGACTACAAAAGAAAAAGAAAAGAAATACTATAGCATTTGCGAAGAAATCCCATCATGAAAAACCAAATTACTTTGTTAAAGATTGTGAAAATTTAGATCTTAAAATGTTTCTCGAAGAAATATCACGTAGGGGAGACCGGGGCTGGTTGACATAAGGGGTAGGTTGGCACTGTGGTTTAAATTCACGCGCATGTTTATTTAGAGATGACAATAATAAAATTCATATTGGGCTTGGTTGGTATTTTGTTTATGGGGCAGGTTGGCATTATGCCAATCTATCCCATCACAACAAAATTAATTAAATTGATCATCATTTTATAGTTAATAGGTAGATACTATTTATGAGACTACCTATTTAACCCTCTGGCGGGCGCAAAATCACATGAGGAGGCGCGCTGCGGCACCGAATGCCGCAAGCAGGAAATCATACGGATTAATTCAAAACATCAAAATTTATTTCCTAATAACAAAATAAATCGTAATTCTAACAAAATTCAATAAAATCCTTCATCCTAATTTTGTAAGAGTACAAAAATAAAGTGTAAAATAGTAATAAAATAAATCGTAATTCTTACCAAATCAAGAAATTCTATTGTTCCTTCTTAATCTTCTTTCTCTTCCTCCGCTTGAGTAGGCAAACAATTTTGACAGGTAACAGTCTTAGTGCTATGCCCCTTAAACAAAACATTGGCAAATATTACATGTAACTGTAGTTCTATTATTTTTTTTCGAGTTGAAAATATGGCAGCGTCCATTAGGATTACGGGTAACCACTGGTGCCTTAGGCGCTGGGCGATATTTTGAAAGAAAGGCTGTTACATCTTTGGGAAGCATTGGTATTTTGGCTCGTTCTTTTAGATAATCATCAAACAGTTCAAAAGCTAAATTATTTAGAAAAATACTTCTTCTAGGAGGAGGAACTAAAGGCTTCATATTATTATATATAATTTCAGAATTGATTCCGGCAATATCAAGCATCCGAAAAAAAATTGCAAGGGGCCATCTTCTAGTAGTCCTTTGCGTGGTGTAAGATGTACATTTCTGGTCAACAGTATCAACGCCACCTTTTGTTCTATTATAGTCAATTCTGATTTCCGGCTTGTTAGTGGTCTCATCAATTTTACCTATGTCATGCATAGTTGACAATAAAATCACTGCCTTATTCTTTTTCGGCACATGTGAGAGATTAAAGTAATATCATCTTAAAACCCGAACAGAGTGAATCCACCTTGAAGTGATTTGTTTGAAAGAAAATTGGGTGGAATTTCTTTTTTGTTTTGTTTTTCATTGTGCCAATTAACGTTAGTCCATTCTGAAGGAGATATTCCGCCAATGGATAACTAGTATAATAGTTATCTGTAGTAAGGTTCCGTTTTGTTTTTGATAGGATCTACCAATCTCCGTACAATATCGAATGGCTTATTAGAGGTCTTCTAAGGGCCGTTATGTTGTACTCCACGGTATATCTCGAAGTTACAGGTATAATACGTCCTACTGTCACAAAGAGCATACATTTTTAGACCATATTTGGTAGGTTTTAGAGGCATATACTGTACAAAGCCGCATCGACCCCGAAACGAACGAAGCATTTCATCTCTGGTGACAAATTCTCCCAAACTGTAATTGTCCCTGCAATTATTGAGAAAAAGTGTGTAAATCAATCTGATAGCAGCTAATTTGTCGGTCTTTTCACGATCTTTTCTGGTTATAACATTATCAAAGCGAAGAGAATGAAGAAGAAAGAGAAGTCTCTTGTAACTAAAAAGAGCTCGCAATATTAACATTCGAGTTCCATCTTTGGTCCACAATTCCTGAACGCTTACACGATTCCCTTTTTTCACTGCAATTAAAAATAGTACTCAAAATACAGCCTGAATTTCAGTACGGTTTTTCTTTTTTCAATGTAGATATTGGTAGAGTCAACTATATGGTCAATCATATTCCTGGTTATAAGTATATAAAATGATTTCAATATTGCCGGGACATTTTTCGTTGAACCTTTGGATCCAGGAAGCACTTTGATTATATTTTTGGATTCGATTTTACTTGCTGTTGCTGGAGTACTCTTCCAAACATTTTCTTCGTCTTTGGCAATGTAAAACTGGTAATAAGTCGCTTGTATTTCCATATACTGTTGATTCTGGAAATCTTCGTTACCTGACTGTTCTGGTCATTCTTTTCAATTATTTCATCCTCGCCTTCCTCTTCATCGCTATAGTCTATTACGTCTTCAGTTAGGTCTTCGATATCTGACAAATTCTCAGCCAACTCTTGTAATTCTTCGGCCGTCAAATTTATTCTTGAATATCTCTTATCCCTAAAGTAAAAAAGTATATTTTAAATTTATTATTCTGTATATAACAAAAAACTTGGGAATTTTACTTACATGACCGGGCGCGCTTCGGCACGGAATGCCGTAATCTAACACCTACAACTTCAACGCCTTACTAACGACTGATCGAAACATCTACAGCTGTGATTTCTGCATAGCAAGTTGCCTAATATAGTAATTTGAGCATAGGTATAGATTGTCCAACACCTAAAACGACACCATCAGCGTCCCCACTTCTCTAATTTTCCCTTTGTTTTTTCGTTCCCCACTTCTCTAATTTTTAATGTAGCGGTCGGTTTAGTTGTTGGACAAAGTTTAGACGGACAATATTTGCTGAATCTGCAAATTAGTGAAAAGGCGGCATACAGGGCCGATAGCGCGCCCGCCCGAGGGTTTTAATTACAGATAATATGAGAAATTACAAAAGAAAAAGTGAAGTAAAGATGTCATGAAAAGAGCCGTATAAGCCCACATTATAGAAAAAAATCGGTTGTGTCGCCCCAAAACTTTCCCGACAAGTATCCACGAATACTTTTTCAGATATTTAATGTTAAAGTTTCAAATTTTGACATTTTTTTATTTTTGACAGGTAAGAGTTTGAGAAATAATTTTGACTGTTCTGTATAGAGTTTTTCAAGGGTTTTCAAATGACATATTGCAAGTCGAATTCCGTGACGTATTGCGTCTGTCATTTTACTTTCCCGACCCACCTCCTAGAAGGGAAAGTATTGTGAACGAGCTAAAAAAAAATCGAGATAAAAACGGAAATATCCATTTTCGGGTCCCCTGAGACGATTAAGACTATTTTCAGATGGAAGTCTGTCTGTCGGTCTGTGTGTGTGTGTGTGTGTGTGTGTGTGTGTGTGTGTGTGTGTGTGTGTGTGTGTGTGTGTGTGTGTGTGTGTGTGTGTGTGTGTGTGTGTGTGTGTGTGTGTGTGTGTGTGTGTGTGTGTGTGTGTGTGTGTGTGTGTGTGTGTGTGTGTGTGTGTGTGTGTGTGTGTGTGTGTGTGTGTGTGTGTGTGTGTGTGTGTGTGTGTGTGTGTGTGTGTGTGTGTGTGTGTGTGTGTGTGTGTGTGTGTGTGTGTGTGTGTGTGTGTGTGTGTGTGTGTGTGTGTGTGTGTGTGTGTGTGTGTGTGTGTGTGTGTGTGTGTGTGTGTGTGTGTGTGTGTGTGTGTGTGTGTGTGTGTGTGTGTGTGTGTGTGTGTGTGTGTGTGTGTGTGTGTGTGTGTGTGTGTGTGTGTGTGTGTGTGTGTGTGTGTGTGTGTGTGTGTGTGTGTGTGTGTGTGTGTGTGTGTGTGTGTGTGTGTGTGTGTGTGTGTGTGTGTGTGTGTGTGTGTGTGTGTGTGTGTGTGTGTGTGTGTGTGTGTGTGTGTGTGTGTGTGTGTGTGTGTGTGTGTGTGTGTGTGTGTGTGTGTGTGTGTGTGTGTGTGTGTGTGTGTGTGTGTGTGTGTGTGTGTGTGTGTGTGTGTGTGTGTGTGTGTGTGTGTGTGTGTGTGTGTGTGTGTGTGTGTGTGTGTGTGTGTGTGTGTGTGTGTGTGTGTGTGTGTGTGTGTGTGTGTGTGTGTGTGTGTGTGTGTGTGTGTGTGTGTGTGTGTGTGTGTGTGTGTGTGTGTGTGTGTGTGTGTGTGTGTGTGTGTGTGTGTGTGTGTGTGTGTGTGTGTGTGTGTGTGTGTGTGTGTGTGTGTGTGTGTGTGTGTGTGTGTGTGTGTGTGTGTGTGTGTGTGTGTGTGTGTGTGTGTGTGTGTGTGTGTGTGTGTGTGTGTGTGTGTGTGTGTGTGTGTGTGTGTGTGTGTGTGTGTGTGTGTGTGTGTGTGTGTGTGTGTGTGTGTGTGTGTGTGTGTGTGTGTGTGTGTGTGTGTGTGTGTGTGTGTGTGTGTGTGTGTGTGTGTTTGTGTGTGTGTTTGTGTGTGTGTGTGTGTGTGTATTCTTCCACGATAGAGGCCACACGTTTAATCCGATTGAGCTGAAATTTGGTATAGAGATTTGGCTTATCCGTCGGAAGAACCCATTAGTTTTTGTACGACATCTGTCAAACGGAAGTACCATTTTCAAATAATGACAGATGTAATATTTCACGGAATTGGACATGCAATATGTCATTTGAAAGCCCTAGAAAAACTATTCAGAACAGTCAAAATTATTTCTCCAACTGTCACCTGTCAAAAATAAAAAAATGTCAAAATTTGAAACTTCAGCATTAAATATCTGAAGAAGTATTAATCCGATTGAGCTGAAATTTGGTATATGGGTTTGGGTTATCTGTCAGAAGAATCCATTAGTTTTCGTACGAGATCTGTCTAACGGAACTATCACTATCAAAAAATGACAGATGCAATTTGTCACGGAATTGGATATGCAATATGTCGTTTCAAAGCCCTTGAAAAACTCTATTCAGAACAGTCAAAATTATTTCTCCAACTGTCACCTGTCAAAAATAAATAAATGTCAAATTTGAAACTTTAACATTAAATATCTGATAAAGTATTCGTGGATACTCGTCGGGAAAGTTTTGGGGCGACACAACCGATTTTTTTGATAGTGAGACTTCCGTTTGACAGATGTCGTACAAAAACTAATGGGTTCTTCCGACGGGTAACCCAAACCCATACACCAAATTTGAGCTCAATCGAATTCATACTTTTTCAGATATTTAATGATAAAGTTTCAAATTTTGATATTTTTTTATTTTTGACAGGTGACAGTTGAAGAAATAATTTTGACTGTTCTTGTCATATTGAATGTATTTTGAACTATGCGGGGTGTGTTATCAATCAATGCGAGCATTTCCTCAAAAAATTGAACTCTTCTATCCGGATCATCTTCATGAAGTTGCTGATGGATTTGCATCTTGTAAGGTCGATATTAATACTTGTCGAATTGATGAAACTGAAAGTCCAGTATTAGAGGCTACTTTGCGAAGAGAAGATGCTGGTTCCATTGCAAAGTTTCCCAGAACTTCGACTTCTGTTATTTCGTCCAATACCCTAACTGCCGTCCTTTTTTTATTTACTACAGATCCAGTTTCCTCAAACTTCATAACAAGTTTTCTAATGTAAGTATGACTTACTTGCAAACCAGGATGTTCTTCATTAAAAAGAGTAGCAGCTCTTCTCGAACATCTGTTCGCGGAGCCGTAAATGAAAATCATTTCAATTCTCTGTGCTCTAGTGTAGATCATTTTCAATGTTTACTTGATAAATAATTTTACAAGTGAGTTTATAGGTTGGTTTTTGCCAAAGGTACTCTTATTTTTTGTAGAAACAAACAGTGAATTGCTGATAATTCAGAAAAATAAACGAACAAGTGCCTAAAAAGTACCTTAATAATGCCGACTAGCAAAAAATTTGAAAATCCGCACATTCAGAATTGTAAGAGAACCTCAATAAATTAATTCATAGGGAATTTTTTCAAAATGTTAGACAAGAATTCCAAGACAGACTTGACTTTTGTTTAGCACACGATGGGCAACATTTTGAGCAATTGCTGTAATTTTTTTTTATTTTTACCTTCTTTTAAATACCTAACAATAAACTGATGACATTATTGATACAAATTATGTAATGTTTTTTTGTCCTAGCAGTGGACAAAGGGTATGATTTGAATTCTGTATTGAATTACCTTTCCTCTGATGTGCCACACATGGCCCATTCAAATTTTCATGTTACGGGGTGGGGGTGAAGGGGGTTAAGGTAGAGCGACAAATTTTGTCAAAAATTTCGTTTCCTTTAAATCAAAAGTCGACGTGTCTCACTATTTTTCTCAACAATAATTGTGCGAGAGTAAAGTGAGGGTAGGAAAAAATACCCTGTATTTCTGTTCAGGGGGGTAGTAAAAAAAATTAAACTTAGTGATTTGAATTCTGCATTGAATTATCTTTTCCCTGATATGCAATTTTAAAGTTGAGGGGAGAGGGGTGAAGGGGGTTGACGTTAGAGTGATGTTTGTTATCAAAAATTTTGTCCCCCTCAAATCAAAAATCGACGTATCTCGCCATTTTTGCCAAAAATTATTGGGTAAGCCTAAATCGGGGATGGTAACTTTTTAAAAAAACACCCTGTATATATACTGTCAAAAATTAATTATCTTAAAGTCCTGTCTAACCCATGTAACCAATTTTAATGGTATGAGACTTAAGTTACATTTTTTTAATAATGACAGCTAGCTCTAATTTCTGACTAAGGATGGATAAGTGAGTTAAAATTATTTTTAATAATATTGCAAAATAAATGAATTGCCTGAGCGCCACTTGCCTATTATGTCTGTCTGAAGGATCCCGACAAGTTGATCCCCCACTAGATAAATTAATTGTTTAGTTGTTAAATAAAACAAAAAATGATTTCCGGGAAAGGTGTCAAAAATAAAACAGATAAAAATAAATTGTAATGAGTTTAATAAATGAAGTGAATGTTTGTAGGCAAATAATCAATTTAAAAGTCTCACAAAAGAAAAACGTATAAACAATTTCAGTTAAAAAATTGGATTTTTAACAATAATTAGTAAAAGCAATGTGATGAAAAGTTCCAATGAATAATATATGATTTTAAACAGTAATCAG